>CM046373.1:11125694-11213384 GCA_025413025.1 Ficus hispida
CAGCCTGCCTTGGGAGATTTCGGGTCCCTCGAGCTTCATCTGTGCAGCGTGAAGTTGAGATCCCTGTCCTCTCTGTTGATTCTGCGGACTCTGGGGATTTAGATTGCAGTTTTTCGCATAGTGGCCTTCCCTGCCGCATAGAAAACAACGACCACTTCCAGCACGGTAGTCTCCCGGGTGCTTTTTCCCACATTTCTGACAAGTGGGATAACTGTTGCCATCAGGAGTATTTTTCTTCTGGGGTAAATTTTGTTGATTCCCCTGTCCTCCTGCATTCCACTTCCTTTTCTGCTGGCTGTTGCCGTACTGCCTGTTGTTGTTGTTCTGGCCCGTAGGTCCTCCTTGACCCTTCTGTTGCGGAGTTTGGCTTGGTTTTGCCTGAATCTGTTTAGCTTGGGCCTTCTCTTCCCTCTTTTCCTGGAAAAATTTAGCCCTTTGCTCCTTGTTCTGACCCACCCAATATTCAGCTCGAATTGCCCTGCTGACACATTCAGCAACAGTGAGTGGTGGATGGGGGCCACTGCTGATTACCACTGCTAAATCTGAGCGGAACATTCTCATCATTCTTCTAACTTTGTCCCTTTCAGAACTGATGAGGTGAGGGCAGAGACGTGCTAGCTGCTCAAACTTTTTGACAGCTTCGGCTACTGACAGATTTCCTTGGCGGAACTTGTCGAACTCGTTTTGTTGAGCCTCCATGACCTCAGTATTGAAGTACTTTTCCTTAAATTCCTCCACAAAGTCCTCCCAAGTCATCTGAGTCACATCTCGCTGGATCTGAACTGTTTCCCACCAGAGGCGAGCATCTTTCCGTAGCATAAAAGTTACACAGAGGACTTTCTCCTGATCATTAAGTCTGAGGAAATTTAAGGCGACCTGGAGGTCAATCAACCAGTTGTCGGCCTCAATTGGGTTTGTGGACCCCTCGAATTCCGGTGCCTTCATTCGCCGAAATCTGTCATATAGTTCTTCTGGAGTTCGAACCAGAGGTGCTGGTGGCACAGCTGCAGGCGCAACAGGTACTTCAGGGGCTATGGGGTTCTCTGGGATCACCGTTCATCATCAGGAATTTCCGGTGCAGCAGGCTGATTCATAGGTGCTGGTGGTACCCTGGCATCAGGAGGTCCCTGATTCTGTTGAGCTATCTGAGCTCTAAGCCCCCCTATCTCTTGCTGTTGGGCTAACATCATCTGTCTTAGCTCATTCAGCTGAGCCGCAAGGTCAATGTCTTGGTCGGTACTCTTCTACGCTTTGGTGGCATGGTTCTGTACGGAAATAAGGAAATAATTCAGCTTCTTGAAATCATGCCTTTTATATAGAACCATAATCTTCATTCCATATAAAAGCATAACATGAACATATCTGAATTCATCATGTTCTCGTTCGTATCTCCTTCACAACAGGAGTACCTAACCATAACATTTGGGGAAGATATAAAACTTTCCCATCATTTCCGTACGTCACCTAGTTGCCACCACCAAGCTAAGACACCACCCAACGTCATCCCTGTATCCAACATTCTTCAGCATGGCCGTTGAAGAAAATACTTACTACGCACATAAAATCTTAACTAATCCTAATTGTAAGAAAATAACATAACTTACTTGGGCCGTTGCAGAAGCGATGTGAGGCGAAGTGAAGTAGGCTGGCAGGATACCGCTCTGATACCAAACTGTGACGCCCCGACTTCCAAGCCGGGTCGACACCATACTTACTTGTACTTAACTTACTTGAAAATTTGAGAATAAATTTTTTTTCTTTAAAACATAATTACATAAGTTATCTTATAGAGAAAAACTTGTCATGTATACATATTATACTGAAGATATCTTTTTAAGTCTTTAAACTTCATACATATTGCATAACATAATTTACTTTTGAGATTCAAAAGCGGTTGTGGAAAATTTTGCGTAGTGGTATCCCACACCGCCCTTCACCCGCCGCATCGTCCGCATAGCCCATCACTTAAATTGCAGGCTTCTTACCTACAGTATGAAATATAAGAGTGAGCTTTCGCCCAGCAAGTACAAACATAATCTCACGAAATAATTCAAACATCTTAAAACATGTCCATCATCATGTAACTTATGCATGAACCATTTATGATTAATTGAATGTCTTATGTTTCATTATAGACTCAACCTTTAACTTATCTTGTCTTAACTTGTGGGCCCATAGTGTACGTACCGAAAGCGCGCAGCCTCCAGATAAAGCTAGGGTTTGCAAGGCCCTAACAGTTCTGGGAATCATAACGTGACCCTCACGCATCAATGAGAGGTTAATATCACAACTGGTGTTAAACATGTATCCTCCACGATCACGGGAGGTTGGTACGACACCTTACTTGATTATCTTACCATGTGATTTAACATTAGTGAACATACTTCATGATGTCACTATGTCATATTCAAACTTAACATTTGCCATATCATGGCATTCTTGAAAACATGACATTTTTAAAACCATGATATTTTAGAAACATGGCATAATATGTAACATGTCATAGCACATCATCGAATAACATCTCATAACATCATATAACATAGCAAGTACATTTAAATATGTAGTATAACTAGTATAGCTTAACAAAGCATATATGAAAATAGTATTTACTATTTTCATACTGTAGGTGAGGTTCGATACTTGCCTGATTCGTTATAATCCAGACTTCGTTGTTTCCACCCTGACCTCAACTGCAGGTTACTTCCTGCTATTAGAAAGAACATAGGATAAGGATCCTATAAAACGTTGGTAACCTTTCCAGCATCATAGTTATATGTCTCCCTTACATGCCTTGATCGATTATTAGGTTACTAATCGTAACCCTAGAGATTATGGTTAATCGTCTTGACCCATTTAGATTACTCGAGGTAACCTTGGGTATTAAACCCATTAAATTACTATTCTTATTATCGAACTTAAGTTTTAGTAACTCGGGTATCCTTCCCGGTTACTATTCGTCATGGTCTTGTTAATATATTTTGGCTTTTAAAATCCAATTTGGAAAATTGGCTAGAAAATCTTTTGTTTTACTCCAAAATTCGTGGTTTTCAAAGTAAGACTTTAAAATTTATTAAAGACTGAAAACTGCTTTTAAAACAGTTTTCATAGTCAAAACAGGAGTGTTGGTGCAAAAATACAGTTTTTCTGCATGGTTTTAGAAAATCCTGTGCAGGAATTTCTTGCTCTCTGCACAGTTTTCATAGTTCAGATTGTATTTAAAAATCCAGATTGATTTTGCAAAACTTTTCTTCACGAAAGTTCTTGCTCTCAAAAAATTCTAAAACTTTCGTGTTTTAAGAAAAACCCAGTTCTGCTTGGATTCTTGTCAGTTTTAATTTGAAACTTACTGGACGTGTAGACTAGGTCTGAACAGATTAGCCTCGGATTTTCGTAAAAACGGAGGCCATTGGAGCCTCATTTTGCAAATTAATTCGCGTTTCCCTCTAGGAAAAACTGTTCTGAACAACTTTTGTGTTTTAAGTTTTTCCAAATTCTGCCTCTAAAGGCCTCAAAATCTGATTTTCCCGAGACTGGCCAATTTCTACCCGAAATGGCAGTTTTCGGTTTCGATTTTTGTTTTACGTCCTAGACGTGGAATCTAGCTCAACCAGCCACCGCGGGAGCCCTAATACACACATGCAGCGATTTTCTAGCGTAAATTTTCTTTAATCACAATTTCTAACATCACCATGCAAACCTAATTGATATTGGATCAACTAAGTTGCATGATTTCGGTTGCACAAAACCTAACAAGTATACTAATTAAATTCTAGCAACCTAGCACAAAATTATCATTCACCAACACTAGGGCAGATTGGGGACATATAATAAACTAGTATTTAGTATGCAAATTAAGAAAATTAAAGCAAGCATGCACATAAAAATCAAACCACCCCTAATTCTAGATCAAGCACAACCCTAAATTCCTAACTTTGGGCACAAAATAAATTGAGCTTATGCTCTTACAATTTCAACTTGAAATACATGTAAATTTCAAATTGAATGCTTAATTGAAAGAGATTAAGGTCTAGAATGATTTACCTTGATTTATCTCCAAAAATTGGTTAGGGTTTGGCTCACAAAACTTTTCCTCCTAGGACACCACCCAAGGCCAGTTTTGTTGCACCAATTGGCACCAAAATTGGCTGATTCTTGGTGGCTGCTTGCACCTAAACTAATCTCTCTTAAATCCAAATTTTCTCACTCACTCACCCCCCCTTGGCAGCCGGCTGTTGGCCCCAAAATTGGGCACAAAAACTGCCAAAATTTTTGCTTGTACTTACTAGGGGAAACTGAAGACTACAAACATCAAAACCCCTAAGTTTCTCAATTTTTTTCTTCACTCAATCACCCATTTGAGATTGCAGATTTTTGGAGAGGGAAAATGGGCAGAATTTGGCTGCTTTTCTGAATTTTTATCAGCCAAAACTGATCCCCCCATGAGCCTATTTATAGGTGAAAAATGGGACCTTTTTACAAAAATTTTTGTTCAACTTTTGCTCATAAATCCATAGAGCAAAATTAATTATATTTTGACCCCCCCACATGGCCGGCCACCTAGTGGTTCTAGAACACTTCATAATCTTCTAATAATTTTTTTTTTAAAGCCTTAATGATGTCATAAATCAAAAGGTGATGACCTAAGCCTAGTTAAGGCTTGTTTGGCTATTTTCCTTAATGTAGTCCACTTTAAAACCAACACAGATATTTCTAATACTGTGTTCACTAATACACAGTACAATTCAGTACTGTTATACTGAACTGCAGTCCAAAATTTATCTGTGTGTAGTTGGACTGTATAAAACTTTTTCTTTTTATTTAAAGCCATTTGGCCTTTAATATCCTATTTTAGGTGCTTGATTTTTCTATGGTGGTTTTAAACTTTAATTATGCTATCTTGTCTGTAAGGACGGTTTTCGTAGTATATTTCCCATACTGCTTAACATTTCACAGTACCGTCTTATATTTGACCGCTCTGGTCAAACATTGACTTTTCTGGCCAAACTTTGACCAACATAAATTTATGAAATTTCATCATACCTTTTTCCTTAAAAGGTCTATCATGAAGTCTCGTAATTAATTTACTGAGAACTCAATCATATACTATAAAATTATGAATTTTGTATTAGTATTCATAATTTTCATAAAATTACACATAAACACATAGTACGAACTTTGAATTTCTTATTTACAAGAAAATCATGAGTTCTAAAATTTTGGTTATTACAAATAGAATTTTGATGTTTATTCATATCTATGCTGAGTGTTTAATATAATATTAATGCTTGTGAAAGTGTCAGCGCCCTTTTCCATTGAATTGTGATCCAATTTGAGATTGATAAGTGATAGTTGGATTGGTATTTGATTAAATACCATGAGATTGTCATATGATATAGATAACTTTGAGGCTTGTGTGATACTGTGAATTTCTTATTCTTAATGAATCATGATAGGTTTGAAATTTGAGATCGAGAGGTGAAAACTGGCTTATTGTGATAGTTTGCTAATGCTTGAGAAAGATTAGTGATTGTATTAGGGAAGTTTATCATCAGCATAGGAATAATATTGGTTGATTAAATTTAGTGCTTTTGGTCGGATTAATCTAGTAAAATCGGAAATCCTAGATGTCCTAATATATTGAATTTCTCCTTGCTAAATTCGTGCATTGTGTTTATTTTATTGCATCTTGTAAGTTTATTGTTCAAATAGAATTAAGGTTAAAGTAATTCGGTACTTAGTAGTCAATAGTCCTTGTTGGGAATGTACTTAGTAGTAAATAGTTTTCGTTGAGAATGATATCTTCCTATCATTTTATTAGTTGAAGCAGCTCATGCACTTGTGAAAAATACCTATCAAGTTTTTGGCGCCGTTGCCGAGGACTATTTGGTCCTACTCAAATCAAGCCAAATAATTATAATATTACTTTGAATTCCTTTTATTTATCATTATATTTGTTTCTACTTTTCAGGAGTATTCTTTGGTGCATGCAAAAGTTTGGAAACAAGAACTTACTTCCTTTTGATCCTAAAATCGAGCATTCTTGTCCACAAAACAAAAGGGAGAGAAGAGAAGTAGTTAGACAGTCGCAAGAAACTATGGGTGATATTGGTGAAGTGAGAAACGAGAACAACCAGTCATCTGCCCTACGAGACTATGCATTGCCTACTGTAATTGGTTTATATTCAGCTATAAGAAGACCAACTATGGCTGCAAATAATTTTGAGATCAAGACGGTACAAATGCAGATGATCCGAGCAACTAAATTTAATGGGTTGCCTCATGAGAATCCCAATGCTCATATTACAAGTTTTCTTGAAATTTGTAATACATTCAAGTATAATGGCGTTATTGATAAAGCCATTCACCTTCTGCTATTCCTATTTACTCTGAAGGATCAAGCAAGAGATTGGTTTACTTTCTTGCCTGTAGACTTAATCACTACTTGGGGAGATTTAGTGCATAAATTCCTATCTAAATTATTCCAGCCTACGAAACAACAAAACTACGTATTGCTATCAACAATTTTACTAAACAGGATGGCAAAACATTGTATAAAGCTTGGGAGAGATATAAGGAGCTGTTAAGGAAATGCCCGCACCATGGATTGCCAAAGTGGTCCACAATTTTTATAATGGGCTGAATGACACTACAAGAATTGTAATTAATGCATCTATAGGAGGAGCTTTCATTAAGAAGTTTGAAGATGAAGCTTATGATTTGCTGGATGATGTACCCACCAACATTTTTGAATGGCCAAGTGAGAGGGTTGTAACAAAGAAAGCAGCTGAAGTTGATGAGATTGATGCTATAACTGCTTTGATTGCACGTGTTGCTTCTCTTACTAAACAGCTTTAGAATAACCATTTGACTATCAATTATGTTTAGACTCTTCCATTTATGTGTGACTACTATCAAGGAACCACCCTACTGAAGAATGTCAAATAGGAACTTTTCCTCAATCTCGGCTTGAATAAGCACAATATGTGGTGAATTACAACAGGCAGCAAAACAACCCATTCTCTAATACATTCAATCAAGGATGGCATATTCATCCAAAATTCTCTTGGAGAAATAACCAAAATATGGGCCAGCCTCAGCAGGGAGTGCCACCTCAGAAGAAGAAGTTTGAATTAGAGTAAGCAATGCTCCAGTTAACCAAAAACACTAACAAGTTTAGGTCAATACCCATACCAACTTCCAGAATCAAGTTGCCCAAATCTGAAATTTAGAAGTTCAAGTTGGTCAATTAGCTAAGATGCTCAATGGTCGCCAATAAGTTAACTTGCCTAGCACTAATCCCAAACAATAATGCAAGGCAATAGCCTTAAGAAGTGAAAGAGAATTGGAGATTCTTTTAACTGGTGAAAAAGCTAATAAATATGGTCAATAGCAAACTGAAACCATCCCTGAAGCTAAGCCATTGCATCCTCAGGAACCAAGCCTCAAGGTTTTTTTTCCTTAATGTCTCAGAAAGAGCAAACTTGAGAAGTAATTTGTCAAATCCTTGGATGTCTTCAATAAGCTTCATATCAACATTCCTTTTGCAGATGAACTTGAACAGATGCCATATGTGAAGTTCATGAAAGACATCCTAACAAACAGAAGGAAATTGGAGGGCTATGAAACTATTGCACTTACTGAACAGTGTAGCGCTATCATTCAGTGGAAGTTACCCCAGAAGCTCGAAGATCTAGGGAGTTTCACTATTCCTTGCTTTATTGGAAACTCTATTTTTGAAAAGGCACTCTGTGATCTTGGTGCTAGAATTAATTTAATGCTTTTGTCTATTTTTGGGAAACTTGGATTAGGTGAAGCTAGACTTATTACGGTCTTAATGTAGTTGGCTGACTAATCTATTGAACATTCGAGGGGGATTATTGAAGATGTCCTTGTCAAAGTGGACAAATTTTTCTTCCCTGTAGATTTCATAGTGTTAGACATGGAGGAGGATAAAGAAATCCCTATTACACTCGAAAGACCTTTCTTGGCAACCGGACGAGTACTCATTGATGTGCAGAAGGGTGAACTACAGCTTCACATACATGAAGAATAGGTAACTTTTAGAGTGTTCAATGCTATTAAGTACCAAGGCGTTAGTGACACTTGTTTCCACATGGGACGCGAGATTGATTAATCCAATTCCATCCATCCTGGAAGATGAAAAAGTTGTGGAATTTGTGAATTGGTTGGATTCTTTCGGTCCCAACAATTGGAGATACTTTGAAGATTTAGAAATAGGTCCATCAAAACCACTTCCATCAATTGAGAAACCACTGTTTCTTGAGCTTAAGCCTTTACCGGATCATTACGCTACGCTTTTCTAGGAGAATCATAAACTTTATTGATAATTATCTCTTTTATGCTTTCTACTGAAGAAGAAGAAAGGTTATTGAGAGTGCTGAGAAGATATAAAATGGCTATTAGATAATTTCTAGCATATATAAAAGGGATTAGTCCCTTTATATGTATGCACCGGATTTTGATGGGGGATAATAACAAGACATCAGTGGAGGCCCAAAGAAGACTTAATCCAACCATGATAGACGTAGTTCGTAAGGAAGTGCTGAAATGGTTAGATGCCAGGGTTATTTAGCATATTTTTAATAGCTCATAGGTTAGCCCAGTGCAAGTAGTTCCAAATAAGGGAGGCGTGATGGTGGTGAAAAACGAGAACAATGAATTGATTCCAAGAAGAACTGTCATTGGATGAAGGATGTGTATAGACTATCGAAAATTGAACAAAGCAACTTGGAAAGATCACTTCCCATTGCCCATCATTGATGACATGTTGGATTGGCTAGCGGGTCATGAATACTATTGCTTCTTAGATGGCTATTCAGGGTATAACCAAAAAGCCATAGCACTGGAGGATCAAGAGAAAATGATGTTGACATGCCCTTACGGAACATTTGCCTTCCGTTGGATGCCATTCGGACTCTGTAATTATAATGAAAAACTTTTTGATGGACTCGTGATTTCCTTTGATAACAAGGAAATCTAAGTTTATACTATGTATGCCTGTATAAAATGTATTATCTGATTTGTCATAATATATTTGAGTTCTAATAAATTATAAAACTCAATGTTAGTATGAAGCCTTTTGTCGAGGAGGCAGAATCATGATTTATGACTTTATTCTGGCCTGTGTATGACCAAGATAACTCATGACTTGAATAAGACGGTACTGTAGTGTAATAAGCAATATATGAATTATACTGTGTTTGACTGTCATTGTAACGACCCGCCTAACGTAGGCCATTACCATACATAATATACATAATTACTTAACTTATTTAACTTGGCGGAAATACGGAATTGATTTTTTATTTTTTTTAAAACAACTCGAAGTTAAAATATGTTTCATAACTTACTTACATATGTATATATACATACTAATGTACTTCAGTACTAAAATGTCATCTTACATATAACATAAATAATAACTTAATATAAAAAGACGCGTAGCGGTCTCTATCCCACGTTTCACATCTCGCCGTGCCAAGCCCCACTGTCTTGTATCAAGAATTGCTGATAGGTTGCTCACCTACAGTATAGATGTAAGTCGTGAGCTTTCGCTTGGTAAGTACAACTTTTAGTCAGCAAAACAAAACTTAACATAGCAATGCATGAACCAATTATGCGTCATTATGCTTTCTTGGTTAGCACATCTTTGGGCCCCTTACTTAACATAAGTATACGTACTGTGGCGCGTAGCTATGGAATGGTTAGAGTAGCCAGCCCGGTCCAACTCAAACCATAGACCAAACCCAACCTACGAGCGGGTCGATTAGACACAAGGCAAGCTCGCGTGCCATCATACTTGAAACTTATCTTATAACATATTTAAGAAACCGTTTCATACTTGAAACTTGGTTTTTAAACTTACCATATGAATTAGTGAACATACTTCATGATGTCACATCATAAATCATAAATCATATGCATGACATAACTGCAAAAGTTTAAACAAAACAAGCACGTAGCAAATCAAGAGCCTATGCTGTAGGCGGAGTTGTACTTACTTGTAATACTACGTCCTAAGTTTGGTTGCTCCCAATCAGGTCACAACAACAGGTCACTGCCTGCTTTTCAAAAAGGGCGTAGGGTAAGGATCATCCTAGCTTGTCATAAATCATAATCATAAAATGTTGGTATCCTAACCAACACTCATGAGTAACCCTATTCGTATGTCCCCTCACACACACACTTATGATAACTTACTTACTTACAAAATGTAACTCTAGGGCTTAAGTCTTAACAGTATCTTATTAGGTTACTTCGGGTAATCTTTGGTGTAAGCCCAAATTATATTTGAATAAAGTTCTATTAGGTTACTAAGGCCCAACTTTTGAAATTATTTATTATTAGGTTACTATTAGTAACCTTGGGCTTTAGGCCCAACCCAATATCTTGGTAACCTATCGGGTCACTAAAGGTTATCATTTTATTACTATGTCTCAAAATAATTTTTGGCCCAAATAATATTAGTAACCAATCCAAAGACCGTAAGTCTTACTTATGGTTACTCTATTACTTGGTCTATATTCATTTATTTTCACCTTTTCTTACTAAACTTGGTTTAATTAATCATTTTATAAACTATTTTTATAAAACTGTTTAAGTCTGAAGGAAAGTGCTGAAAACAGTCCCATAAAATCAACTACTAGTGAATGTGCAAGAATATCCTGTTCTTGCACTGCTTTGAAAATCCTGTGCAGGATTTTCATGTTTTCTGAACAATTTATAGAATCTATTATATCTTAGAATCCGTTTTAAATTTGAAAAACTTTTCTTCACCAAAGTTTTAGATCATGAAAAATCCTACAACTTTTGTTCTTTGGTTAGAATCCAGTTCTACCTCTAACCCTTTCTTTTTCTTTGTTTAATCTGCCCGGCCGTGCACAGGGTCAAGGCATGCCCAGGCTCGGATTTTAGTAAAACTAGAGGCTGTTAGAACATCATTTTTAAAAACTGTCAATGCTGCCCCCTAGAAATTTCCATTTTCTACAACTTTGCAGTTTTAACTTTCTTCCAGTTCGGCCTCTTTAGACCTCAAAACATCGTTTCCAGAATACTGCCCAGTCTTGACTCGAGACTGGCAGTTTTTCTTCTACTTGTACTCCTATGGGTGCTATCGGGACTTCAGCATCCCTGGAGCCCCTTGGCGATCTTCCGGTACCTGGCCCGCTACTGGGGGTACTCGGTTCATACGAGCTATTTGCTCACGAAGCTGATTCATTTCCCGTTGCTGTTCTAGCAACTGGCACTGTAGAGTTGCTACAACATTTGCAAGATTCGGCTCTTGCCGATCTTGGTTTCCTCTAGTGCGTGTACGTACCATATTCTAATTCCTATTGAAGAAAATATATTATCCTACTTCTAATATCTTTTCTTTCATTCATAACTTATCATATCATAACTTGAAGCATCATATCATGATGCCGTCATATTCATCATGTCATAATACCATCATACTTATCATATCATAATATAACATCATCATACTTAGCATAACATAACATAACATTATCGTATCATAACATTACTATATACATTTCATACTTGAACTTGTCTTTTTTGTATACTTATAAAAAATACATCATACTTTCATAGTAATATACAATGTACATGTCTATTATATTGTACTTACTATACATACATGGTCAAAACTAAGATGGAAGTGACTACCACTTCACCATCTTACATATGTACAATCCTAACGTCAAAAAGAATAAACTACTAGAAGTCGATCCTATATCTAATCTATCTACTCGGTCGTGACAATGGAGAAAGCGTCGGAATCTACATCCCAATATCCATCATCAAATAGAATCTCCTCCGGGCCGTCCTCGAAGTCCTCTATCTTTTCCTCCCATACCCCTTGTTCTTGTTCTTCCCATACTTCTTTAATTTCCTCCTCGACGTCTCCTTCATCATCATCACTGTTGATGATGATCACTGGAGGGTGCTCGGGTTAATCTTTGGGATCAGCCATAAAATCTGTAGGATCCATTCCTTTTCCTTCCACGTCGACTTCTGCCTCCTGTGGCGGGATCTCCTATAGTGGAATAGCGGGAATAGGGTCCTTGGCCAAAAACGGACCTCCCTCAAATAGTGGTTCAGGGATGCCAGCATCACCGATAGGCACCTTTATGATATCATCAACTAAGGCATCTACTTGTAACTTATGGGCTATTATCTCAGCCTCAATGATATCATTTATCATGTGCTCCACTGTCATCCCTGCCATAATCTAGCATCCTTTGCCAGACATCGGCTGGCTAACGGAACCTGAAGATATGCCTCTATATGGTATATTCTAAATATCCTCTCTATATGATATATCCATGCCGCTGATGACACCGTCAGACGAGTACCATCAAATAATAGAGGAGTCATCTCATAAAATGTAATGGCAGCATCACGATCCTCGTCTACTCGTTTTAGATCCATACTATATAATCAACCATATCATACTTACATAATAAGTATGCGTACATAAATAAACTTCTACTTACAAAGATTGTGGCGATGGTGGCAGATTGTGAAACTGGAAGGCAGGAAACCCACTCTGATACCAACTCTGTAACGACCCGCCTAACGTAGGCCATTACCATACATAACATACATAATTACTTAACTTATTTAACTTGGCAAAAATATGGAATTGATTTTTTTATTTTTTTATTTTTTTTAAAACAACTCGAAGTTAAAATCTATTTCATAACTTACTTACATATGTATACATGCATACTAATGTACTTCAGTACTGAAATATCATCTTACATACAACATAAATAATAACTTAATATAAAAAGACGCATAGCGGTCTCCATCCCACGTTTCATATCTCGCCGTGCCAAGCCCCACCGTCTTATATCAAGAATTACTGATAGGTTGCTTACCTACAACATAGACGTAAGTCGTGAGCTTTCGCTCAGCAAGTACAACTTTTAGTCCGCAAAACAAAACTTAACATAGCAGTGCATGAACCAATTATGCTTCATTATGCTTTCTTGGTTAGTATATCTTTGGGCCCCTTACTTAACATAAGTGTACGTACCGTGGCACGCAGCTATGGAGTGGTTGGGGCGGCTAGCCTAGTCCAACCCAAACCATAGACCAAAGCTGACCTACAAGCGGGTCGATACGACACAAGGCAAGCTCACTTGCCATCATACATGAAACTTATCTTACAACTTGTTCTTATCTTATAACATATTTAAGAAATCGTTTTATACTTGAAACTTGGTTTTTAAACTTACCATATGAATTAGTGAGCATGCTTCATGATGTCACATCATAAATCATAAATCATATGCATCACATAACTGCATAAGTTTAAACAAAACAAGCACGTAGCAAATCAAGAGCCTATGATGTATGCTGAGTTGTACTTACTTGTAATGCTACGTCCTAAGTTTGGTTGCTCCCAATCAGGTCACAACAACAGGTTACTGCCTGCTTTTCAAAAAGGGTGTAGGGTAAGGATCACCCTAGCTTGTCATAAATCATAATCATAAAATGTTGGTATCCTAACCAACACTCATGAGTAACCCTGTTCGTATGTCCCCTCACACACACACTTATGATAACTTACTTAGTTACAAAATGTAACCCTAGGGCTTAAGTCTTAACAGTATCTTATTAGGTTACTTCGGGTAACCTTTGGTGTAAGTCCAAATTATATTTGAATAAAGTCCTATTGGGTTACTAAGGCCCAACTTTTGAAATTATTTATTATTAGGTTACTATTAGTAACCTTGGGCTTTAGGCCCAACCTAATATCTTGGTAACCTATCGTGTAATACCTGATTTTTTTTATGACTGAACGATTCTTTGTATAAAGTTTACAATGAACCGTAAATGTATTTATGGAAAAAGCCCAGTTAAGGGTTTTTAATTATGTATTGTGAATTTTCTGACTTTATAAGACTTAAAAATGATTATTAGTCAAGAAAACGACCTTTTAGGCAAAAAGGAACAAAATTGCCAAAATTTTCATGTTGGTCAAAGTTTGACCAAAAACGTCGACGGTTGACCAAAAAAGTCAACTGTTGACCATGGGAGTCAAATTTTGACAAGAGAGTCAATGATTGACAAGAAAGTCAATGGTTGACCCGAAAAATCGAAAATGAGGCGGTACGGTTAAATATTTTTCAGTATAAAAATTGTACCGTGTAAAAACCATTTTTACGGATAAAATGGTATGTTTAAGATTCAAAAACCACCATAGAAAATCAAGCACATTAGTTAGGTTATCTTTGGCCAAGAAGTTTGATTGTATAAGAAAATTTTTATATAGTCCATTTCTACACAGATGAATTTTGGACTGCAGTTTAAAATAACAGTACTAAATTGTACTGTGTATTAGTGAAAGCAGTATTTGAAATATCTGTGCTAGAATTAAAGTGGACTACATTAAGGAAAAGCCAAACAAAGCCTTAGTGTGATATCACCACCTTTTGATTAATGACATCATTAAGGATTTAGCAAAAAAATTTAGAAAGTATTTTTGGTTCTAGAATTCTCCATTGGCCGGCCACCTAACCCTCCCCTTTGGGTGATTTCTTGTTTTTCTTGGGGTCAAAATCCAATTTTTGAAACTTTGCTCACCTCTATAAATAGGTGACCCCATAATTCAAAAAATTAGAGAAAAGCAACCAAACCCTTGCCAATTTTTCTTCACCAAAAACCGAGAGTGAGAAGGAAGGAGAGAAAGGAAATTTTGCCAAAACCAAGAGTGATTAGAGCTTAGGGTGGTCGGATTTTGTGTGGAGAGCAAGCAAGAAAGAGTTGGAAAATTTTTGGACAATCTTTTGGCCAAGAGGCCGGCTGTAGAGGGAAAGGAAAAAGGGAGGAGCTAACCAAGTTGGAGGCCGGATTTTTGAGGTTGTGGTGACCGGATATTGGTGCTAGAGTGGCTGAAAAAGTTTGGAGCCAAGCAAGCCAAAGGGCCGGACCTAGTGGCAGCAAGGAGGGACCAAGGGAGAACCAAATCTAGCAAGCCAAACCCTTGGGTGGAAGCTAGGTAAATCCCCTCAAACCCTACACTTTTCATTTAAATTTCAATTGAGAAATTTAAATGTATTTCAAGAAAAGTTTGTAAGAGCATAAGCTCACTTTAATTCCCTGCCTTAGTTAAGAAATTTAGGTTATGTGCTTGGTTAATTAGGGTTTTATGGTTGGTGGTTTTATATGCATGCTTTGTGTTTGATTGAATGCTTAGGGTTTTGCATGGTTATGAATGTTGTTCAAATTGGCTTGCATGTTGAATATTGAACGTTAGAAACCGCTGCATGATTGATATTAGGGCTCCCGCGGTGGCTGGTTGAGCTAGATTTCACGTCTAGGACGTAAAACGAATTCTAAACCGAAAAACTGCCAGGCTCGGGTGGATCCTGACCAGTTTTACGGAAAGCCGATTTTGAGGCCTTTAGAGGCCGAATTAGGCAAAACTTAAAACACAAAAGTTGCTCGGAACAGTTTTTCCTAGAGGGCAGCGTGGATGGATTTGCAAAATGAGGCTCCAATGGCCTCCGTTTTTACGAAAATCCGAGACTAAACTGCCCAGACCTAGTTTACACGACCAGTGGGATTCAAATTAAAACTGGTACGAATCCAAGCAGAACTGGGTTTTCCTTAAAACATGAAAGTTTTAGAATTTCTCAAGAGCAAGAACTTTCGTGAAGACAAGTTTTTCAAATTCCATTTGGATTTTAAATACAACCTGAACTATAAAAACTGTGCAGAGAACAAGAAATTCCTGTACAGGATTTTCTACAAACATACAGAAAAACTGTATTTTTACATCAACATTTCCTGTTTTGACTATGAAAACTATTTCAAAAGCAGTTTTCAGCCTTAAATGAGTTTTATAAAGTTTTACTTTGAAAACCTCGAATTTTGAAGTAAAACAAAAGTTTTCTAGCCAATTTTCCAAATTGGATTTAAAAGCTAAAGTCTAAAAACAAAAGATGACGAGTGGTAACCGGGAAGGATAACCGAGTTACTAAGGCTTAGGCTCGATAATAAGAATAGTAATTTAATACTAATCATATGGGTTTAATACCCAAGGTTACCTCAAGTAACCTAATGGGTCAAGATAATTAACCACAATCTCTAGGGTTACAATTAGTAACCTAGTAGTTGATCAAGGCTTGTAAAAGGACATATAACCATAATGTTGGAAAGGTTACCAACATTTTATAGGATTCTTATCCTATGTTCTTTCTAATAGCAGGAAGTAACCTGCAGTCGAGGTCAGAGTGGAAATCAACGAAGCCTGGATTACAATAAGTCAGGCAAGTATCGAACCTCACCTACAGTATGAAAATAGTAAATACTATTTTCATATATGCTATGGTAAAATGTACATGCTATGTTGTATGATGTTAAATGATGTTATGTGATGATATGCTATAACATGTTACATATTATGCCATGTTTTCTAAAATGTCATGGTTTTAAAAATGTCATGTTTTCAAGAATGCCATGATATGGCAAATGTTAAAGTTTGAATATGACATAGTGACATCATGAAGCATGTTCACTAATGTTAAATCATATGGTAAGATAATCAAGGAAGGTGTCGTACCAACCTCCCGTGATCGAGGAGGATACATGTTTAAAACCAGTTGTGACATTTACCTCTCGTTGATGCGTGAGGGTCACGTTTTAATTCCCAGAACTGTTAGGGCCTTGCAAACCCTAGCTTTGTCTGGAGGCTGCGCGCTTTCGGTACGTACACTATGGGCCCACATGTTGAGACAAGATAAGTTAAAGATTGAGTCTAAAATGAAGCATAAGACTTTCAATCAATCATAAATGGCTCATGCATAAGTTACATGATGATTGACATGTTTTAAGATGATTAAATTATTTTTGTGAGATTATGTTTGTACTTGCTGGGCGAAAGCTCACTCTTATATTTCATACTGTAGGTAAAAAGCCTGCAATTTAAGTGGTGGGCTACGCAGACAATGCGGCGAGTGAAGGGCGGTGTGGGATACCACTATGCATGATTTTCCGCATTCGATGTTAAGAAAATATTTTAATATTCTAAAGTAAATTATGTTTTGTTATATGTATAAAGTTTGAAGACACGAGAAGGTATTCTCAGTTTGATATATATATATGGGTGACATATTATTCTCCACAAGATAATTTATGTGAATACGTTTTAAAAAAAAAAAAAAAAAAAATTCTCTCAAATTTTCAAGTAAAGAACAAGTATGTATGGTGTCGACCTGGCTTGGGAAGTCGGGGCGTCACATATCGGGTCACTAAAGGTTACCATTTTATTACTATGTCTCAAAATAATTTTTGGCCCAAATAATATTAGTAACCAATCCAAAGACCGTAAGTCTTACTTGTGGTTACTCTATTACTTGGTCTATATTCATTCATTTTCACATTTTCTTACGAAACTTGGTTTAATTAATCATTTTATAAACTGTTTAAGTATGAAGGAAAGTGCTGAAAACAGTCACATAAAATCAACTACTAGTGCATGTGCAAGAATTTCCTATTCTTGCACTGCTTTGAAAATCCTGTGCAGGATTTTCCTGTTTTCTGCATAGTTTCCAGAATCTGTTATATCTTAGAATATTTTTTAAATTTGAAAAACTTTTCTCCACCAAAGTTTTAGATCTTGAAAAATCCTACAACTTTCGTTCTTTGGTCAGAACCCAATTCTGCCTCTAACCCTTACTTTTTCCTCATTGAATCTGTCTGGCCGTGCACAAGGTTTGGGCATGCCTAGGCTCGGATTTTACTAAAAACAGAGGCCGTTAGGGCCTCAATTTTAAAAACCGTCTATGCTATCCCATAGAACTTTCCATTTTCTACAACTTTACAGTTTTAGCTTTCTTGAAATTCGGCCTCTAAAGGCCTCAAAACATCGTTTACAGAATACTACCTAGTCTTGACCCGAGACTGGCAGTTTTTCTTCTACTTATTTCTTACGTAAAATTACGCTCACACTACCTCAAATGATTAAAACCGTGAGCCTACATCAAGCATGCAGTGCATTATCTAACATTTTCCTTACCATGTATTCATTTCTAACCATAGAATTATTCATACAAACCCATTTGGTGAAACTCACCAACTAGGGTTTTTAGGGTTTTCTACTAACCCTTCTTGCATCATACATCAATTTCATATAGTCATTCATCATATACAACAACTTGAGTATGTGGGGACATACTACAAACACTTATAGGGCACTTATACAAATCATACATATTCTAGCAATTTAAAATCATAACCATACACAAAATCATAAATCAAAACCACTAATCCTAATCAAGCACAAATCTAAACTAATACCATAAAGATTGAATGAGCTTATGCTCTTACATACCCACATAAAAAACACATAAACCTTGAACCAAAACTTAAATTGAATAGCTTAAAGGTTTTAGAAGATTACTCTTAAGCTTGGAGATTGGTTCTAGGCTTTGAATTAAGCTTTTGTTCTTGTTTCGATTTCTCACCAAATCCGACCATACTCCCTCCCTCTCTCTCTCTTATTATTATTATTTTTTTCTTCTCTTCTCTTTCTCTCTTTGGGTTTCAGCTGCTATGGGGAAAAGTGAGCTGAAATTTTGCAAGAGTTTTGGTAACGATCACATAAAATGACCCAAAACCACCTCCCCCCCATCACCTATTTATAGGTGGAAAATAATTTCTTTTTGGATTTATTTTTATATCCAAAATTGCATATGAGTCCTTATGAGCAAAATATTTACTCAAAGACCCCTAGAGTGGCCGGCCATTTGGAGACTTGGGAGCCAAGTTTGCTAATTCTTTCCTAATTTTCTGAAATTCCCAAAAATCATGTAATTATCTGATGGTGAGGTGTCCCATCTCTTGGGCCTTGTTTGGCTTTCCTTCTTGAATGCAGTCCATTTTCATACTATGACAGATATTACAAATACTGTTTTTACTAATAACAGTATTGTCTTACTGAACTGCAGTCCAGAATTTATCTGCATTTAATTGGACTGTATAAAAACTTTTCTTCTATCTTAAGGCTACTTAACCCTTATTGTCCTAAATAATGTGCTTGATTTTTCTATAGTGGTCTTGAACCTTATTCTTACTATTTTATCTGTGATGACGGTTTTTCACAGTATAATTCCTATACTGCTTGCTATCTTGCAGTACCGGCATATTCATACTTTTGACTTTTCTTGGTCAAACTTTGACCAACATAAAATTATAAATTTTACTCTACCTTTTTCTCAAAAGGTCTTATGCTTGACTAAGCATTCTACTATTGAGTCTTATAAAGCTATAGGACTCACACAAAATTTTGATAAAATAGGTGGAAAATAATATCTTTTTGGATTTATTTTTATATCCAAAATTACATATGAGTCCTTATGAGCAAAATATTTGCTCAAAGACCCTAGAGTGGCCAGCCATTGGGGACTTGGGAGCCAAGTTTGCTAATTCTTTCCTAATTTTCTAAATTCTCAAAAATCATGTAATTATCTAATGGTGAGGTGTCCTACCTCTTGGGCCTTGTTTGGCTTTCCTTCTTGAATGCAATCCATTTTCATACTATGACAGATATTACAGATACTGTTTTTCCTAATAATAGTATTGTCTTACTGAACTGCAGTCCAGAATTTATCTGCATTTAATTGGACTGTATAAAAACTTTTCTTCAATCTTAAGGCTACTTAACCCTTATTGTCCTAAATAATGTGCTTAATTTTTCTATAGTGGTCTTGAACCTTATTCTTATTATTTTATCTGTGATGATGGTTTTTTGTAGTATAATTCCTATACTGCTTGCTATCTTGCAGTACCGTCATATTCATACTTTTGACTTTTCTTGGTCAAATTTTGACCAACATAAAATCATAAATCTTACTCTACCTTTTTCTCAAAAGGTCTTATGCTTGACTAAGAATTCTACTATTGAGTCTTATAAAGCTATAGGGCTCACACAAAATTCTGATAAAATCAGATCAGACATTTCGTACATACTTACATAGTACATCATAAATTCATAAAAAAAAGAAATCGTAATATCGGTCATTATAGTTATTACGGATACAAAATGGAAAATAAGGAATGGAATCACTTAAGAAAAATCAGGAATAATATTTGAAGCAAGAAGGACTAAGTAGTTTCAAGTCCTAAGAAAAATCCATACGCAGTCCAATTAAGTGCAGATCAATTCTAGACTGTAGTCCAGTATTATAGTATTGTTGATCGTTAAAATAGTATTAGTATTATCTAAATTATTAAGAAAATGGAATACATATTAGGAGGGAGTGTTAAACATGGCCCTAATTGGAGGATACCCATCAAAGATAATTATCCAATTTTGGGAATTTTTGATAATTATGGGAAAAGTGGATAATTATGAAAAAAAAATTTAGTGAATTAAGCAACACTTGGTTGGCCACCTCAAGGGACCAAAGGGCAAATATTTTGTTTTTAGGGCCAAATATGCAATTTTAAGAAAAAAAATAATTGTGATAAATTATGAATTTTACACCTATAAATAGTGGGAGTGTAGAAGAAAAACCATTTAGTTGGACCCCTAAATTTTTTATTCTCTATCAATTTTCCTCTCTAGCCTTAAAAAAGAAAAAAAAATAGAGAGGAGAAATAGAGCAAGTGGTTGGTTGTGATTTAGTGGTGGGAGAGCAAAGTTTTTCTCATTCCAAGACCTAGAATAACCTTCCAAACTTTAGAGGCATTCCTCTTCACCCTCTAAGAATTTCTTAAAGTTTTTATTAAGAATTTATGTGTATTTCAAGTTTGAATTGTAAGAGTATAAGATCATGTCTCTTTTTTATGTTATGGTTTTTATATGGCTGATTTATGCTTAGGATATCTTGAATGCTAGCCCTAAGCATGAATTTAATTTTTATGCTCTAGAATGGGTTTTATGATTGCATGTGCTCACCAAGTGTTTATGAATATGTCTTCACAAGTGTAAGAAGAGAAAGGTTATGTATGATGATGAATGATAAAGAAGATGATGATGATATATATGTAGGTTAAGGAATTAACGTAAAAACACAACGTGGTATGCTAATCCATATTGTGTTTTATGAAGATGAAAAAGTGTATGGTTGAATGTTAAATACGAATCCAACGCGCTGCATGTTGATGTAGGCTCACGGTTTCGACTGTTTAAGTTAGTGTGTGCAAAATTTTAAGCGAAAACCAACAAAATCCAAAACTGCTAATTTTTGGATTTAACTGGACAGTTTTGTGGAAACGTGATTTTGAGCCCCATAGAAGCCGAATATGAAAAAAAGTCAAAATTGTAAAGTTGTATAAAATAGAAAACCATATGGGGCAACATGGACAGTTTTTGAAAACAAGGATCCAAAGGCCTTTGTTTTTATCAAAATCCGAGGCTGGTCAGTACAGACAGTGTACACGGACATAATTTTTCAAAAGGAAAAATGAGTAAGTTAAAGGCAGATATAGGTTTTGGACAAAAAACGAAAGTTGTAGTTTTGATAAGATCTACAACTTTCATGAAGAGAACTTTTTCACATTCTGAACCAATTTAAAGATAAAAATGGATTTTCAAAACTGTGCGGGGTACAGGAAATTCCTGCATAGGATTTTCAAAACTATGCAGTGTACAGGAAATTTTTGCACACGTACTTTCAACCAAATTAAAAAGCAGTATTCAAAGTTTTACAGTTTTATAACTTCTTTTACAAAGAAACTATGGTTTTACGAAAAAAAACCATTTTAAAGGGGTTTTAACCCATTGGAAATTTCACATGAACTTTTTAAAAGGCAATTTTAAGAAATAAATCAAGATAATACTTGATTTATCAAGTCAAGGTATTTTTCAATAAAACAAGATATTTTAAGCAAAAAGGATAAGATGGGCCAAAGTCACTTAAAAATGTAAGTAACAGTTCTATGAAGGATAGTAATCAGTTTAGAGACCAAACTAGGATCCAAGAAAATAAAATAGTAAGCCCAAGTCACTTGGACTATGGTAAACAATTATACGACTAAAGGTAACGGGATAGAATACCAACTTATTATGATAAAGTTTGTATCTATGATTACCAAGAGTAATCAGATTGGATACCAATTAATTATGTCATGATTTATGTTAACAGGAGTGTAACCTATTGTTGTGCTTCGTTAAGCCATAGACCAAAGAATGTAGGATGACTTGTAAGTACAACTCAGCCTACAGTATAGGCAAATTGTTTTACTGCTTTGCATGTTTTTCAAAGCTCATGTATTAATGGGTGTGATGCATATGATTTATGTTTGTGGCATCATGTAAGCATGCTCACTAATAATAAATCACATGGAAAGAATGAGATCAAGTGTCAAATAAGAAACTATTTTTAAGAAAATTGTTTTTAAGAAACTGTTTTCAAGAAAGAAATTGTTTTCAATGAATTGTTTCAGTATGTTAAGCAAGTTTTCTCATGTCATACCGACCTGCCATGAGGGTGGGCTTGTCTATGGTTTGAGTTGGATTGGACTGGCTGCCCTAACCACTCCATAGATACATGTTACGGTATGTACACTTATGTTATGTAAGGGCCAAAAAATATGCTAACTAAGAAAGTATAATTGGTGCATGCATTGTTTTATTACGAAATGTTTTATGGAAGAAAAGTTGTACTTGTTGGGCAAAACTCATGACTTATATTTATGCCATAGGTAAGCAATCTACTAGTAATATGTGATGCAAGACTATGGAAGAGGGTACAATGGACTGTGAAACTCTGGCTGGACACCACACGCATTTTGAAAAAAAAAATGAATGTATATAAATATCGGTATTATGTTATGATAATTTGATGGTACTAATATCTAGTAATTAGTACATTTTGTAAATGTGTTAAGATGGTTTAAAAACTTAGTACTTGCCTTGGTCAAGTACATATATATGAATGTGATGTTAAATTGGTATTTAAAGTAACTTTCGAAGAAAAAAAATATTTCCCTATTTTTTTTTACATAAGATAAGAGTAAGTTTCTAAGTAAAGTAAGTATGGTAATGACCTACGTAAGGCAGGTCATTACAGAGTCGATATCAGAGTGAATTTCCTGCCTTCCGGTTTCACAGTTTTGTTGCCGTCGCGACAATTTTTGTAAGTTGATTTTCTTACTTTATTGCATGCATACTTATTACGCGAAGTATAATATTATAGATAGAAATGGACCCGAGGCAGATTGAAGAAGATCGTGAGGCTTCCTTGGTGTTTTTGGGAATAAAACCATGTACTTTCGATGGAACCCAAGGAGCGGTAGCATTAGCCGAGTGGCTGCTTGATATGGAGACCATATTTGGTCTATGTCATATAGGAGCGCATCTCCAAGTTATGCTAGCTAGTTGACGATTGGTTGGAGAGTCCCACTTATGGTGGCTCAGTTTAGAGGACCCTGAGATCCCTAGGAATGTATGGACGAACTTCCGAACCCTAATTATTTTACGATAAGGGCCATTACAGGGGAGGGACCACACTACTGAGACCCCGATATATACTATGACATGTATATGAGACGATATGTTAGTTATGTAGTAGCCTGGCATGCATACCTGAGTGAGTCCATGGGCCACTACTACATAAGGTTTCGGGATGCTATGTTACCTTACGTCCCATTGGATATAGATAAACCTATGATGCAGGCTTTACATATACTTAGGGATAGACTACCTCCAGAGGTCAGGCAGTTCACTTCACCACCCCACGATAGAGATGATGTTGGACGAGATGATAGATACTATCCTGGAGGCGGAGATTACAGCTTATATGCTACAGGCTATTGCACCCGAGGATGATAACCCATTTATACCGAACGACGATGCTGGTATTGGGGAGCCAGTCTTTCACAATGGTCTGTTTGTGCTAGAGGAACCCATTTCAGCTGTACCAATTCAAGCTATTCCTTTACAGGAGGAGGATGCCGATGTAGATGTAAATGCAGAGATGGACCTAGCTAATCCAGGGGAAGACCCGGAAGACCCTCCAGTGATCGTCATCGCAAGTAATGATAAGGAAGAAATCGAGGAGGAGTAGGAAGAGCTGGAGGAGGACCCTGAAGAAATCCTATTTGACGATGACGACTGGGATGTAGACTCCAATATCTTTTCTGATGTTACGATAGAGTAGTTAGTTTAGATCTTAGTTTTGATTCTTTTATTCTTTTTGACCCTAGGATTATACATATGTATGATGGTTAAGTGGTAGACTCTTCCATCTTGACTTCCTATATATGTTAGGCCTGACATGTACCGGACAAGTGTTAGATACTGCCGGAAAGACTAGACCCTTTTTGTACACTATACTAAAAGACAAAGTGTATATATGAAATGTATATATGATGTTATGATCAAGTATTATTCATGACAAGTTTATGATGAGTTTACGATATGATATGATGAGATCATGATGGATATCTAATATGATGTTTCTATGCCATGATATGATCACGTTATGATACTTTTATGATATGACATGATAAGTTACAATGATTCCATGATATGATGTTTTAAGATGTGAATGAAAGGAATGGGTATTAGAAGTATAACAATATCCAGCCTTATGATGAATAGGAAGTAGAAGATGGTTCGCCCACGTACACGATTAAACCCATCTCCATAAAAACCTAATCTTGCAACGGTGGTAGTCGATTTGCAACGACATTTGTAAGAATAACAACAAGAAACCACTAAGCTTTGGCAAACAACTAGCCCGAATGAATTAGATGTAAAGTGTTAATGAAGTTCCACTGTAAAATAATCCCGAGCCCCTAATAGTTTCTCAAATGCTAGAGGTGAATCAAAGGATTCCACAGAATCTAGGAGTTCCGTTCACACTAGCCACACCAGTAGGGTTGCAAGTGAACCAACCTATGGTTTGGGAAGACTTGTTGTATGAATGGTTTAGGCGTATGAAGGCACCTGAATTTGAGGGACTTGCGGACTCGATAGAAGTCGATAATTACCTAATTGACATCTAAGTAATTTTGGATTTTATAGGACTCATGGAACAGAAAAAGGTCCTTTGTGCTTATTTTGCACTTAAGAAAGATGCCCGACATTGGTGGATGACCGTTTAAATACGTAGAAACATTGCAACCATGAGCTGACAGGATTTTGTGACTGAATTCAGAGCGATGTACTACAATAGAGAAATTCTTGCAGCTCAGCAAGACAACTTTGATAGTATGAGGCAAGGATCAATGATAGTATTGAAAGCTATCAAGAAATTTAAACAACTAGCTCGCCTATGTCCGGAACTTGTACCAAATGAAATAGAGAAAGTAAGAAGAATGATGAGGATGTTTTGGACAGACATTGCCAAACAAGTAAGCATAGGAAGCAACCTTCCAATCCTTGTAGCTGACTGTATAAGTCGAACTATAAGAGCCGAGTATTGGATCAACCAAGATAAGGAGGCGAGGGCTCAGATCTTTAAAGTTAAGAAGGAAGAAAAGTCTGTGTTGAAGCAGTCGCAACCTAACCAAACTTAGGAATTGTATCCAAAGGGCCAGACTAGTAATTATGCTCAGAATTCCAAGCAGTTCGGGAGAAACAAAAGAAAGGGGAAAGCTTCCAACTAGGGTCAACAGAGGAATTACCCTCAGAAGAAGAAGAACCTTGGTACTGGGGGTAATAATTATTCCGTGTGCGTGAAATGTGGAAATAAGCATTTTGGAGTTTGTAGAATGGGGACAAATACCTGCTACCTTTGTGGCAAAGAAGGCCACTATGCCAGGAATTGTACCTCAAATAATCAGAATTAGAATTAGTAGTACCTAAACTGGAATTCAAGCCATCAGCTCCATGCGGTGCAAGCCCAGATCGAAGGTCCATCAATTGTACAAGAAAGATTAGAAGCTCCTGAACCACAAGCTAGGATCTATTATTATACTAAGGGAGATGTTGAAGTTGGGACTTCTCATGTGGTAACAGGTCAAATTTCTATCACCAACTTTGATGCAATCACTTTGTTTGATTCTAGTGCCATTCATTTGTTTGTTTCGAAGGAGTTTGCCTAGAAATTAGGAAGAGGAGTTGTTAAACTAGATCAACCCTTTAGAACCTCCCTTCCGTTAGGAGAAATTCTTTTGTATGACTATTGGGTACGAAATATTCCAGTAGTCATTTGTGGCAGAGAATTGTACATAGATCTTATTGTAATCAAGCTTCAAGATTATGATGTTATCCTAGGAATGGACTTCTTAGGAAAGTACAATGCTAAGATTGATTGTCAAAAGCGTTGTGTTACATTCAATCCCATTGTCGAGGAGGAATTCAACTTTTTCGGTCAGTCACGGAATTCATCATCAAGACTGGTATCGACAATGAAGGCATGGAAAATGTTAGCTAATGTGGATATGAAGGATATTTGGCTAGCATAGTGGACAAAGCGCAAGAGATTGAGTTAAGGCCAAAAGATGTCCCAATCATAAAGGAATATGTGGATCTCTTTCCTAAAGAGTTACCAGGACTTCCTCTGGAGCGGGAGATTTCTTCGAGATCGAGCTACCAATATCCAAGGTGCCTTACAGTTTGGCGCCGACTGAACTGAGCGAGCTTCAAGTGCAGTTGCAAGAGTTATTGAATAAAGGATTTATTCAACAAATCATTCTCCTTAGGGAGCATTGGTTTTATTTGTCAAAAAGAAAGATGGACCGTTGCAAATGTGCATCGATTATCGGGAGCTGAATAAGATCTCCATCATTAATAAGTATCCTCTCCCTAGAATTGATTATCTTTTTGATCAACTTATGGGAGCAATAGTATTCTCGAAGTTTGATTTACGATCGGGATATCATCAGCTTAAAATCAAGGAGGTGGATGTTCCTAAGACGGATTTTCGAATGTACTATGGGCACTATGAGTTTCTCGTTATACCATTTGGATTAACCAATGCACCAGCTGCTTTTATGGATCTCAGGAATCAGGTATTCAAGGAGTGCTTAGATAAGTTTGTTATCGTCTTTATTGATGATATTCTAATTTACTCAAGGCCCATGGAGGAGTATGAGCATCATCTCAGGATTGTTTTGGAGACACTGAGACGTAATCAACTCTATGCCAAGTTCACAAAGTGTGAATTTTGGCTGGAAAGAGTTCATTTCTTAGGCCACGTGGTTTCGAAGGAAGGAATTTCTATTGATCCAGCCAGTAGTTGAAACGGTCAGCAAATGGCCGGCACCGAAAAGTGTTACTAAGATAAGGAGCTTTCTCAGCTTAGCTATCAATGCGTCGTTGAAGGATTCTCTAAGATAGCTGCACCTCTTACGGCTCTTACTCGAAAAGGGAAGAAATTCAAATGGACACAGAAGTGTGAAGAAAACTTTCAAGAGCTTAAGAGGAGACTTACTAGTGCACCAATGTTGACAATTCCTGACGTGGAGGCAGGAAATTTTGTGATTTACAGTGACACCTCTTGTAATACCCGGAATTTTGATGAACCTATGATTTCCTTTTAGACAAGGAAAATTTCAAGTTTGAATCTTGTATGTCGATATGAAGCTCACGATCTGAGTTAAATATCAGTATCTGTTTGAGTTCTCGTTTAATTAGCTATGAGACTCAATAAGCAGTTTGCTTAGTCATGCATGTGACCCTTGAGCAAAAAGGGAAGAAAAATTTTATGATTTCATGTTGGTCAAAGTTTGACCGAAAAAGTCAAAGTTGACCAAAAAGTCCAAGGTTGACCAGGAAGGTTAAATAGATGAAGGTACTGAGATATGGCAAAGCAGTATGAAATTATACTGCGGCAAACCTTCATTACGGACAAATAAGCAAGCATAAGCTATGAGACCACTCTCGAAAAATCAAGCACACCAAGTATAGTATTAAGGACAAGAAAGGTTCCAAGAAATAAGAAAAATTTTATACAGTTCATTTTTTACACAGATAAATTTTGGACTGTAGTACAGTGTAAAATACTATTATTAGTTAATAACAGTATTGGAAATATCTGTGTTAGAATAAAAATGGACTGCATATTAAGTAACAAGCCAAACAAGGCCTCATGATGTCATCACCTTATCTTGGATTTATGACATCATTATTGATTAAAGAAAATTGGAAAAAAAAAATCTTTGATGCCACCTAGCACCATATGGCCGGTCACTTGGAGGGCTAAAATGCAAATATTTTATCCATAGGGGCCAAAGTGTAATTTTAAGAAATTTCTTGGATGATGTAAGCAAGGTGACATAAGCATGATGATGTAAGCAAACTTGGTCTCTAAGCAAATCTCTTATGGCCGGCCACCTATAAGGATTAATGGGCAAATATTTTGTCCTTGAGGGACTAAAGTGTAAATTTAAGAAAAAGTGATATAAGCAAGGTGATGTAAGCAAGGTGATGTCACTAAGGTGATGTAAGCAAGGCTTGGTGAGCAAGTAACTTGCCCACCAAGGCTTCCTTAGGGCCGGCCACATGTAGGGACTAGTTAGCAAATATTTGATTTTTAAGCCCTAATATGCAATTTTGGAAATAAAAATAAATGGTGAAAATTTGTAATTTTCACCTATAAATAGGGCATGAAGGGGGGCAGTTTTTGGCAGCTAAAATCATCCCAAAACTCTGCCCAATTTTCTCCAACTCTTCCCTAGAAACTGAAACCAATGAGAAAAAAATTGAGTGGCCGGATTTTGTGAGGAAGAAAAGTAAGAGTCGAAAAATTTGGAAACCCATTTTTGGCTTGAATGGCCGGTTGTGGGTAAGCAAGAAAAAGCAGAAAAAAGTGCTAGGGACTTAGGTGGTGAATGGCCGGAATTTGTAGGGACAACCACCAAGGGACCAAAAAGTTTTGGTGCCCATTGGAGGAGCAAGGCCGGTTAGGTTATGGGCAACCAAGGGTAGATTCAATTTCTTGAATCTTGAGGTAATCTCCTTCAGCCCTAAGCTTTTTAATTTAATTTGAGCTTCAATTTAGTGTATTTTCAGTTGGGTTTTGTAAGAGCATAAGCTCACCCTTTATTTTACTAGCAAAGCTTAGAGTGCTTGATTATGCTTGATTAGGGTTAGTGGTCTCTAGTTTATGATTTGATGCATGTTTATATGCTTATGCTTGTTTGATCAATAAGGTTGCATGCTATATGTTTGATGAGTTGTATGTCCCCTAAAAATGTTTAAGTATGATGTTAAATGGTATGTTAGGGTGCTAGAATGAAATATGAATGCGATGGTTTGAAGAATCTAAAACCATGCAAACCCTAATCCTAAGTGATGCAGTTTCATTGTTTGACTTGCATGGACATGTTCGGGTTTCATGTAAGTTAAATTGGGATGTTAGAAAAGTGCTGCATGTTGATCTTAGGCTCCGCTATGGTCAGTTCAGGTAGTGTGCGCGTATTACGACGAGCAACGAATTTAAGAACCAAAACTGCCAGTCTCGGGTCAAGACTGGGCAGTATTCTGGAAATGGTAATTTGAGGCCCTTAGAGGACGAATTTGAAGAAACTCAAAACTACAAAGTTGTAGAGAATGGTTTTTCCTAGAGGACTATTAGGCCGTTTTTCAAAATAAGACTCCAAAGGCCTTGGTTTTTATGAAAATCCGAGCCTGACCGTGCCCAGGATTTATGCACGGCCCGGTGAGATCAACAAGGAATAAGGGCATGATAAGTTCCGAACTGGGTTTTCCTCAAAACATGAAAGTTGTAGCATTATTTGAGATCTACAACTTTGATGAAGAAAGTTTTATCAAATTATGAATAGATTTTAAAGTAAAATTGGATTCTAAAAATTGTGCAGAAATAGAAATTCCAGCATAGGATTTCAGAAAAATAGTACATAAGCAGGAAATTCCTGCTCATGCACAGAATTTCTAAAATAATAAAGGAAAACTGTATTTTCACCAACCCCAATGTTTGGACTGTGAGAACTGTTTCAATGGCAGTTTTCAGCCTTTTACAAATTTTATAAGTTAAGCAAATGGTTTTTAGACTGTATTTAACAAATTTTCCCAGACAAAGGAAATTGGATTTTTAAGGCCAAAGATAAGTAACAAGACAATAACGGATAGTAACCGGGAAGGATACCTGAATTATTGGGCTTGGCCCCAAAGCCTAAGTTTAATCTATAGAAGGTTGACTTTGGTTGATCAGGTTTGACCAAGGTTTATCACCTCAAAGATTACCCATAATAACCCAGTGAGGTACCGATAATATGATGAGCTAAGATCTAGGGTTATTTGTAATAACCCAATGGATTATGGACTAAGAATGTTAAGACATGGGCCCAAGGTTAGGATAGTAACCTAACCCGACCTGTATGGATATGGGCTTAGCAATGAGATTACTTATTGTAACTAAGTAAAATATTTTGTATAGGAGGGGACATATAACTAAGACTATGAACGAATGTTGGATAGATCACCAACATTTAACGATTATGAATTATGGTAAGATAAAAAGTGTATAACTCTTATCTTACACTCTGTTTGGAAACAGGAGTATGAACTGTTGTCGTGTCATGATTCGGACGATAAACCAAGAGCATAGGACGACAAGTAAGTATAACTCCACCTATAGCATGGGCAAAATGTTTTTATATAATATGTTTTTCAAGAAATCATGCATTGATATGATATACATGATTTATGTTCCGATGATGTTACGTTACGATGTTTATGTTACGATGCTTACGTTACGATGGTTATGTTACGATGATATGATGTTACGTTACGATGTTACGTTACGATGATATGATGTTACGTTACGATGGTTATGATACGAAGTCTATGTATGAAGATTATGTTACGGCGTTTATGTTATGGTTTGTGTTATGATATGTTTTAATATAGTGACATCATGTAGCATGCTCACTAATATTTAACCACATGTAAGAACACATTTTAAGACAAGCTAAGGTCATTGTGTAGTACCGACTTGCCATGATGGCGGGTTTAAATGGTTTAGTCTATGGTTTGGGGTGAATTGGATTGGCTGCCCCAATCACTCCATGTTAAACAGTTTGTTTCATGGTTTAAGTTGGATTGGATTGGCTGCCTCCAGCCACTCCATAGCTATGGACCACAGTGCGTATACACATGACATGTAAGGAAACATAATCAAGATAATATATGAAAATTTAATTAATTGATAAGAAAGCATAATCGGTCAATGCATTCTTTTATTAAAATGTTTTGCGGATTGAACGTTGTACTTACTGGGCATAAGCTCATTACTTACGTTCATGCTATAGGTTAGCAACCTATCGGCAATACTTGATGCAAGGCTGTGGGGGCTGGCGCTACAGACTATGAAACGTGGGATGGACACCGCCACGGGTTTTGAAATTATGTTATAAAAAGATTTGTTTTGAAAAATATAATTGTGAAATATGTTTTATGTTATGTTATGATAAAGTGATAGTATGGATAAGGAACCGTTTTCAAGAAGAAAACTATTTTTAAGAAATTGTTTTCAAGAACAAGTTAAGGAATGGTTTTCAAGGATGATAGCAACAAGTTGCCTCGTGTCGTATCAACCCACACTAGGTTGGGTTTAGTCCACGGTATGAATATGTTAGCTTTCAATATGATTATGAAAGCTCGGTACTCGAGTGAGTGCATATGAATATACATGAGGATAAGTTAAGTTCAAAGTAAAGTAAGAAATGAAAAAATTTTTACTCCAAATTTTAAGCAAGTTTAAGCTTTTTAAACGAATAATTAAGTTAAGTAAGTAGAGTAACGGCCCACGTTTGTATAGTACGCCCCTATGTGGACGGTCATGGCGTTACAGAGATGGTATGAGAGTAAGTTTCCTGCCATCCAGTTTCACAGTTCTGCCGCCAGAGCCACAGTTTTGTAAGTAAGTTTTCTTACTCTAGTTTAAGTATAGTAACTATGTGAGGTCATAGTTTTATAATAGTAAAGACGCAAACCTGGTGTGAAACCCAGGTACGATTGAAGAGGACTGCAGGCTTCGTTGGCCTCAGGGGATGGAGTCACGCATCTTTGATGGGACTCAGGAAGTGGCTGCATTAGCTGAGTGGCTGCACGATATGGAGACGATATGCCAGTTAGGTTGCAGCTTGGCACATTTATCTAGATGAATCTATGGGCTATATTGCCAGTAGATCAGAGTTGCACAGCAAAAAGTGTGGTGGATAAGCTGAGCCTACAATATGATATGATGAGATCGTGATGAATCTCTAGTATGGTATGCTAAGATATGGATGAAGGAATGAGTGTTAGACATGTTGAGAATTAGAATTAGAAACTAGAAAATGGTTCATTGCTGGTACAATCGAATCAATTTCTGCAAGAGCCTCATCTTGCAACTATGATAGCCAAGTCATGATGATAAGTGTTAGAGCAGCAATAAGAAATGACTAGGCCTCGAGATCAGATAGCCTATCACCTTACTTCAGTAGGGCAATAATCATGAAGTTTTCATTCTAAGAAATAGGATTGATGCTATAGAACTTAAGTTTCATGTTTGTGAAACTTATGCTCCCGTAAGAGTAATAGTAGATGTGGAAAAATATTTGGTAGTGCCTTGACTCGGTGGTAATATCAAGGCAATGCACAAACAATAAGTGGGATAATGGCTATCAGTTTGATGATGAAATTAAAGATATGATCCCTTAGTAAGGGAAATTATGAAATGATGGGAAGTTTTAGATATTCCTAAGGATTATGATTTTATGTTATGAAGAAAATGTTAGAAGCAATGAGAGAAGCTTCTACCATTCTATTATCTAGCAAGCAGCTAGTCGATATGATATAAGTATTGCATCACTTGAACGATATTATGTTTTCTTCAATATTGATTTTGAAAAGATTCAAAGGAAATATTTTTATAAAAGATGCTTAAATCTTGAGCTCATGCTTAATAGAATCCCTCATTTTATGTAATACAGCCGAATCCTTGAGGAGGAATTCCAAGATAGGGGTTGTTATGAACAGTAAAGGTTTCAAGATAAGAGCCGTTACATGGCCAAATCCTTGAGGAAGCAAGTTCCAAGATAGGGGCCATAGGCCGAATCCTTGAGGGACGAGTCTCAAAAACGGGATGAGTTCCAAGAAAGGGGCCATTATGAAAAATAAAGGATTCTAATAGCATAAGATCAATGTTCAAGAAAGAAGCTATTTTAAGATATGTTTTCCAAGTGTGGAAAAAATTATAAAGTATGAAACGCTTTTCATGTATGAAAAGTTATATGATAAGATATGTTTTTCAAACATGGCAAGTTATATGATATACTTGCTCAAATTTTTATGAAGGTAGTTCTTGTGATGCAATATGAAAGGAAAGTATGATAGCATGAAAGTATGCAAGTATGTAAGTATGAACATATGTAAGTAAGAAAGCATGCAAGTATGTAAGTATGAACGTATGTAAGTAAGAAAGTACGCAGTATGAAAGTAAGATAGTATGAAGTAAGAATGTATGAAAGGATGATAACATGATATGAAAGTAAGATGACATGATATAAAAGTAAGAGTATGGTTCTAGATAAGAGACATGATCCCATTAAAGTATAAAAATGGGAACATGAACAAGTTACTATGGATCAATAGTGGATTTGAAGAAAAGCCACTTAGAATTATTCGAATTTTCGAGGACGAAAATTTCTTTAAGGAGGGTAGAATGTAATACCCGGAATTTTGATAAACCTATGATTTCCTTTTAGACAAGGAAAATTTCAAGTTTGAATCTTGTATGTCGATATGAAGCTCACGATCTGAGTTACATATCAGTATATGTTTGAGTTCTCGTTTAATTAGCTATGAGACTCAATAAGCAGTTTGCTTAGTCATGCATGTGACCCTTGAGTAAAAAGGGAAGAAAAATTCTATGATTTCATGTTGATCAAAGTTTGACCGAAAAAGTCAAAGTTGACCAAAAAGTCCAAAGTTGACCATGAAAGTCAAATAGATGAAGGTGCTGAGATATGGCAGAGCAATATGAAATTATATTGCGGCAAACCTTCATTACGGACAAATAAGCAAGCATAAGCTATGAGACCACCCTAGAAAAATCAAGCACACCAAGTATGGTATTAAGGGCAAAAAAGGTTCTAAGAAATAAGAAAAATTTTATACAGTTCATTTTTTACACAGATAAATTTTGGACTGTAGTACAGTGTAAAATACTGTTATTAGTTAATAACAGTATTGGATATATATGTGTTAGCATAAAAATGGACTGTATATTAAGTAACAAGCCAAACAAGGCCTCATGATGTCATCACCTTATCTTGGATTTATGACATCATTATTGATTAAAGAAAATTGGAAAAAAAATCTTTGATGCCACCTAGCACCATATGGCCGGTCATTTGGAGGGCTAAAATGCAAATATTTTATCCATAGGGGCCAAAGTGTAATTTTAAGAAATTACCTTGATGATGTAAGCAAGGTGACATAAGCATGATGATGTAAGCAAACTTGGTCTCCAAGCAAATCTCTTATGGCCGGCCACCTATAGGGATTAATGGGTAAATATTTTGTCCTTGAGGGACTAAAGTACAAATTTAAGAAAAAGTGATGTAAATAAGGTGATGTCACTAAGGTGATGTAAGCAAGGCTTGGTGAGCAAGTAACTTGCCCACCAAGGCTTCCTTAGGGCCGGCCACATGTAGGGACTAGTTAGCAAATATTTTATTTTTAAGCCCTAATATGTAATTTTGGAAATAAAAATAAATGGTGAAAATTTGTAATTTTCACCTATAAATAGGGCATGAAGGGGGCGGTTTTTGGCAGCTAAAATCATCCCAAAACTCTGCCCAAATTTCTCCAACTCTTCCCTAGAAACCGAAACCAATGAGAAAAAAATTGAGTGGCTGGATTTTGTGAGGAAGAAAAGTAAGAGTCAAAAAATTTGGAAACCCATTTTTGGCTTGAATGGCTGGTTGTGGGTAAGCAAGAAAAAGTAGAAAAAAGTGCTAGGGACTTAGGTGGTGAGTGGCCGGAATTTGTAGGGACAACCACCAAGGGACCAAAAAGTTTTGGTGCCCATTGGAGGAGCAAGGCCGGTTAGGTTATGGGCAACCAAGGGTAGATTCATTTTCTTGAATCTTGAGGTAATCTCCTTTAGCCCTAAGCTTTTTAATTTGAGCTTCAATTTAAGTGTATTTTTAGTTGGGTTTTGTAAGAGCATAAGCTCACCCTTTATTTTACTAGCAAAGCTTAGAGTGCTTGATTATGCTTGATTAGGGTTAGTGGTCTCTAGTTTATGATTTGATGCATGTTTATATGCTTATGCTTGTTTGATCAATAAGGTTGCATGCTAGATGTTTGATGAGTTGTATGTCCCCTAAAAATGTTTAAGTATGATGTTAAATGGTATGTTAGGGTGCTAGAATGAAATATGAATGCAATGGTTTGAAGAATCTAAAACCATGCAAACCCTAACCCTAAGTGATGCAGTTTCATTGTTTGACTTGCATGGACATGTTCGGGTTTCATGTAAGTTAAATTGGGACGTTAGAAAAGCGCTGCATGTTGATCTTAGGCTCCCGCTATGGTCGGTTGAGGTAGTGTGCGCGTATTAGGACGAGAAACGAATTTCAGAACCAGAACTGCCAGTCTCGGGTCAAGACTGGGCAGCATTCTGGAAATGGTAATTTGAGGCCCTTAGAGGCCGAATTTGAAGAAACTCAAAACTACAAAGTTGTAGAGAATGGTTTTTACTAGAGGACTCATGGACCGTTTTTCAAAATAAGGCTCCAAAGGCCTTGGTTTTTATAAAAATCCGAGCCTGACCGTGCCCAGGATTTATGCACGGCCTGGTGAGATCAACAAGGAATAAGGGCATGATAAGATCCGAAATGGGTTTTCCTCAAAACATGAAAGTTGTAGCATTATTCGAGATCTACAACTTTGATGAAGAAAGTTTTATCAAATTATGAACAGATTTTAAAGCAAAATTAGATTCTAAAAACTGTGCAGGAAACAGAAATTCCAGCACAGGATTTTCAGAAAAATAGTAAATAAGCAGGAAATTCCTGCTCATGCACAGGATTTTCTAAAATAATAAAGGAAAACTGTATTTTTCACCAACCCCAATGTTTGGAATGTGAGAACTGTTCCAATGGCAGTTTTCAGCCTTTAACAAATTTTATAAGTTAAGCAAATGGTTTTTAGACTGTATTTAACAAATTTTCCGAGACAAAGGAAATTGGATTTTTAAGGTCAAAGATAAGTAACAAGACAATAAAGAATAGTAACTGGGAAGGATACCCGAATTATTGGGCTTGGCCCCAAAGCCTAAGTTTAATCTATAGAAGGTTGACTTTGGTTGATCAGGTTTGACTAAGGTTTATCACCTCAAAGATTACCCATAATAACCCAGTGAGGTACCGATAATATGATGAGCTACGATCTAGGGTTATTTGTAATAACCCAATGGATTATGGACTAAGAATGTTAAGACATGGGCCCAAGGTTAGGATAATAACCTAACCCGACCTGTATGGATATGGGCTTAGCAATGAGATTACTTATTGTAACCAAGTAAAATATTTTGTATAGGAGGGGACATATAACTAAGACTATGAACGAATTTTGGATAGGTCACCTGTGACGCCCCGACTTCCCAAGCCAGGTCGACACCATACATACTTGTTCTTTACTTGAAAATTTGAGAAAATTTTTTTTTTCTTTAAAACATATTCACATAAATTATCTTGTGGAGAATAATATGTCACCCATATATATATATATATATTAAACTGAGAATACCTTCTCGTGTCTTCAAACTTTATACATATAACAAAACATAATTTACTTTAGAATATTAAAATATTTTCTTAACATCGAATGCGGAAAATCATGCGTAGTGGTATCCCACACCGCCCTTCACTCGCCGCATCGTCTGCATAGCCCACCACTTAAATTGCCGGCTTTTTACCTACAGTATGAAATATAAGAGTGAGCTTTCGCCCAGCAAGTACAAACATAATCTCACAAAAGTAATTTAATCATCTTAAAACATGTCAATCATCATGTAACTTATGCATGAGCCATTTATGATTGATTGAAAGTCTTATGCTTCATTTGAGACTCAATCTTTAACTTATCTTGTCTCAACATGTGGGCCCATAGTGTACGTACCGAAAGCGCGCAGCCTCCAGACAAAGCTAGGGTTTGCAAGGCCCTAACAGTTCTGGGAATTAAAACGTGACCCTCACGCATCAACGAGAGGTAAATGTCACAACTGGTTTTAAACATGTATCCTCCTCGATCACGGGAGGTTGGTACGACACCTTCCTTGATTATCTTACCATATGATTTAACATTAGTGAACATGCTTCATGATGTCACTATGTCATATTCAAACTTTAACATTTGCCATATCATGGCATTTTTGAAAACATGACATTTTTAAAACCATGACATTTTAGAAAACATGGCATAATATGTAACATGTTATAGCATATCATCACATAACATCATTTAACATCATACAACATAGCATGTACATTTTAACATAGCATATATGAAAATAGTATTTACTATTTTCATACTGTAGGTAAGGTTCGATACTTGCCTGAGATACTATGTCTGGGGTTTCGTTGCCTTAACTCAGATTGCAACTGCAGGTTACCTCCTGCTATTAAAAAGAACATAGGATAAGGATCCTATAAAATATTGGTAACCTGTTCAATATTCTAATTATATGCCCCCCCCCCCCCCCACCACACCGGTCTTGATCATTACTAGGTTACTAATCGTAACCCTAGAGTTTGTGGTTAACCAAACTTGATCCATTACTTGTTAGGTTACTTGAGGTAACCTCGGGTATTAAACTCATGTACGTATGAATAGTATCAAGTTACTATTCCTATTATTGGGCCTAATCTTTAGTAACTCGGGTATCTTTCCCGGTTATCATCCGTTAACAACTTGTTACTACACTTTGGCTATTAAAATCCAATTTAGAAAATTGGCTAGAAAATCTTTTGTTTTACTTCCCAATTCGAGGTTTTCAAAGTAAAACTTTATAAAACTCATTTAAGGCTGAAAACTGCTTTTGAAATAGTTTTCATAGTCAAAACAGGAAATGTTGATGTAGAAATACAGTTTTTCTGTATGTTTGTAGAAAATCCTGTGCAGGAATTTCTTTTTCTCTGCACAGTTTTTATAGTTCAGGTTGTATTTAAAAATCCAAATGGAATTTGAAAAACTTGTCTTCACGAAAGTTCTTTCTCTTGAGAAATTCTAAAACTTTCATGTTTTAAGAAAAACCCAGTTCTGCTTGGATTCGTACCAGTTTTAATTTGAAACCCACTGGTCGTGTAAACTAGGTCTGGGCAGTTTAGTCTCGGATTTTCATAAAAACGGAGGCCATTGGAGCCTCATTTTGCAAATCCGTCCATGCTACCCCTTAGGAAAAACTGTTCCGAGAAACTTTTGTGTTTTAAGTTTTGCCTAATTCGGCCTCTAAAGGCCTCAAAATCGGCTTTCCGTAAAACTGGTCAGGATCCACCCGAGCCTGGCAGTTTTTCGGTTTAGAATTCGTTTTACGTCCTAGACGTGGAATCTAGCTCAACCAGCCACCGCGGGAGCCCTAATATCAATCATGCAGTGGTTTCTAACGTTCAATATTCAACATGCAAGCCAATTTGAACAACATTCATAACCATGCAAAATCCTAAGCATTCAATCAAACACAAAGCATGCATATAAAACCACCAACCATAAAATCCTAATTAACCAAGCACATAACCTAAATTTCTTAACTAAGGCAGGGAATTAAAGTGAGCTCATGCTCTTACAAACTTTACTTGAAATACATTTAAATTTCTCAATTGAAATTTAAATGAAAAGTGTTGGGTTTGAGGGGATTTACCTAGCTTCCACCCAAGGGTTTGGCTTGCTAGATTTGGTTCTCCCTTGGTCCCTCCTTGCTGCCACTAGGTCCGGCCCTTTGGCTTGCTTGGCTCCAAACTTTTTTAGCCCCTCTACAGCCGGCCTCTTGGCCAAAAGATTGTCCAAAAATTTTCCAACTCTTTCTTGCTTGCTCTCCACACAAAATCCGACCACCCTAAGCTCTAATCACTCTTGGTTTTGGCAAAATTTCCTTTCTCTCCTTCCTTCTCACTCTCGGTTTTTGGTGAAGAAAAATTGGCAAGGGTTTGGTTGCTTTTCTCTAATTTTTTTGAATTATGGGGTCACCTATTTATAGAGGTGAGCAAAGTTTCAAAAATTGGATTTTGACCCCAAGAAAAACAAGAAATCACTCAAAGGGGAGGGTTAGGTGGCCGGCCATCCTTGTGCTAGGTGTCATGGTGTGATTGTTTCCACCATTTATGATGTCATAAATCAAAAATGGGATGATGTCATAATTCCAAGCTTAGGTGATGTCATCTTAAAGCCTTGTTTGGCTTTTTCCTTAATGTAGTCTACTTTAAATCCAACACAGATATTTCAAATACTGCTTTCACTAATACACAGTACAATTTAGTACTGTTATTTTAAACTGCAGTCCAAAATTCATCTGTGTAGAAATGGACTGTATAAAAATTTTCTTATACAATCAAACTTCTTGGCCAAAGATAACCTAACTAATGTGCTTGATTTTCTATGGTGGTTTTTGAATCTTAAACATACCATTTTATCCGTAAAAAAAATGGTTTTTACACGGTACAATTTTTATACTGAAAAATATTTAACCGTACCGCCTCATTTTCGATTTTTCGGGTCAACCATTGACTTTCTTATCAAAATTTGACTATCATGAATTCATGAAATTTCGTCATACCTTTTTACTTAAAAGGCCTATCATGAAGTCTCGTAATTAATTTACCGAGAACTCAATCATATACTGATAAAATCATGAATTTTGTATTAATATTCATAATTTTCATAAAATTGCACATAAACACATAATACGAACTATAAATTTCTTATTTACAAGAAAATTGTGAGTTCGTGAAAATTTCGATTATTACATCACCAACATTTAACGATTATGATTTATGGTAAGATAAAAGGTGTATAACTCTTATCTTACACCCTGTTTGGAAACAGGAGTATGAATTGTTGTCGTGCCATGATTCGGATGATAAACCAAGAGCATAGGGCGACAAGTAAGTATAACTCCGCCTACAGCATGGGCAAAATGTTTTTATATAATATGTTTTTCAAGAAATCATGCATTGATATGATATACATAATTTATGTTACGATGATGTTACGTTACGATGTTTATGTTACGATGCTTACGTTACGATGGTTATGTTACGATGATATGATGTTACGTTACGATGATATGATGTTACGTTACGATGGTTATGATACAAAGTCTATGTATGAAGATTATGTTACGGCATTTATGTTATGGTTTGTGTTATGTTATGTTTTAATATAGTGACATAATGTAGCATGGTCACTAATATTTAACCACATGTAAGAACACATTTTAAGACATGCTAAGGTCATTGTGTTGTACCGACTTGCCATGATGGCGGGTTTAAATGGTTTAGTCTATGGTTTGGGGTGAATTGGATTGGCTGCCCCAATCACTCCATGTTAAACAGTTTGTTTCATGGTTTGAGTTGGATTGGATTGGCTGCCTCCAGCCACTCCATAGCTATGGACTACGGTACGTGCACACATGACATGTAAGGAAACATAATCAAGATAATATATGAAAATTTAATTAATTGATAAGAAAGCATAATCGGTCAATGCATTCTTTTATTAAAATGTTTTGCGGATTGAACGTTGTACTTACTGGGCATAAGCTCATTACTTACATTCATGCTGTAGGTTAGCAACCTATCGGCAATACTTGATGCAAGGCTGTGGAGGCTGGCGCTACAGACTGTGAAACATGGGATGGACACCACCACGGGTTTTCAAATTATGTTATAAAAATATTTGTTTTGAAAAATATATTTGTGAAATATGTTTTATGTTATGTTATGATAAAGTGATAGTATGGATAAGGAACCGTTTTCAAGAAGAAAACTATTTTTAAGAAATTGTTTTCAAGAACAAGTTTAGGAATGGTTTTCAAGGATGATGGCAACAAGTTGCCTCGTGTCGTACCAACCCACAGTAGGTTGGGTTTGGTCCACGGTATAAATATGTTAGCTTTCAATATGATTATGAAAGCTCATTACTCGAGTGAGTACATATGAATATACATGAGGATAAGTTAAGTTCAAAGCAAAGTAAGAAAAGAAAAAATTTTTACTCCAAATTTTCAGCATGTTTAAGCTTTTTAAACGAAGAATTAACTTAAGTAAGTAGAGTAACGGCCCACGTTTGCGTAGTACGCCCCTACGTGGACGGTCGGGGTGTTACACCTCTAAAACTGGATTAAGAGCTATCTTAATGCAAGAAGGAAAAGTAGTCACCTACACCTGATGATAGTTGAAAGACCATGAGCAGAACTATCCGACGCACAATCTAGAACTAACGGTGGTAGTTTTCACATTAAAAATTTGGAGATATTATCTTTATGGGAATAGATGTGAGATCTTTACGAATCACCAAAGTCTCAAATACATCTTTACCCAAAATGAGCTCAATATGAGGTAATGTAGGTGGCTAGAACTTGTAAAAGACTAAGATTGCGAGATTCTTTATTATCCTGGGAAAGTGAATAGAGTCACCGATGCTTTGAGCCAGAAATCATCCGGTATATTGATGTCCATTGGTATGTTGTCAAAATCGTTTCAAAAGGAGATTAGTGATTTTGTTATGGAGATAATAACTAGGAAGTTATTCGTTCTAACTCTCTAATCTAATCTCCTATAATCCATTAAGTTCCATCAAGGGAATAACCTATGTTTGCTCAAGGCATAACTTTTTCTTGGAGAAAAGGATAAGGAATTCAAGGTCTCTATGGATGGGATACTCTATTTCAAATGAAGGATCTGTGTTCCTAACTTTGAATTTCTTAATAAACAGATCTTGTCAGAGGCACATGAGACGCCATATTCAGTACACCCTGAAGCTTCTAAGATGTATAAAGACCTTAGAGAAAACTATTGGTGGCCAAACATAAAGAATGAGATTGCCAAATTTGTATCAAAGTGTCTAACATGCAAGAAAGTTAAGGCTGAACATGGGCAACCTGGAGGAGAACTTCAGAAAATCAAACTTCCAGAATGGAAATGGGAACAAACTACAATAGATTTTGTAGTTGGATTGCCCAAGATTGCAAGTGGGAATGATACAATTTGGGTTATTGTTGACAGATTAACCAAATCAGTCCACTTTATTGCCATTAAGGTTACCTATTCGGTAGAAAAGCTCATGGAGATTTATGCATCTCAGATTGTTAGACTAATAGGGTACCAAAATCTATCATTTCTGACCGTGATGGGCATTTTACCTCTCGATTTTGGATGAGTGTTCATATCGCTATGTGGTCAAAATTGAAGTTTAGCACAGCGTGTTTCCCCCAAACCGAAGGACAATTGGAAAGAACTATTCAAATACTAGAAGACATGCTGAGGTCATGTGTTCTGGATTTTGAAGGAAGTTGGGATCAGAAGCTACCTTTGATCGAATTTTCCTATAAGAACAGTTATCACACCTTAATTGGTATGGCTCAATTTGAAGTGTTATACAGAAGGAAATGTCGATCTCCTATTTATTGGCAAGAAGTTAGGCAGAAGCAGCTCCAAACCATGGATTTCATTAGAAAAACCTCCAAAGATATTAAGATGATAAAATAGAGACTCGACATAGCTTTTAGTTGACAGAAAAGCCATGCCGATAAAAGTCGGAGACCATTGGAATTTCGAATTGGAGACTCTGTTTTCTTAAAAATTACTCCTATGAAGGGAGTAATGAGGTTTGGTAAGAAAGGAAAGCTTAATCCGAGATACATAAGACCATTTGCAATCCTTAAAGGGATTGGAAAAGTAGCTTATAAGCTTGTCTTGCCACCAAAATTAGCTTATGTGCATAACATTTTTCACGTTTCTATGCTGAAGAAGTATATACCTGATCTTACCCATGTTATAAGACAGGAATAGAACAATTCCCATGGTCAAAATTTAGATCGAGAAGAAAAAGTCTTGAGGAACAGAACAATTCTCATGGTCAAAATTTTGTGGCAGAATCATAACGTTGAAGATGCAAAATGGGAACAAGAAGATGAGATGAGGAAAAGCTATCTCGACTTGTTTTAATTTTCGGGGACGAAAGTTTTTAACGAGGGTAGATTGTAATGACCAACTTTTTTATGGACTCGTGATTTCCTTTGATAACAAAGAAATCTAAGTCTGTACTATGTATGCCTATATAAAATGTATTATCTGATTTGTCAGAATATGTTTGAGTTCTTATAAGTTATAAGACTCAATGCTAGTATGAGGCCTTTTGTTGAGGAGGCAGAATCATGATTTATGACTTTATTCTGGCCTATGTATGACCAAGATAACTTATGACTTGAATAAGACGATATTACAGTGTAATTAGGAATTATACTGTGTTTGGCCGTCATTACAAATACAGAATGAAGAATAAGGAATTGAATCACTTTAGAAAAATCAAGAATAATATTGGGAGTAAGGAGGAGTAAGTAGTTTCCAAGTCCTAAGAAAAATCCATATGCAATCCAGTTAAGTACACATGAATTCTGGACTACAGTCAAATATTACAATACTGTTAATAGTTAAAACAATATTGTTATTATCTGGATTATTAAGGAAATAGACTACATATTAGGAGGGAGTGCCAAACACGGCCCTAATTGGATGATACCTCATCAAAGATAATTCTCCAATCTTGAGAATTTTTGGTAATTATGGGAAAAGTGGATAATTATGAAAAGATTTTTAGTGAATTAAGCAACACTTGGCCGGCCACCTCAAGGGACTAAAGGGCAAATATTTTATTTTTAAGGTTAAATATGCAATTTTAAGAAAAAATAAATTATGATAAATTAAGTATTTTTCACCTATAAATATAGGGTGTAGAAGAAAAACCACTTAGTTGGACTCCTAAATTTTTTATTCTCTTTCAACTTTCCTCTCTAGCCTTAAAAAAAAAAAAAAAAAAAAAAAAAAAAAAAAAAAAGAGAGAGAGAGAGAAATAGAACAAGTGGCCGGTTGTGGTTTAGTGGTGGGAGAGCAAAGTTTTTCTCATTCCAAGACCTAGAACAACCTTCCAAACTTTAGAGGTATTCCTCTTAACCCTCTAAGAATTTCATAAAGTTTTTATTAAGGATTTATGTGTATTTCAAGTTTGAATTGTAAGAGCATAAGCTCATGTCTTTTATTTTTATGTTATGGTTTTTATATGGTTGATTTATACTTAGGATATCTTGAATGCTAGCCCTAAGCATGAATTTAATTTTTATGCTCTAGAATGGGTTTTATGATTGCATGTGCTCACCAAGTGTTTGTGAATATGTCTTCACATGTATGAGAAGGAAAAAGTTATATATGATGATGTATATGTAGGTTAAGGAACTAACCTAAAAATACAAAATGGTAAGCTAATCCATACTGTGCTTATTGCTTATTGCTATAAGGATTAGGTTAATTGGTACTTTTAACTTATTATTTTGTTAGTTTTAATTTTTTTTTTTTTACTTCTTTCACTTCGTTTTATTCTCTTTTATAGGATTTAGTTAAAAGGGTGTGTTCGGTGGTTTTTTGGCTTAAATGGAGCTAAAATGGAGCATTTGGCATACGTTGGTGTGAAGTTTGCGCATTTTGAAGCAAATGGGCACCTATGCATCAATTTTCTGGGTGCCTGGGTACTTAAAATGTATTTTCCAATATAAAAACATGAGAGCTTAGGGCTTAGGCATTGTTTTAGTTATGCCTGGGTGCCGAAAGAGACTTCCATCTATGTAACTTTGTGCCTAGGCACAGATCGTGGTTCATTAAGCAAGCGTGCATGCAACAGTTTTGTGCCTAAGCATAGAGAAAAAAGGGCTAGCCACCAGAGCAGGATTTTTTGTAATTCCCCAAATTTGTTGACTCGTAATAGAGATCTTTCGGCCCATGACTCTAAATAGAATCCTTTTAAAGTCCCCAAGAGATATTTTCTGATCTGAAAGAAAGAAGGTGTGAAGGAGAAGAGAGCAATTGGTAATTTGCAGAAGAAGAATAGCAACTCCAGAGAAGGAACACAACAATTCTAATTCATAAACTAGTTCCTTTCCTTTTCTCATCATGTTTAGGACTTTAATTAGGATTTTGTTTAGTTTCATTATGAACTAAATTTCTTTTTCTAGGGCTATGATATAACCGGATTATGAATGATCAAAGTTATCATGGTTTAATTTAATTTCGATGTTTATTCATATCTATACTGAGTGTTTAATATATTATTAATGCTTGTGAAAGTGTTTGTGCCCTTTCCCATTGAATTGTGATCCAATTTGAGATTGACAAGTTATAGTTAGATTAATATTTGATTAAATACCATAAGAATGTCATATGATAGAGATAAATATGAGGCTTGTGTGATACTATGAATTTCTTGTTCTTAATAAATCATGATAGGTTTGGAATTTGAGACCGAGAGATGAAAACTAGCTTGTTGTGGTAGTTTGCTAATACTTGAGAAAGATTAGTGATTATATTAGGGAAGTTTGTCATCAGCATAGGAATAAGTGTTGATTGATTAAATTTAATACTTTGAGCAAGATTAATCCAGTAAAATCGAAAACTCTAGATGTCCTAATATATTGAATTTCTCCTTGCTAAATTCGTGCATTATGTTTATTTTAATTTGCTTTTATTGTATTGCATCTCGTAAGTTTATTGTTAAAAAAGAATTGGGGTTAAAGTCATTCGATACTTAGTAGTCAATAGTCCTTGTTCGGAGTATACTTAGTAGTAAATAGTATTCGTTGAGAACGATATCTTTTTATCATTTTATTACTTGAACCAGCTCATGCACTTGTGAAAAATACCTATCAAGTTTTTGGCACCATTGCCGGGGGTTATTTAGTCCTACTAATACCTATCAAGTTTTTAGCGTAGTAGCAGGATTATGAATGTTCGAAGTTATCATGGTTTTGTTCAATTTCAATGTTCATTCATATCTATGTTGAGTGTTTAATCTATTCTTAAGGCTTATGAAAGTGTGCACGCTCTTTCCCATTAAATTGTGATCCAATTTAAGACTGAAAAGTGATAGTTAGATGAGACTTTGATTAAGTACCATGTGATTGTCGTAGGATAGAGATATCTATGAGGTTTGTTTGATACTTTGAATTTCTTGTTCTTAATGAATCATGATAGGTTTAGAATTTGAGATCGAAAGGTGAAAACAAGCATTCCGGCACTACAGGACTAGCACTTGGGCGCTAACCTCGGCTCGCACTTCTCGCTGCTATGTTAGACTTGGCGCTACAGTGTTGCAACGAGTTCCTCTCTGGACTCTTTGGTGCTACAACGGGCTTTTTGAGTCTGCTGTGCCATTCCTTCAATTTTTCCTTGATATGGATGCCAAAATTCCTCAAACTCCCAACCTATTTAAAACCTACAAAAACAAATAAAACACAATAAAAATACTAATAAAACACTTTAAAACTAACAAAATACTAGCAAATATATATTGGTAAAATCAATTAATCATTGTTGTGAGATCAGAAGGAGATCAACACTTAGATAATCTATTTGAGAATCTTAGTAGTTGTGAGACCGGGAGACAATCGTCGCCTTGATAATCAATTTAATAGTTAGGCTTAATGAATGTATAGGTAAAGAAGTTAGATAGGGATATCAACTTAAATATATATATGCATATTAATCTCATTTGATGCTCAAGAGAGGTAATGAGGTTAGATTAGGTTCCTTGATTAATGAATTTGACTAGCAATTACTTGATAGGATGAATATAGGGAAAGTTTAGCGATATCAAGACCCTATAATCTTTATTAATAGTAGCATTGCCATTGTCTTATTTTTATTTGTTTTATTTTATTTTAGTTTCATTATCACAATTTTCCTTGATAAAATTGAGTTGTGATAATCATAGTACTTAGCTTCAATCTAAAAAATAATCCCGGTGGATACGACACTCACTCACCCTATACTATCAAAACTTAGCGACCTCGTGCACTTGCGAGATTTAATGCAACAAGTTTTTGGTACCGTTTCTAGGGCTGTTTCTTTTAGATTGTTGCTAATATTGTGGTAAGCAACTTTATTTTCATTTAGGCATTTATTTTCCTTTTTAATTTTTGTTTTTGAATGTTTGTATTGTGAGGTACTGGGAGATGTTGGATGAACAAGTCCTTTTGAATTTTGCTCAACAACATTTGGAGCCGTTTCATATTGTGTGGTAGAGATACAAAGAATTACTCATTTCATTCCCTTATCATGGTTTCTCAAAGGAGTGTCAACTACAAAACTTCCTCAACGGGCTATACACCACAACAAGAACTTGGGTCAAAAGAGGAAATGGTACCGCCTCTTTTTAATAATTATCCATAGGTAAAGCCTATTGTTTGTTAAAAGACATGGCCGACTTTGACCATTGGAGTTAGAATTCTTCGATGAACAACCAAGGTTGGTTGAATAGTTCTAACAATTTGGAGCCATGGTTTGACACTCGACCTCAACATCGAAATCTTCTCCCGATCTTCAAGCCCTTGTTGACTAATTTTTGAAGAAGACAAAGCTCTGTATAGAAAAGTTAGAGAGAATGGAGTTACTTCGTCAACTACTAATTGTAAGAACCCGAAATTTTGATGAACTTGTGATTTCCTTTTGAACAAAGAAAATCTAAGTCTGAATCTTGTATGTCGATATGAAGCTCATGATCTGAGTTGAATATCAGTATATATTTGAATTCTCGTTTAGTTAGCTACTAGACTCAATAATAGTTTGCTTAAGTCAAGCATGAGGCCTTTTGAGAAAAAGGGCAGAATAGGAATTTATGATTTTATGCCGGTCAAAGTTTGACCAGATTGACTTTAGGTTTGACTGAGACCGGACTGCAGTATAATTAACAGTATGGAAATTATACTGTGAAAAACCGTGATTACGGACGAATAAGCAAGAATAAGCTATGAGACCACCCTAGAAAAATCAAGCACAATATTTAGGGCAATATGGACTAAATAGTTTCAAGTCCTAAGAAAATCCGATACGCAGTCCAATTTTATGCAGATGAATTCTGGACTGTAGTCCAGTATGACAATACTATTTTCGGTGAAAAATAGTATTGATATTATTTAAGTTAGTAAGGAAATGGACTACATGAGTATATTAATGGATTTTTAGAATCAAGTGGATAATTATGCAAGAATTGGAAGCCAAGTGGCTCCACCATAGTCGGCCACTTTCAGGGACTAAATTGCAAATATTTTGTCCGTAGGGGTCAAAGTGTAATTTTTAGAAAAGTGATCATGATGATGTAAGCATAATATAAGCATGATTATGTAAGCATGATGTAAGCATGATGATGTAAGCACGATGATATAAGTATGATGTAAGCATGTTGAGGAAAGCAATTGCTTGGTGAACAAGCAACCTCATGGTCGACCACCTAAGGGGGGTATATAGGCAAATATTTTACACCTTATTTGGAAACAAAATGTGAATGAATCTTATCTTACACCCTGTTTGGAAATAGGAGTAGGAACTGTTGTCGTGCCATGTTTAAATGATAAACCAAGAGTATAGGATGACAAGTAAGTACAACTCCGCCTACAACATGGGTAAAACGTTTTTACATGACATGTTTTTTAAGAAATCATGTACTGTTATACATGATTTACATATGTTATATGTTATGGTGCTTACGTTATGATGGTTTACGTTATGATGTTTATGCTGTGATGGCTTACGTTATGATGTTTATGTTATGATGTTATGTTATGATGTTTACGTTATGGTGTTTATGTTATGGTTTGTTAGTATGTTATGTTATGCGTTTTGAAATTGTGACATCATGAGGCATGTTCACTAATATTAAACCATATGGTAAGAACATGTTTTTAAGTCATCAGATAAGATAAGACATGTAATAACTAGAATTTTTCTATGTTACAATTTCTTGTATAGAAATTTGAATTGTACCGTGAAGGTAATTATGCAAAAGCCCGGTTTAGGGTTTTTATTCAGAATTGTGAGTTCTTATGCTTTTATAAGACTCAAAAATGATTGCTTAGTTGAGCATACGACCTTTTGAGGAAAAAGGTATGAAAACGCTATGATTTTTACGAAAGTCAAAGTTTGACCCGAGAGTCAAAGTTTGACCAGAAAATCAAAGTTTGACCAGAAACCGTCAAAGTAAACCAAGAGAGTCCACGTTGTCAGAATAGGCAACATTGACCTAAGAAAGTCAAAGATTGGCTAGAAAGATCAATTCTTTGACGGTATCGAAAAATGGTAAGCGGTATAGGAAGTATACTGCGGAAAACCAAATTTTTCAGATAAAATGGTTTAAGTTAGATTCAAAACCACCATAGAAAAATCAAGCACACTAAGTAGGAGATTAAAGGCCAAAAGGCTCGAAACGAAAAGAGAACTTTTCGTATAGTCCATTATTCGACAGATAAATTTTGGACTGCATTTTATTAATCGGTACTGTAAATCAAAGACCACAGTATCAATTATATCTGTTTAGCACTAAAAGATACTGTTTATTCATGAATTAGGCCAAATAAGGCCTTAATGGTGATGTCACATTACTTTTGAATTATGACATCATTATATGGATTTAGTGAAAAATTGGAAAGAATTTGGTTGGTTCTAGAACAACCATGGCCGGCCACCTCACCCCCTTTTTGTGCAAATTGGCTAACTTTGAAGGACTATTTATAATTTTGAAAAGTTCAAAATTGCCTATAAATAGGAGTGCTTCCTATTCACAAAAATTAGAAAACTTAGGCAAACTTTGGTCAAATTTTCCCTCTAAAATCCGAACTTGAGTGAGCTGCCAAAGAGAAAGAAAAAACTTGGAAAATCAAGGAATTAGTCTTAGGAGTGTTAGGCATTCACTAGGAAGCAAGCCAAGAAGCTAGAAAAATTTTGGAACCAAGTTTGGCCATTGCTGGCCGGTTCTGTGGCAGCAGCAGGGGGGGAAGGAAAATTGAAGGGAAACCAATAAGGGAGGTGGCTGAGTTGTGGTGTGAAGTGACCGGAGCATTGATAGGAGTCCTCCCTAGGTGGCTGGAAAATTTTAGGCTCATTGGAGGAGCTAAGGGCCGGCTGCACCAAGGGGAAAGGAAGAGAGAAATTGAGCCAAGCAAACCCACATTTGGGCTAACTAAGGTAAAATTTCTCTTGGCCCTTAAATCTCTTAATTCAAGTTCTAAATTAGAGATTTAAGTGTATTACAAGCTGTTTTGTAATGAGCATAAGCTCAATTTAAATTTCTGCCTTAGGTCAGATTTTAGTGTGTGCTTGATTAGTTAAGGGTGGTTGATTTAGTGTTTTAAGTTGTGTTTTGTTTCATGCTTAATTGTGCAATTATATGTGCTTATGAGTATGATTGTATGCTAGATTAATTAAGGGTTGTATGTTTCCCCAAATCTGCCCAACAACATTTAAATGGCATGTTAGGGTGTTAGATGGAAATGTGTATGCTATGTTGGTAGAAAGCTAGAAACAAGCAAAACCCTAACCCTTAAAATGGCCGTTTGATTGTTGACTTGCATGGACGGGTTTGAGCTTCATGTGAGTCAAAATGGGACGATAGAAAAACGTTGCATGGTGATTCTAGGCTCCCGCTGAGTTTGGTTGAGGTAGTGTGCACGAATTAGGACGAGAAACCAAGAAATGAACAAAAACTGCCAATTCGGGTTAGATCTACCCAGTTTTCTGGAAACCGAAATTTGAGGCCCTTAGAGGCTGATTTTGGAAAAACATAAAACATGAAAGTTGTAGAGTAGGATTTTTCCTAGTGGGCAGCATGGACAGTTTTCAAAAATAAGGCTCCAAAGGCCTTCGTTTTTGTGAAAACCCGAGCCTGACCGTGCCCAGACCCTATGCACGGCCAGGTGAGTTTAATAGGTTAAAGGAGTGGGTTAGAGACCGATTTGGGTCTCGAGTTCAAAACTAAAGTTTTAGGATTTTGAATGCTTTAAAACTTTCATGAAGAAAACTTTTTCAAATTCGGCTTTGATTTTTAAATAGAAAATTGGATTTCAAAACTGTGCAGTGAACAAGAAATTCCTGCACAGGGATGTCTAAAACAGTGCAGGAAAAGGGCATTTCTGCACATCCACTGACTAATTTTCAGTGAGAAACTGTTCTAAAGGCAGTTTATGTTTTGAATGATTTTTACAAAGACCCACTCATCAGATTCTGAGTTTTAATAAAATGATCTTAAAACTCTAAGTTTTTCCGAAATAAAGAAAGAGTTTAAATCGAGTTAAATGAACCATAACCGGGAAAGGTACCGCGTTATTGGTTTGGGCCCTAAGCCCAAGGGTTATCCAACGTAACCCAATATAATAGTGAAAATGACTAGTTGGGCCTAAAAACTCGGATTATCTGAAATAATCCTTTGAGTTGTATTTTAGAAGGCGTAGGCCCAAGATTTAAGAATAGTAGTCCAACGCTACTTAGAAAGGCTGTTTAGCCAAGGTTACCCTGTGTGACCAATCAAGTACACTTTAAGTGTAGTAAACCCTAATCTCTAGGGCTAACCGTGATACTGAGAAAGTATCCGGCCTTGTTTAAGAAGGGGGAACATATAACTATAATTAGGTATGAATGTTGATTTGATTATCAACATTCTGTAAGAACATAATTCTTACACTATGTCCTCTGATATAGCAGAAGATAGCCTGCTGAGGCATCCTGAAGTGGATCTACAAGTCTCAGGACATAGTATTCAAGGTAAGTACAACTCCGCCTACAGCATAGGCTTTTGTTGTATACTTGCCAAGTATGTTTGATATTTACGATGAAATGATGTTATGTTTACGATATGACTATGTTAAGTTCATGAGCATGAGATTATGACATGATGTTAAGATATGAGCATGAGTTATGAATAGTGACATCACGAAGCATGTTCACTAATAAGAACAAGTATGAGTTCATGAAAAGTAAGTATGATGGCAAGCAAGCTTGCCTGTGTCGTACCGACCCGCGTCAGGTCGGGTTGAGCTATGGCAAGAGTAAGTCCATAGAGCGCGCCCGGTACGTACACCCATGATAAGGGGCCCATAAGTAAGATAAGTTAAGAATGAATACGATGGCATAATAAGAGCATAATTGGTTCATGCATATATTATGCGATGTTATAACATGATATGTATGTTATGATAGGTTCAAGATGTTATGTATGAGTTAAGCATGATATGTATGATATGAGAAGTTATGTATGATGGGTTATGTTTAATTGTTGCGGATATATATGTTGTACTTGCTGAGCGAAAGCTCACGTGACTTACGTCTATGCTGTAGGTAAGCAACCTACCAGCAACTGATGGTGCAAGGTGGCGAGCGGGGCAGAGCAAGCTGTGAAATGTGGGGATTTTAACCGCTTCGCGTTTTGATCTTATTATGTAAATTATGTTGTATGCAAACATCGTTAATATTTTGCAAGTATCCGCACTGTATAAAAAAAAAAATTTCCGCTGCTTACGCCAAATAAATAAGTACGCATGTATGTATGTATGTATGTATGGTAACGGCCTGTGCTAGGCGGGTCGTTACAAGACAAGCTAAGATTATTATGTCGTACCGACTTGCCATGAGGGCGGGTTTAAACGGTTTAGTCTATGGTTTGAGTTAAATTGGATTGGCTGCCCCAATCACTATATGCTAAACGGTTTGTTTCATGGTTTGAGTTGGATTGGGCTGGCCGCCTCCAGCCACTCCATAGCGATATACCACGGTACGTGCACGCTTGACATGTAAAGGAACAGAACCAAGTTAATATAAGAAAATATAATTGATTCATAAAAAAGCATAATCGGTTCATGCATTCTTTTATTAAAATGTTTTATGGATTGAATATTGTACTTACTGGGCATAAGCTCATTACTTACGTTCATGCTGTAGGTTAGCAAATTATGCGGACTGTGAAATGTGGGATGGACACTGCCACGGGTTTTGAAATTATGTTATGTAAAATATATTTGTAAAATGTGTTATGTTATGTTATGTTATAATAAAGTGATAGTATGGGCAATGAATTGTTTTCAAGAAGAAAACTATTTTTAAGAAATTGTTTTCAAGAACAAATTAAGGAAAAGTTTTTAAGTATAACGGCAAGCAAGTTGCCTCGTATTGTACTGACCCGCAATAGGTCGGGTTTGGTCCACAGTTTGAATATGATAGCTTTCAATATGATTATGAAAGCTCGGTACTCGAGTGAGTACATATGAAAATGTATGAGGATAAGTTAAGTTCAAAGTAAAGTAAGAAAAAATTTACTCTAAAATTTTCAGTAAGCTTAAAGCATTTTAAATTAAGAATTAAGTTAAGTAAGCACGTCACATCACGGCCCTACGTAGCGTAGGTCGGGGTCGTGACACTAATAAGTTAGTTTTATACTAATTAATTGGGTACTTTTTAACTTATTATTTTGTTAGTTTTAAATTTGTTTTTAGATTCTTTCACTTCGTTTTATTCTCTTTTGTAGAATTTAGGTAAAAATATCGGTTCGGTGGTTTTTGGGTACAGATGGAGCTAAAATAGTGCACTTGGCATACTTTGGTGTGATGTTTGTGCGTTTTGAAGCAAATAGGCACCTATGCATCAATTTTCTTGGTGCCTAAGCACTTGAATTGAAGTTTCCAGTACAAAAACCCGAGAACTTAGGGCATAGGCATTGTTTTAGTTATGCCTAGGCACCGAAAGATACTTCCATCTATGTAACCGTATGCCTAGGTGCCGATAAATGTGTGCCTAGGTGCAAATCGTGGTTCCTCAAGCAATCGTGCATACAACAGCTTTGTACCTAGGCGTAGAGAGGGGCTAGCCACCAAAGCGGGATTTTTCATTATTCCCCAAATATGTTGATTCGTGCCCATGACTATAAATAGAATCCTTTTTATGTTCCCAAGAGATGTTTTCCAGCATGAAAGAAAAAATGTGTGAAGGAGAAGAGACCAATTCATGATTTGGAGAAGAAGAATAGCAACTCTGTAGACGGAACGTGGCAATTCCAATTCATTAACTAGTTCCTTTCCTTTTCTCATCATGTTTAGGACTTTAATTAGCATTTTGTTTAGTTTTATTATGAAATAAATTTCTTTTTCAAGGGCTATGATATTACCGGATTATGAATGATTAAAGTTATCATGGTTTAATTTAATTTAGATGTTTATTCATATCTATGTCGAGTGTTTAATATATTATTAATGCTTATGAAAGTGTTTGCATCCTTTCCCATTGAATTGTGATCCAATTTGAGATTGATAAGTGTTAGTTGGATTAATATTTGATTAAATACCATGAAATTGTCATATAATATAGATAACTATGAGGCTTGTATGATACTATAAATTTCTTATGCTTAATGAATCATGATAGGTTTAGAATTTGAGACTGAGAGGTGAAAACTGGCTTGTTATGGTAGTTTACTAATGCTTGATAAAGATTAGTGATTATATTAGGGAAGTTTGTCATTAGCATAGGAATAAGCATTTGTTGATTAAATTTACTGCTTTGAGCTGGATTAATCCAGCGAAATCGGAAACACTAGATGTCTTATATATTGAATTTCTCCTTGCTAAATTTGTGCGTTGTATTTATTTTAATTTGTTTTTATTTTATTGCATCTCGTTAGTTTATTGTTCAAATAGAATTGGGGTTAAAGTAATTCGGTACTTAGTAGTCAATAGTCCTTGTTACGAACGTACTTAGTAGTAAATAGTCCTAATTGAGAATGATATCTTCTTATCATTTTATTACTTGAACCAGCTCATGTACTTACAAAAAATACCTATCAAGTTTTTGGCGTCGTTACTAATATCTATTTAGTCCTACTAATATCTATCAAATTTTTAGTGTAGTAGCCGGATTATGAATGTTCAAAGTTCTCGTGGTTTAATTCAATTTCAATGTTTATTCATATCTATGTTGAGTGTTTAATCTATTCTTAATGCTTGTGAAAGTGTGTGCGCCCTTTCCCATTAAATTGTGATCGAATTTGAAACTGAGAAGTGAAAGTTTGATTGGACTTTGATTAAATACCATGAGATTGTCCTAGGTAGAGATATCTATGAAGCTTGTGTAATAGTTTGAATTTCTTGTTCTTAATAAATCATAATTGTAACGCCCCGCCTAGCACAGGTCGTTACCATACATACATACATACATTCTTACTTATTTAACGTAAACAGCAGAAATTTTTTTTTTTTTTTTTTTATATACGTAACGCGTACGAGCGATTAGCCATATATATATATACGGCGCGGTTAAACGGAATACGTAATAATATAACGATGTTTGAAATACAAAACTATATACATAAAAAGAACAAAACGCGTAGCGGCTATTAATCCCACATTTCACAGTTCGCCCTGCCACGCTCGCCATCTTGTATCAACAACTGCCCATAGGTTGCTTACCTACAGCATAGACGTAAGATGTGAGCTTTCGCTCAGCAAGTACAACATAATTATCCGTGACAATACAACTCAAAACATAATTCATCGTAACCTTACATAGTATCTCATATCATAATATTTCCTACTTATCTCATCGTATTGTAACATCTCAGACATAACATATCATAATCTTACATAGCTTCTCATATCATAGCATTTCATACTTAACTCATCATATCGTAACATATCATACATAACATATCATAGCATTGCATAATAAATGCATGAACCGATTATGCTCGTATTATGCCATTTTATGCAGTCTTAACTTATCTTGTTTATGGGCCCCATAACATAAGTGTACGTACCGGGCGCGCTCTATGGACTTACTCTTGCCATAGCTCAACCCGACCTGATGCGGGTCGGTACGACACGGCAAGCTCGCCTGCCATCATAATTGCTTTTCGTGATCTCATAATTGATCTTGTTAGTGAACATGCTTCGTGATGTCACTAAACTTAAATCATACTCATATCTTAACATCATGCCTTATCTTATAATCATAAACTTGATATCACCATAATAATCATAAGCTTGATATCACCATAATAATCATAAGCTTGATATCATCATAATAATCATAAGCTTGATATCACCATAATAATCATAAGCTTGATATCATCATAATAATCATAAGCTTGATATCATCATAATAATCATAAGCTTAACATTATCATCATTAATCATAACCCAGCATCAAACATTCCTAACATACATTTATATCGCATACTAATAGCGATCATTCATTATACTTGGGTAAGTATACAACGGAAAGTCTATGCTGTAGACGGAGTTGTACTTACCAGATACTAAATCTCAAGTTTAGCGCTTTTCCTAACCGAGTGGTTTTCCTGTTTTCACAGAAAAATCATAGGATGAGAATCATCCTATCATAATATCATACAACCCTAGTTATCAACTTATCTTAGCATAAGGATATCAACAACATAGTATAAACATTAAAATCTTACTATCCTTTTAAAACACTAAAATTCTTGAAAACAAATTATATTTGAAGTCAGTCTTTTATTTGATCCTTTTCTAACAAATTTGTTCCGAATTTGAAAATATTTCCTTCATGAAAGTTGTAGACCTTGAAGATTCCTACAACTTCTGTTTTAAACTTAAAATCCAAATCTGACCCTAAAATACTTGTTTCTGCCTTTGAAAATTCTTCGACCATTTTTCTTAATCTTGAAACAGGTCTCGGGTTTTTGTAAAAACGAAGGTCTTAGAGGCCTTATTTTCAAAAACAGTCCGCGTTGGCCCCTAGGATTTTCCCTTCTCTACAACTTTGTAGTTTTGAACTTTTCAAGATTCGGCCTCTAAGGGCCTCAAAATTCGTTTTCAAAAATACTGTCCGAATCTACCCGAAACTGGCAGTTTTGTTCGGTTTGGTTTTAGGTAATCTAACGTGCACACTACCTCAAACGGACACCCCGTGAGCCTATATCAAGCATACAGGCGTTACCTAATCATTCCATACTCATACAATCAGATCTCACTCATATAATTTTGTAAAACAAAAATCTTAAACTTGCATAACATTCTATTTCGAACTAGCATATCGAATCCGAAAACTATCAACTACACATAAGGCATAGTGCTTGAATTTGCTTTTCATAAACTCATGCTTATACATAACATCACACTCACAATCTTCTTATCAAAAACGTGAATGAACACTAGAGGTTAAAAAGATTTACCTCAAGCTTCACAAGATAATTTCTAGCTTAAGGTTTTGGAGATTTTCTTTTTTTCACTCGACCAACACCAACCGAATATGTTTTCAGCTTGCTCTCACTTTTTTTTTGTTCGGCTCTTAAGGAAAAGGAAGACTAGAGAATGAGCTGAAATCTAAGGTTTATTGTCCAAAGAAGCATATGGTCGTACCACCTCCTATATATATATGAGAGGAAAAGAATTTCACTTAGACTTTTCTTCCTTTCCAATATTGCTTATAGCTCCCTTGGACAGCATATTTGCTGCCAAGTCCATTGAGGTGGCCGGTTGTGAAGGGTCTAAATGGCCACATAACCTAAGCTAATTGATGACTCACCAATGCTAGACACATGAAGTGTCTCATTCTTGTAATGGTCGGCCAAGAGGTGTCAACACATGTTTAATTACAAGCTTAGCAAGCAAAGCTATAAGCTTGCTTATTCAAGCTATGTATAACACTTGTCTTGTTCTCAAAATTTTTGAGAAACAATTATCTCCTAAGCTGCAGATAATTGTCAAGAGTAATTTACTCAATGGACTCAAGTGGTGGCCGGCCATGATGAGTCAAAATGGAAGCAAATAGTTAGACTAACTAAGTTCACAAATCTAGTTACTTCCTTGGTTTTAACATAACTATGGTAACTAAATTTTGTAACTAATCCTTGGCTTAGTTGAATTTGAATGCTTAGTAAGAAAAATCTATCATAATTTTTCTTGCAATTCATCATAAGGTGGCCGGCCATACATTGCTAAATGTGAAGATTGCAAGATGCAATCTAGCTTAGTAAGCAAAACTACCTTGCTTAATAGGCAAAGCTAAAATTGTGAAGTGTCAATTTCAAATGAACTTCATATTTTTTTTTTCATACTTTGCCTATTGGTTCTTAAGAGCAAAGTATTTGCTCATTAACCCTTACAATGACCGGTCCCATTGTGCACAAAAATAAGCAAATGATTGGTCAATTTTTGAACCAATCAAACTTAACCTAATTCCTTGGTTTCCAACTAGGTTAACCAAATCTTAAAAATCATCATAAGCTAATTTGAACTAGGAAATCTAACTAGAAAAATCCATAGTTTCATAAATTTACAAATTTATCTATCGAACCACAATTTTCTCAAAATTACACTTTGGCCCCTAAAGGCAAAAATATTTGCACTTTAGTCCATATAAAGTGGCCGATTATGGTGATAGCTTTTGGCCTCCAATTCTTGCTTAATCAATCACCTAACACTATCTTAACTTTCTTAAAATCCATAACCATTCATTTTTCTTAAAATTACATATTGGCCCCTAAAGACAAAATAGTTACATTTTAGTCCTTAAAGGGTGACCAATTCTCAAAGTGAGATTTGTCATTCTTTTTAAGTCCTTACTTGGCTTATCTCCTAAACACAGTTCATTTCCAACTGGCATACATATTCAGATACTGTTTTCGACGGATAACAGTATACTAACATTGGACCAAAATCTAGAATTTATCTGAACTGCGTCTAGGGTTCTCTTATTATTAGAAACTACTAACAGAGAATCATATATCATAAATTTTCCTTTTACTACCAAAAAGGTCTTTCATAAATAACTTATCGAATCCTTTAATCAAGAATTCAATAATTTAACTGATAAAACGTAACACATAAACATTTCTTAATTACAAACTTTGATTGTTCACAACAGACATCAAAATTTGTAAACAAGCTGGTCATTACATTTTATACCTTTTTACTCAAAAGGTCATATGCTTGGCTAAGCAATAATTTTGAGTCTTATAAACATATAAGAACTCTCAAATTTTAATAAAAACCCCGAACTGGGCTTTTTTCATAAATACCATCATGGTACAATTCAAATATCTATACGAGAAATTGTAACTTGAAAAATTCTAGTTATTACAATTTTCCCCCCTTAAAAATTTTCGTCCTCGAAAATTAAAACAAGTTGGGATAGTTCTTTCTCATGTCATCCTCCAATTCCCAGGTTGCTTCTTCAACCCTGTGGTTTCGCCATAACACTTTAACCATGGGAATGGTTTTATTTCTTAAGACCTTCTCTTCCCAATTTAGTACTTGAACGGGCTTTTCTTCATAAGTTAAGTCCGTGTGAACCTCTACTGGTTCTTGATTAAGCACATGGGATGAGTCGGATATATACTTCTTTAGCATCGATACATGGAAAACATTATGCATCGAAGCCAAGTTAGGCGGTAGGGCAAGCTTATAGGCTACTTTTCCAATCCTTTCAAGGATTTCAAATGGCCCCGTATATCTTGGACTAAGCTTCCCTTTCTTTCCAAAGCGCATTACTCCTTTCATAGGAGTAATCTTGATGAAAACCGCATCTCCCACTTGGAATTCCAAAGGTCTCCTACGTTTGTCGGCATAACTTTTCTGTCTGCTAAAAGCTATGTCGAGCCTCTGCCTGATCTTCTGAATGTCCTCAGAGGTCTTTTTGATAAAATCTGTGGTTTGTAGCTGTTTCTGTCCAACTTCCTGCCAGTGAATAGGAGATCGACATTTTCTTCCATATAATGCTTCAAATGGAGCCATACCAATTGAAGCATGATAACTGTTGTTATATGAAAATTCGATCAATGGCAGCTTCTGATCCCAGTTTCCTTTGAAATCCAGCACACATGACCTTAGCATATCTTCCAGTGTCTGGATAGTTCGTTCGAATTGACCGTCAGTTTGGGGGTGAAATGCCGTGCTGAACTTCAATTTCGACCCCATGACGTTGTGAACACTAGTCCAAAATCGAGAAGTGAAACGTCCATCACGGTCCGAGATGATCGATTTTGGCACTCCATGAAATCTGACAATTTGGGATACATAAATTTCAGCTAACTTTTCCACAGAAAAGGTGGCCTTAATCGCAATAAAGTGAGCCGATTTGGTTAATCTGTCAACAATCACCCAAATCGTGTCACTTCCGCTTGTAGTCCTGGGCAGTCCTACTACGAAATCCATAGTAATCTGCTCCCATTTCCACTCAGGAAGCTCTATCTTCTGCAGTTCTCCGCCCGGATGTCGATGTTCAGCCTTAACTTTCTGACAAGTTAGGCATTTCGATACATATTCTGCTACCTCATTCTTCATGTTGGGCCACCAGAAACTCTCTCGGAGGTCTTTGTACATCTTGGAAGCTCCTGGATGTACTGAGTATGGCGTCATATGTGCTTCCAACAGAATCTGATCCTTCAATTCTTTGAAGTTGGGAACACAAAGCCTTTCCTTGAAGTAAATGACACCATCTGCAGCAGTTCTAAACTCATTGCTTTTATTGCCAAAAAGCTGAGTTTTCATCAAAAAGGAATCTTTTCCTTGGTGAGACTTAATGGATTCCATCAAATTAGACTGGATGGTTAGAGAAGATAATTTCCCCGTTATTATCTCCAAATTAAACTCAGAAATCTCCTTTTGTAGTGGCTTAGGAAACATTCCAATAGACATCAGCATGCCTACGGATTTCCTGCTTAAGGCGTCTGCTACTCTATTCGCCTTTCCAGGATGATAAAGGATCTCACAGTCATAATCCTTAACAAGCTCCAGCCATCTACGTTGTCTCATATTGAGTTCTTTCTGAGTAAAAATATACTTAAGGCTCTGGTGATCAGTGTAGATTTCACACTTATTCCCATATAAATAGTGTCTCCAAATCTTAAGTGCGAAAACTACTGCCGCGAGCTCTAAATCGTGTGTGGGATAATTCCTTTCGTGAATCTTTAACTGTCGGGATGCATAGGCCACTACCTTGCTATTTTGCATCAAGACAGCTCCTAATCCATTTTTAGAAGCGTCACTATAGATCACGAAATTTCCTGCATCTACATCAGGAATTATCAACACAGGCGCACTCGTCAGCCTCTTCTTGAGCTCCTGGAAATTCTCCTCACACTTCTGAGTCCATTCAAAAGTCTTTCCTTTCCTAGTAAGAGCGGTGAGGGGTGTGGCAATCTTGGAAAATCCCTCAACGAATCGTCGGTAATAGCCAGCTAATCCAAGGAAACTCCTTATTTCCGTAACATTCTTGGGTGCTGGCCATGCACTAACCGCCTCCATCTTAGCAGGGTCTACTGAAATGCCTTCCTTCGATACCACATGACCCACGAAATGAACTTTTTCCAACCAAAATTCACATTTTGTGAATTTGGCATACAACTGATTCTTCTTCAATGTCTCCATCACCAATCTAAGGTGATGTTCATGTTCCACTTTGGACCTTGAGTAGATTAGAATATCGTCAATAAAAACAATGACGAACTTATCCAGGTATTCCTTGAATACTCGATTCATAAGGTCCATAAATGCTGCCGGAGCATTGGTTAATCCAAATGGCATAACCAAAAACTCATAGTTCCCGTAACGTGTTCGAAAGGCCGTCTTGGAGATATCCGCCTCCTTGATCCTGAGCTGATGATAGCCTGAACGTAGATCGACCTTCGAAAATACTACTGCTTCTCTGAGTTGATCGAAGAGATCGTCAATCCTTGGAAGGGGATACTTGTTCTTGATCGTAATCTTATTCAACTCACGGTAGTCGATACACATACGTAATGATCCATCTTTCTTCTTTACGAACAGCACTGGTGCTCCCCATGGGGAGTAACTCTGTCGGATGAATCCTTTTTCAAGCAGTTCTTGCAACTGCACTTGCAATTCCCTAAGCTCAGCTGGTGCCATACGGTAAGGCGCTTTGGAGATTGGTGCAACTCCAGGTAGTAATTCGATTTCGAACAAAATCTCGCGTTCTGGCGGAAGTCCGGGTAAATCCTTCGGAAAGATATCCACATATTCCCTTATAATGGGAATATCTCCCGGTGATAATTCCACTTCGAAATCCTTATCCACCATGTTAGCTAAATATCCTTGACAGCCATTAGCTAACATTTTCCAAGCCTTCATTGCTGAAACCAGTTTGGTTGCTGAATTCCGAAATTGTCCGTAGAGATTAAACTCCTCTTCTCCGTACGGGTTAAACGTTACACAACGCTTTCGACAGTCAATCTTGGCATTGTATTTACCTAAGAAGTCCATCCCTAAGATCACATCGAAATCCTGAAGCTTGATCACGATGAGATCTACAAACAATTCTCTGCCACAGATAGTCACGGAAGTATTTCGTATCCAAAAATTGGACCACAAAATCTCTCCGGATGGCAAAGAGGTTTTAACAGGTTGATCTAAACTATCCACACCTCTTCCTAACTTCTGGGCGAACTCCAAAGATACAAATGAGTGAGTAGCCCCAGAATCAAACAAAGCGATAGCATCGAAGGTGGCGATAGAAATCTGACCTGTCACCACATGTGAAGTCCCAGCTTCAGCATCACCCCTGGTGTAGGCATAGATCCTGGCTTGAGGTTCAGGGGCCTCTAATCTGCCCTGAGTAATTGAGGGTCCTTCTAGCTTAGCTTGGACTGCATGTAGCTGCCTGTTAGTGTTCTGACTCGGGTACGAAGGATTTTGGCCACGGTTATTCAGATGGCAGTTCTTCGCATAATGCCCTTCCTTACCACACAGGAAGCAGGCATTTGACCCCATTCTACAAACTCCTGGGTGTTTCCTTCCACACCTAGTACACGTGGGGTAATCAGTGCTAGTACCCTCATTTCCTCTATTGTTCTTCTTCTGAGGGTAATTCCTTTGCGGACCCTGGCCAGAGAAACTCCCTTTTCTCTTGTTCCTCCCAAAATGTTTGGAACCTTGGGCCGGGCTACTTATCGGGCCTTTCTGACTCAACTCTAGACCTTGACGGGGCTGCGTCGGCTTTACTACGGTTTTCTCCTCCTTTCTGGCCTTAAAAATCTGAGCCCTTGCTTCCTTGTCCAGGTTTATCCAATACTCAGCTCTCATTGCCCGACTCACACAGTCGGATACCAGGGTAGGTGGACTACTGCCAGCACTAACCTGCTTGGCAATATCCGTACGGAACATCTTCATCATCCTTCTCACCTTTTCCGTTTCATTGGGAACCAACTCCGGACACAACCGGGCTAACTGATCAAATTTCTTGACAGCCTCCAATACTGTCATTGACCCTTGTTTCAAACTGGCGAACTCATCCTGCTGAGTTGCCAAGATTTCTCTGTTGTAATACATGGTGCGGAACTCCGTCACAAAGTCTTGCCAGCCCATGGTGGCAACATCTCGACGTATCTGGACAGTCCTCCACCAGTGTCTAGCGTCTTTCTTGAGTGCGAAGGAAGCACATAAAACTTGTTCCTGTTCCGATAGCCTCATAAAGTCCAAGATAACTTGGATATCGATTAACCAATTATCCGCAGCTATCGGGTCCATCAGTCCTTCGAATTCAGGCGCCTTCATTCGCCTGAATCTTTCGTACAGTAAATCCTCCCGTACTGGCTGCATGTTAACAGGAATTCCTGCAGGTACTAACGGAACTCCAAAATTCCGTGGATTTTCCGGCTGTACCTCTGGTTGAACTTCTGGTGCCGGAGGTACTCTATTCTGTTGTAGAGGAACTTCCTCAGCTCGAGGTCTCTGGTTCACATGAGCTAATTGCTTGCACAATCTATTCGTTTCTTGCTGTTGTTCCAACAGCTGTCGTTGCAAATTTACTACAACGGTTGCAAAATCCGGTTCTAGCGGATTTGCAGGTACCGTTCGTCGTGTACGAACCATTTTCTAGTTCCTATCAAATCACAAGAAAAGATATTATCATACTAGAAATATCCTTTCTTTCATACCTTTCTTATCATAGCATAACATATTACGTTACCTCAGAACGTTATTACTGTATCATATCAGAACGTTTTCATCGTATTATAGCACATACAACTCGTAATATGCCTTTCATAATCATATCATAACTTTTCATAAACATATCATATCATTCTTGAACTAACTTTTTACATTCTTATAAAAAGTACTTCATATTTACAATCTTGTAAATGCATTTTAACACGATCACTGTACATACATAACCATAACTTCTGATGGAAGTGTCTAACACTTTCTCATCTTATAACAGTACAAGCCTATCGTCAAAAAAGACACAAAAAGATAAGCCAATACATGTTAGTCGTAACTACACAAAATACATATATACGGTTAGCCTATTCTACGTGTTCGATCGTAACTACCATGGATGCGTCGGAATCTGACTCCTCAACTCCGTTATGAAACACTATCTCCTCGGGGTCCTCGCCGAAATCAAACATACCATCGTCGTTCTCTAGCCAGCCCGCATGTTCCAACTCTGGCGCTGGCTCAATATCCTCCTCCTCGTCGCTAGAAATGTCAATAATCGGGGGATTAGGATCTAATGGCTGATCCTCTAGGGCAACTAGAAAGTTATCAAACTCATTTACGGCCATATCAGCCTCGGCGTCCTGAGGTGGTGCTGGATCGGCCTCGAAAGGCGGCTCTCCTATCCCAGCTTCATCGACTGGTGCTTGTGGACCACCCACAACCTCAGCAACTTGCATGGCCTGCATGACAGCCTCTGCCTCTAAAATATCATCGATCATGTTCCCCACCGTCGTGCCAGGCATCGGTATAGGAACATACTGTCGGATCTGCTGAGGCAGTCCGTCTCGAAACGTCTGCAATGCCATTGTCACCGGGTTAACCAGGTCCTGCGGGACATATGGCAATAACTCTTCCTGGAACCTCCGACAGTAGTGGCTCATAGGCTCCTGCGGGTAGGCGTGCCAAACCACTGAAAAACTCAGATATCGGGCGTGGTACGTATCCCGGTACATCGCAGGATTGCGATAGGGCTCATCTGCCCCCACATCTAGTACCGGTCCGTAGCGCGCAACTAGTAACGCACGGAAATGCACCCAGGTCCGACTCGGCATTTCCCTCTCTCCTATCGTCATCCACCAAAGCCGAACGTCTACTGCAAGACATCGACTGGCTAATGTGACCTGTAGTCTCTCCTCGATATGGCAAAGATGGAAAATCAATTCCATGTCGTATAGCCATGCTGCTAACGACACTGTCCGTCTAGTGCCATCAAAAATCATAGGATGCGACTCGTAAAACGACATCACTGCACGCCGATCCTCATTTGCATGCGCGGGATCCATAACGTCGCGTCTAGCATATCATAAGTACGTAATAAGTATTTATTCATAAAATAAAATTACTTACAATGATGGCGGCAATGGCAGGCATACTGTGAAATTGGATAGCAGGAAACCGCTCTGATACCAACTCTGTAACGCCCCGCCTAGCACAGGCCGTTACCATACATACATACATACATTCTTACTTATTTAACGTAAACAGCGGAATTTTTTTTTTTTTTTTTTTTTTTATATACGTAACGCGTACGAGCGATTAGCCATATATATATATATACGGCGCGGTTAAACGGAATACGTAATAATATAACGATGTTTGAAATACAAAACTATATACATAAAAAGAACAAAACGCGTAGCGGCTATTAATCCCACATTTCACAGTTCGCCCTGCCACGCTCGCCATCTTGTATCAACAACTGCCCATAGGTTGCTTACCTACAGCATAGACGTAAGACGTGAGCTTTCGCTCAGCAAGTACAACATAATTATCCGTGACAATACAACTCAAAACATAATTCATCGTAACCTTACATAGTATCTCATATCATAACATTTCCTACTTATCTCATCGTATTGTAACATCTCAGACATAACATATCATAATCTTACATAGCTTCTCATATCATAGCATTTCATACTTAACTCATCATATCGTAACATATCATACATAACATATCATAGCATTGCATAATAAATGCATGAACCGATTATGCTCGTATTATGCCATTTTATGCAGTCTTAACTTATCTTGTTTATGGGCCCCATAACATAAGTGTACGTACCGGGCGCGCTCTATGGACTTACTCTTGCCATAGCTCAACCCGACCTGATGCGGGTCGGTACGACATGGCAAGCTCGCCTGCCATCATAATTGCTTTTCGTGATCTCATAATTGATCTTGTTAGTGAACATGCTTCGTGATGTCACTAAACTTAAATCATACTCATATCTTAACATCATGCCTTATCTTATAATCATAAACTTGATATCACCATAATAATCATAAGCTTGATATCACCATAATAATCATAAGCTTGATATCATCATAATAATCATAAGCTTGATATCACCATAATAATCATAAGCTTGATATCATCATAATAATCATAAGCTTGATATCATCATAATAATCATAAGCTTAACATTATCATCATTAATCATAACCCAGCATCAAACATTCCTAACATACATTTATATCGCATACTAATAGCGATCATTCATTATACTTGGGTAAGTATACAACGGAAAGTCTATGCTGTAGACGGAGTTGTACTTACCAGATACTAAATCTCAAGTTTAGCGCTTTTCCTAACCGAGTGGTTTTCCTGTTTTCACAGAAAAATCATAGGATGAGAATCATCCTATCATAATATCATAGAACCCTAGTTATCAACTTATCTTAGCATAAGGATATCAACAACATAGTATAAACATTAAAATCTTACTATCCTTTTAAAACACTAAAATTCTTGAAAACAAATTATATTTGAAGTCAGTCTTTTATTTGATCCTTTTCTAACAAATTTGTTCCGAATTTGAAAATATTTCCTTCATGAAAGTTGTAGACCTTGAAGATTACTACAACTTCTGTTTTAAACTTAAAATCCAAATCTGACCCTAAAATACTTGTTTCTGCCTTTGAAAATTCTTCGACCATTTTTCTTAATCTTGAAACAGGTCTCGGGTTTTTGTAAAAACGAAGGTCTTAGAGGCCTTATTTTCAAAAACAGTCCGCGCTGGCCCCTAGGATTTTCCCTTCTCTACAACTTTGTAGTTTTGAACTTTTCAAGATTCGGCCTCTAAGGGCCTCAAAATTCGTTTTCAAAAATACTGTCCGAATCTACCCGAAACTGGCAGTTTTTGTTCGGTTTGGTTTTAGGTAATCTAACGTGCACACTACCTCAAACGGACACCCCGTGAGCCTATATCAAGCATGCAGGCGTTACCTAATCATTCCATACTCATACAATCAGATCTCACTCATATAATTTTTGTAAAACAAAAATCTTAAACTTGCATAACATTCTATTTCGAACTAGCATATCGAATCCGAAAACTATCAACTACACATAAGGCATAGTGCTTGAATTTGCTTTTCATAAACTCATGCTTATACATAACATCACACTCACAATCTTCTTATCAAAAACGTGAATGAACACTAGAGGTTAAAAAGATTTACCTCAAGCTTCACAAGATAATTTCTAGCTTAAGGTTTTGGAGATTTTCTTTTTTTCACTCGACCAACACCAACCGAATATGTTTTCAGCTTGCTCTCACTTTTTTTTTGTTCGGCTCTTAAGGAAAAGGAAGACTAGAGAATGAGCTGAAATCTAAGGTTTATTGTCCAAAGAAGCATATGGTCGTACCACCTCCTATATATATATGAGAGGAAAAGAATTTCACTTAGACTTTTCTTCCTTTCCAATATTGCTTATAGCTCCCTTGGACAGCATATTTGCTGCCAAGTCCATTGAGGTGGCCGGTTGTGAAGGGTCTAAATGGCCACATAACCTAAGCTAATTGATGACTCACCAATGCTAGACACATGAAGTGTCTCATTCTTGTAATGGTCGGCCAAGAGGTGTCAACACATGTTTAATTACAAGCTTAGCAAGCAAAGCTATAAGCTTGCTTATTCAAGCTATGTATAACACTTGTCTTGTTCTCAAAATTTTTGAGAAACAATTATCTCCTAAGCTGCAGATAATTGTCAAGAGTAATTTACTCAATGGACTCAAGTGGTGGCCGGCCATGATGAGTCAAAATGGAAGCAAATAGTTAGACTAACTAAGTTCACAAATCTAGTTACTTCCTTGGTTTTAACATAACTATGGTAACTAAATTTTGTAACTAATCCTTGGCTTAGTTGAATTTGAATGCTTAGTAAGAAAAATCTATCATAATTTTTCTTGCAATTCATCATAAGGTGGCCGGCCATACATTGCTAAATGTGAAGATTGCAAGATGCAATCTAGCTTAGTAAGCAAAACTACCTTGCTTAATAGGCAAAGCTAAAATTGTGAAGTGTCAATTTCAAATGAACTTCATATTTTTTTTTTTCATACTTTGCCTATTGGTTCTTAAGAGCAAAGTATTTGCTCATTAACCCTTACAATGACCGGTCCCATTGTGCACAAAAATAAGCAAATGATTGGTCAATTTTTGAACCAATCAAACTTAACCTAATTCCTTGGTTTCCAACTAGGTTAACCAAATCTTAAAAATCATTATAAGCTAATTTGAACTAGGAAATCTAACTAGAAAAATCCATAGTTTCATAAATTTACAAATTTATCTATCGAACCACAATTTTCTCAAAATTGCACTTTGGCCCCTAAAGGCAAAAATATTTGCACTTTAGTCCCTGTAAAGTGGCCGATTATGGTGATAGCTTTTGGCCTCCAATTCTTGCTTAATCAATCACCTAACACTATCTTAACTTTCTTAAAATCCATAACCATTCATTTTTCTTAAAATTACATATTGGCCCCTAAAGACAAAATAGTTACATTTTAGTCCTTAAAGGGTGACCAATTCTCAAAGTGAGATTTGTCATTCTTTTTAAGTCCTTACTTGGCTTATCTCCTAAACACAGTTCATTTCCAACTGGCATACATATTCAGATACTGTTTTCGACGGATAACAGTATACTAACATTGGACCAAAATCCAGAATTTATCTGAACTGCGTCTAGGGTTCTCTTATTATTAGAAACTACTAACAGAGAATCATATATCATAAATTTTCCTTTTACTACCAAAAAGGTCTTTCATAAATAACTTATCGAATCCTTTAATCAAGAATTCAATAATTTAACTGATAAAGCGTAACACATAAACATTTCTTAATTACAAACTTTGATTGTTCACAACAGACATCAAAATTTGTAAACAAGCTGGTCATTACATTTTATACCTTTTTACTCAAAAGGTCATATGCTTGGCTAAGCAATAATTTTTGAGTCTTATAAACATATAAGAACTCTCAAATTTTAATAAAAACCCCGAACTGGGCTTTTTTCATAAATACCATCATGGTACAATTCAAATATCTATACGAGAAATTGTAACTTGAAAAATTCTAGTTATTACAATAATAGGTTTGGAATTTGAGATCGAAAGGTGAAAGCAGGCCTTCTGGCACTGTAGCACCCGCACTTGGGCGCTAACCTCGGCTCACACTTCTCGCTACTGTGCTAGATTTGGCGCTGCAACGAGTTCCTCTCTAGACTCTTTGGTGCTACAACGGGCCTTTTGAGTCTGCAGTGCCATTCCTTCAATTTTTCCTTGATTTGGGCGCCAAAATTCCTCAAACTCCCAACCTGTTTGGAACCTACAAAAAAAAAATAAAATACAATAAAAATACTAATAAAACACTTTAAAACTAACAAAATACTAACAAAGATATTTTGGTAAAACTAATTAATCATTGTTGTAAGATCAGAAGGAGATCAACACTTAGATAATCTATTTGAGAATCTTGGTAGTTGTGAGGCCGGGAGACAATCGACACCTTGATAATCAATTTAATGGTTAGGCTTAATGAATGTTTAGGTAAACAAGTTAGATAGGGATATCAACTTGAATATTTATGCATATTATCTCATTTGATGCTCGGGAGATATAATGAGGTTAGATTTAATCTCTTGATTAATAAATTGAATGAATTTGGCTAGCAATTACTTGATAGGATGAATATAGAGATAGTTTAGCAATATCAAGACCCTAGAATCTTTGTAAATAGTTAAGTCCATTTCCATTTTCATATTTGTATTTGTTTTATTTTATTTTCATTATTACGGTTTGCCTAGATAAAGTTGGGTTGTGATAATCATAGTACTTAGTATCAATCTAAGAAACAATTTCTATGTATACGATACTCATTCATCCTATATTATCAAAACTTTATGACCTCCTGCACACTTCTATTTATAGTTCTATGCAAAACACTTTCCAAAATTGGGCATCTTCGAACAAGGGCTACAACCTGGATATTTGGGCATTGTAGCCCTCAATTTCGCTATTTGGAATCTGTGATCTAGGGCGTTGCCTTCATTTCCAATGCTGCAGCGCTCAAATTCTGTAAAATGGCATTACTGAGCTTCAAGGTTGTAGCCTTGACAACCTAGTTTTTTCTTCCTTCATCTCCACACAAAATTATTGCCAAGCCCACGTGATTTTTCCAAAAAATCAACTGTTTCCTAACCTGCTTAGATACTCTAAAAACAACTTGAAAAGAATTAAAATGACTCTTAAACTAGCATCATGTCAAACGATTGTACTCAATTCACCTGTATAAACCTAGCTCATTACTGATCATATTAGTATAAGAGAAATTATGTATGTCAAATGCAAAATCAAAGAAATACATACAATTCATATATTCTACAACTTTAAGTCAATTCATAGCAAACATATAGTATCAACAAAGAAAACATTTTGGTTCGTACTGCCGGTGAGGTTTGTACTTACTTATCTTATGTACTTAAACTTCCAGAGTAGTAGCTCCAACAACATAAATTCAAAGATTTTTCCTGATTTAGTAATACCTCGTCATTGGAATCATGATTATATATATGTTTTTTTTTTTATTTCTATAAATGAAGGTGAGTTAAATTCATTTGCACAGTAACTAACCTTAATAATTAATTCCCATAAATTATTAAGTGTAAAAAAGAAATTCTACTGATTGTTATTTAATTAAGTTAATTAAATTAAATTAAATTGATAATTAATCGATTAATTAAATAATTAAATAATTAATCAATCAATTAATTAATTACCTAATTAGGTAGTCCTTAATTATTATTTATTTCATTGGGTAATTATAAATTAATTACATAATTTTATTGACTAATTAGTGATTATATCCTTGATAATTAATTATGTTTCTTAAATATTCATTTTGTTTATTAATTATTAATTATTATAGTATTAATTAATCTCTAATTAGTTATTTATTTTAGTTGTGTAATTACTTAGCATAATAATCTTACTTACATAATTAATAATAACTTACTAGCTCTTATAATTAATTAATTAATTAATAATTAATCAATTAATTACATTAATTAATTCTTACTAGTTAACTTTCATAATATAATTATATTTTGTTATATATTTATTAGTTTATTATTTTATTGCTTAATTAATTAATCGATCTACATCACTTTAGTAACAAAGAGTCACCTAAGTGTTGTCTTCCATTTAGTATTGGGCTTGTATGGTCCATTCCTATTAGTTATAGTCATTAAGTTAGGCTATAGTAGTTTCCTAATGTATATCTAGTAATCATCTAGTTTGTTATGTCTTGGCCTATCTAAAAACTTGTGATTCGACATTATAGAGTTATAATTTTCAGACTTTGATCATACACTTAATACCAACTCATTTTATCAATTTTTATATCAATATGTTATGATTTGCCCTTGTGTTATAATTTTAATCTTTAATCATTTTGTCTGTGTGAGATTTTAAATTATAAGATTTATTTAAATTTATGTACAACTACGTTTTGGACACTTGATGACTCGTTAAAAAGCTTAAAGTATGAAGTTTCTATCCTTATAATTGATTTCCCAATATATACAGGTTTCAAACCTTAAATGAATGTTTTCTTAGTATTTTATAGTAAAATCTTAGTTTACCATATTGCAATATAATTTTGTGTGATTTATTAAAAATTATGTAAGTATCCGTTTTAAGTGTATGATAGCTCATTTCAAATGGAATGTCTACTTCACAACCATAAAATTATTTTGTAAGTTTGTGATATTTTCGTACTATATAATTAGGTTTTGCTATTGTTAGTCCCTCGTACGTACCACATGTCCATATTTTTGGTTAAACATGAAAAAAATCATAATAATTCATTCACAAGTCCAAATAAGACAAACAAATATGTCATTGAAAAATTTATGATGTCTAGTTTATATATTAGGAACAGCTTTGCAACATATTATGGTTTACTAACCCAACACATACAAAACATGTGGCTAGTATAGAGTTCCTGCAAAATCTCCTGATTCGTAGTCCTAATTTGTAAAAATTCACTGAAAATTATATATTTATCCATTTGAGGCGTATGTACCTTATTGGAAAGAGTAAAGAATCTAGTTTTTAGGTTTATAACTTATGATCCAAATTTTTGAGTTTAAGGGATTCGGATTTCATAAAAACCCGTGGCTATACTATACCCCAAGGGTTCCTTTTTTCTAGTTTTATGTCATAATTTTAAATGCACATAACTTGATACATACATAAGTAAACCAAGTCATTCCAAGCCTAAAATAAAAGCTTATTTTCTATAAAATCTTGCCATATAATTTGTTTTTGCACCAAAGTTTCTAGTTTATGTCATGTTATCACAACAACCACAAACTCTTACAAAGTTCATAAATCTTTCCAAAATACTCTATGGATCCTCTAAGACCTTGGACCTTCAAAGTTCTTCTCAAAACCTTTTCCTAAGTAAATCAAGTCTAACATTAAGATTCTAACTAAACAACACGCTCTAGTTCTCCAAAAGTGACCAAAACACAAAGAAAACTACTAGGTTACCTCTAGTAATACGTCATCTAATTTCAGTTCACACTTCTTCAAACTTAATAATGGGGTTGCTTGGAGGTTGAGAATGGAAGAAAAATGGTGCTAGAGGGTATTGGAGATGTGGAGTAGTGTTGGTGGTTTTTGGGGCTTGGTGGTGGTAAGAAGGGTTAGGTTTTTTAGCATAACTTATGTGAGAATGAAGTAAAACATTAGGGGGGGTTAATATCAGCCAATGTATGCTTTAAAAAGAAATGCATGTTGAGGGGTAAAAGTGAAAAGTATTTGCTGATTTCCACCTTGAATGGCGCCACTTTGAGGGGGGTTTTGTGTGGGAATTATTGTTGTACAAAGTGGAAGACAAATGGTCTATTTCATCTTGTATCTCTATGTTATATTCAAGTACTTGTTTTGCCTAAACAAACTATGCCATCTCTTACTCGGGCTTGCATGCATGCACCATATTCCATTTTTCCATCTATTCAAATCTCCTCTTGCTTTTGACTATGAAGATTCAATCCTCCCATTTGATTTTCCCATTTTCATTTTTGTTTTTCTTTCTTCCAATTTTTCCACTATTGATCAAAGGTTATCATATTCATTTTCATCTATTGGATTTTCCACCGTACCAATCATTGTTTTAAGCTCTCATTGATCACTTAAAATCCAAATCTTGGCCATTGATTTACCTAGGATCTCTTCATATAAAATCTACAATATTAATTTCAAATCTAATCATAACTGTTGATCTATTGATCAATACTCCACCTTTGGATTTACTCTTAGTTAATCATAATCATTCATTTCCTATTTATGTGACATATTTAATTTTACCAATCTTACTCTCAATATTTAAATATTGATATGAATAAATTAAATACTAAGATCATCAAATGGACCTAGTAATAATAATTTAGATTCCTTCCCAAAAATTAACATTTATCCCTCTAATACAACATAATAAATTTTTCACATAAATTTATATGTCATTCAACCTATTGTCTTTGTATGTATAATTTCTCATTTAAATAGCAAAATTCAGCATTGTTAGGGTATCGACATCATCATATGGATGATACAAAAATCATTCATAATCTTAAAATTTGATCTCCATAGCTCATTAGAAGTCTATTATGAAGAAAATTCATGATTAAATTATAATAATTCGTGAAATCAAATTTAAGAATTTCTAGGACGTCATATTCAATGTCAATAGAAAGTTTTGTCGATTGCTTTACCGGCAAGGTTCACCAGTAAGATTTTTTATTTAATATGTTTTTGAAGGCTTCATTGGTATTTTACTCTCTAGATCTACCTCGACTCGACTCTTTCTCTGTGAAATTTTCCGACAACTGAGAATTTTTTGGCTTTTTTGTAGAAGCCACAGAAGTTCTGATCTAAATACGTTCGTGCCTTGTGTGTTTTAGTGGTTGAAGATCGTCAATGTTGATAGAGAAATGATGGTGGTCGCAACTTCAGTGTCGGAGTTGTAGGAGCTTTGATCTTCCGAGGAACAACTATTCTTTAACTTCATCTTTTGTGAAAGAGTGGGCAAGCAATAATTGTTTTTTCTTTCTTTTTTGCCAAATTTAGTTTAAGCTTTCATATTTGGATTCAACAAATTTGAAGTTCTTTTTTTTTTTTTGGAGGCTTATGGGATTTATTGATGTCGTCTTCATCTATTCATAACCGGAAAAAGTGGTTATGATGTTTGCTTTCTGTACTTTTGGATATGTTATAGTGGAGGACTAAAAAAAAAATGATGGGATGTATGAAAAATTATCCTAACAGAACAGTTAACTCTGTTTACAGTAATCGCTGATTTATTAAAATTAGATGATATATCAAAATTTAATAGGAGAGACAACAAAAGAGACAGTCATTTTGGGACAGCAGATTTGGATTCAATTTTTTGTGCTTATCACTGCAAGTTTTGAAAGTTTAGAGCTCAAGGTCTTATGAAAGCTAAAGAATGAGTAAAATTTTTGTGTTCATCTAGCTAACAATCAATAAATTAATTACGAGATTAATTAAATAAATTAAAGATTAGTGGGATAATTTTAAATTATTATCAACCAATTAGCATAATTATTTTAGGAATTAAAGAAATTCCCAGATGTTAACATAGCCCGTAGATTGTGAGAAATTACAATTTAACCCTAAAGGTTAGATGATATCTAAATTGAAATCCCCGTTGGATTTAATTTTAGATTGGATAAACAAATTGAGTTGAATTAGTCGTAAATAATTTTGAGAATGATTTTATTTTATTAGACTTCAAGTAGTGATAATATTTTGATTAAAAAGTTTGATAACCAAATAGGTTATTTAGTGCAAAACTAATACGAAGATTACTTGTCAAAATTAGGCCTACACATATGAACCCAATGCCTATTTTTCCTATTTGGATAAACAACATAAAATCATGTATTAGATTGATTTTTGTCATATAGGAAAAAACTTTTACAAGAAATACAATTGTTGACATCATAAATATTTATTTATCTGTATTTTTTTAAATATCAATTATAATTACTAGTTGATATCTATGATATAACCACTTGGTTACTAGTTGATTATCTAGTAACCAATTGGTTAGTGACTGTCGGCGAGTTTTCGATTGATAACCACCATTACCAACAGGTAACCATTTGGTAACTAGTTGATTATCGACGGCCAATAGGTTTCCGATTAGCAACACCACTGCTGATAAGTAACCAGTTGATTATCGAAAGGTAACCAGTTAGTTGCCAAACGTTGAAGGGTTTCTAATCGGTAACTACCACTGGGGTAACTAGTTGATTACAAAATGGATATAATGAATGTTGAAAGTATATTGATAAATATTGATTGTGAGGGAAGAGAATAAGAATTATCATAATGTTTTGAAATCAATTGGGAAATAGTAAAGAATATTATTAAAGTTTGTCAATATGATGTTGACCTATGATAACTATTTTAATTAATTTTATAATTTACCATTATCTTGTTGGGATCTAAATGTGCCATAAGGATAGAAAATCAATGTTAGGGATTTTCTGTAAATATGACATTTTGATATTAATAAAATGAGGTTATTCATGTTTAATAAGTTGTGTCCTATTTACTTTCATTTTTTGATTGTATGTTTGTGCAAACATAAAATACTCCTTGACTGTTGGTAATATATCAGATTACCATATGTGTACAGGGTATACATAGAAGACATGGTAATTTGATAATAGTCAAAATAAATAGTCCGCAATCGATGGAATGAGATTTGGGGATCTTATTCATGATAAGATTGTACAGGTTATCTACTTCCTTGGAGGGATGGTTTGTCTTGACCATCGGATTGGTTCCGAGTGGAAACTTTAATGTATACCAGTATTGAGGTATGACATTGGACTGGACCTAAAGTTTTAATTGATTCGGTTTAATAATTTCGTTTATAAGAATCAATGAAGCTTTGATTATCATCCTGTATTAATCTTAATCCTGAAATGATTACTTGAGTTCGTATCCATGACTTGTGTACTTTAATGCACTACAGGTGAGACACTGTTAATTTATGGTCAATATACTTGTGTTTTGGGTGCATAACTTATGGATAGAGAAATCAAGATTCATAGATATGGAATCCATAGCTATTTTAACGATAGTATATGTTATCTACTTAAAGGCATTATTCGGGGATTGAAAGATAGTATAACAAGATCTTGGCCATCGGTTTACTTTGTATTCTCTGATGGTTTACCAATTGTATGGTTTTACAATTGGTGATTCTTTCAATGGAGAATAATGGAACTTTAAGTTAAAATAATTGAAAAAGTAAAACAGAAAAAATCCTTAATTCAATCATGGATAACATATGGGGATTAAGCAAGCGATGAATAAATCATGGAAGAAGCACTGCGTAAGAGAGCTTTCGTAATACAGTATGTAAACAGGAGTTCCGCTTCAAACTTTTAGTGGAATAGTTTTGAAGTTGATAATTGATGAATAATTAATCTGGGATTAATTTTTCACAATTATAGGAGCCTCTTTACATATTTCCATTGGGTCCCTCTATTAGCTCATATAGTTCCAAATAGCGTCTCGGGATTTGTTCCTAATGAGATCGGTAAAATTAAATGGAATTTTATAATATCTATTAAGACATGTACTCTCTAACATGCAATCCGGAAAAGGATTGGACATGTAGGATTTGCGTAGACAAATAATATGATTTGTCAACATGTGATTGGTTAATTTGAATTTTGAAAATAAAATTGTGTTTGAATTATTTAATTTTGGAAAACAAATTTTTCTCTCCTAATCTAAAAGAGGTGCACGGTTTTGGATAGGTGGAGAGAAGAAAATTTTGTTTCAAAATTGTTCAAATATATTCCTAACATTAAATTATTAATTGATTTAAATAATAGAGATTATTTGATGAATTTTTTTGTTGTAGTGCACGGTTTTTATGAGGAGAAAAGAATTCAAATATTCTATTTATTTAAATTAATAAATATGGTTGATGTTTGAGGAAAAATATTTGATTCAAACAAGTGAATCTTATTTAAATTCAAAAAGGTTTAAAAGTAATTTGAATCTAGATAGGACTAGGATCTTTTCACTAGTCTAGATTCTTGATTTAAAATTTGAAGCACCAATCTAGATATATCCTTAAGTGGCCGAATTTTTTAGAGGAGATTTTTTCCTTAGAAAAATGTTTCTAGGTTCAATGAATCTAGCCCTAAAGTTGTATGATCTTTCAGTTCAAAATTTATCTAGAGAAATAATTATTAATTATTTTTCAAGTAGGAATTAAATTTTGAAAAGGATTAGACTTCTATATAAAGGCTAGGAATTCTTGAGAAACTAATTTCTGGTATTTTTCTAGGAGAAAAACGTTTTTTGGGAGAGAAGAAAAAATAATTTGGGTTTCTTCTACTTCATAAAATTCGGCTCTCTTGTGAGAAAGAAAAAGAGAGAAAATTCCATTGAATCAAAACTGTGAGGAAGGTTAAACCGAGTGATAATTTTCATAGGAGGTTAACAGGTTCCTATTTTGTAGTTTTGGAGAAAGAAGTTGGATCATATTCTCAACGAGGAACATCGGAATTGAGAAGGAGGGATCTAGACTTCAGAAAAGCATTACCGGTCGCTTAGATTCATAGAATGTGTGCCCACACACACTCTAAGACGTGGAACTCGAGAATAGTAGAGAAGACACGTTGGTCAAACGCTCTAGTGATTCTGGAATCCGAGAAATAAGGTACGCTTGATCATGAATTTAATTTATTGTTATATGCATCATGAGATTATTTTCGAAACGGTATAAAAATTTTAAAACTTCCGCTTCGCCGTAACTCTGATATCGGATCTGTTTTTCCAACAATTGGTATCAGAGCCTACTCATGATTATGCATATAACATAAATTATTTGATCAAATAAATTTCTCTCTATGCGTTAATGAAATATTTTAGAGAGTTGGTACTCTAGGTTTTATTTTGTGTATCTTAAATATATTATGAATGGATGAATGGATGTATGGATGAATGAATGCTTTATATTATTTTTATAATATATGATGCTTGTTCAATTTTGCCGGTCATGATTCCATAGAGGTTAGAATTTGTCTCTAAGTTTTTCAAGTGTAATAGATGCGGTCTATAATCACCGCTAGGCCGTTCTTTCAATTCCTAGAATTTTTATAAGTCAGAAACGGCATAGGAATTTTTTTATAAAATTCGGGATACAATGGATTCGAGGAGATTGAAGATGAACGAAGGTATGGAAATTTTCAAAGGATGTGATTTATTATTTTTTTTTTTTTTTGTATTTTTTAATTAAAAAACATTTTTTTAATAAAATAAAAAAAAAATCACAGAATCTTTACGAAAATTTAATTTTTCAATGATACGTGATCTTGATAATTTAAAAATCAAAATTGAAAATTTAAATTTAAATTTAATGGATATTATTATGAATTTTAAAATTTTGAGATTTAAATTTGAAATTTCAAATTTGAAATTTTTTTTTAATTTTAAAATTTAATAAACCGGATTTTTTATTTAAATTTTGATATTTTGTAATTTTGATTAAAATTAAAAATCACATATAATCTTTTTTGAAATTTGATTTTTAAATTTAAATTGAAAAAGATGTGACATTGGAGAAGGAAGACACATTGAAGAAAGATACAAGGCATGGATCTACAAATGAAGGCCGATATATGTTTCGGTTAATTTTTGTAAATTTTACAATTTTCTTTTCTCTACGATGGAATCATGATCCACGGCTATTTATATATTTTATAAACCATGGATGATGTGTTGCTAGATTAATATGTTATACTATTTCGTGATGTATTGATAACATGCCATATAGACTAGGGAGTGCCACTCAATAAATATTGTTTATGCATGAAAAACAAAAAAAAAACCCATAATTTAAAAGATTGAATGGGAGAAGGTTTTATATACTAAGACCTATGGTCTCTATCGTTGGTCCAATAGTTACGCATGGTAGTGCCTACTACTCGGTTTTGACCCGTGAATTCCCTTCGGATAGGTATCTTACCTAGAGCGCACACTGATTTGGATTTCCGAAAGGATAACAATTTTGGGCATATTTTATGTTTAGATCACCCCTCGGTGGCGGATGTAAAATATGGATTCAAAATTGGAAACGATGGTTATACACTCATACTACTTTATTTATTAATCCTCCCTCGAGGCTTTGATATGTAAAGTAGTGGCCAAATAAACGATAGTTAATATATATTTAATGGAGTTTGCTCCATGGATGAATATGTATTAATCGGATGGGATCTGTGTTCTTGGCTAGTTATTCTATGACTACCCCTCGGTAGCTTAGAAAGCAGAAGTTAGGAATTATCGTTGTAAGGTATGTGTTTTAAGGGTTTTACACATGAACATTTAGATTGCATTTAGATCTTTATGTTTCATTACAAAATCATATTTTATAAATTGATAGGATGTTTGCTCGTACTTATTACATGTTTTCTTATTATAGATCAAAATGTCGAGCCCTTTATCTGTGATACTTACGCAAAACAAATTAACTGGCGAAAACTTTAATGACTGGAAAAGGAACTTGTTTATTGTCCTAAACTTTGAGAAACACAGTTTTGTCCTAACCCAACCTAGACCACCTACGTCTGCGATCGATGCTCCTGATAGGGAATTTGTAGCGCTTGAGCGCTGGGACAATTCCAACCTAAGTGTCATGTGCTGTATTCGGGTGAGCATGTCTAATGTGCTCCAGAAACAGCATGAGGAACATCAAACTGCTAGGCAGATCATGGATAACCTAGAGGAGATGTTTGGTGAACAAACTATCCAGGTTAAGACCGATGCTATCAAGGGTCTCATGAACTGCAGGCAGAAGGTTGGAACTCCCATCAAGGAGCACATGATGAAAGTCATGGCTTATTTGTCTGAGGCTCAGACAAATGGGGCTGAGATTGATGCTACAACTCAATTGGTTATGGTTTTCCAAACCTTATCCAAGGATTTCGATTTGTTTCAGGCATCCTACAACCTTAACCGGAAGGAGATGTCTTTAACAGAATTGATGAAAGAGTTGCAAGCCTTTGAGAACATTTTTAAGGGTTCTGGATCTAAGGCTGAGGTAAATGTGGTTGAACTTAGTTCGCCTGCTCCTAATCCCAAAAGGAAGAAGGAAAAGGGGAAGAACAAGGGAAACAAGCCTGTGGTGGATGCACCAGTTTCTAAGAAGTCAACCAAGACTAAGAAGCGAAAAGTGGATCCTAAAAAGGCTAAGTGTTTTCACTGTGGGAAGAAAGGATATTTCAAGAAGCATTGCCGAGAATACCTGGCTTTGAAAAAACAGAAAGGTAATTTCAATGTCCTGTATCTTGAGGGTTGTTTATGTTGGAAAAAACGAATCCGATATCGGAGTTACGGCGCAGCGGAAGTTTTAAAATTTTTTATGCCGTTTCGAAAAGAATCTCATGATGCATATAACAATAAATTAAATTCATGATCAAGCGTACCTTATTTCTCGGATTCTGGAATCACTAGAGCGTTTGACCAACGTGTCTTCTCTACTATTCTCGAGTTCCACGTCTCAGAGTGTGTGTGTGCACACGTTCTATGAATCCAATTGATCGGTAATGCTTTCCGAAGTCTAGATCCCTCCTTCTCAATTCCGATGTTCCTCGTTGAGAATACGATCCAACTTCTTTCTTCAAAACTACAAAACAGGAACCGGTTAACCTCCTATGAAAATTATCACTCGGTTTAACCTTCCTCACAATTTTGAATCAATGGAATTTTCTCTCTTTTTCTTTCTCACAAGATAGCCGAATTTTTGTGAAGTAGAAGAAACCCAAATTATTTTTTTCTTTCACTCACAAAAACGTTTTCCCCTTTGAAAATTATCAAAAATTGGTTTTTCAAGAATTCCTAGCCTTTATATAGAAGTCTAATCCTTTTCAAAATTTAATTCCTTCTTGAAAAATAATTAATAATTATTTTTCTGGATAAATTTTGAACCAAAAGATCATACAACTTTAGGGCTAGATTCATTGAACCTAGAAAGGTTTTCTCAAGAGGAAATCTCCTCCAAAAAATTCGGCCACTTTAGGATAAATCTAGATTGGTGGTTCAAATTTTAAATCAAGAATCTAGACTAGTGAAAAGATCCTAGTCCTATCTAGATTCAAATTTCTTTTAAACCCTTTTTTGAATTTAAATAAGATTCACTCATTTGAATTAATATTTTCCACAAACATCAACCATATTAATTAATTTAAATAAATGGAATATTTGAATTTTTTCTTCCTCAAAAATCCGTGCACCATATTTTAAAAAAAAATTCATCAAATAATCTACATTATTTAAATCAATTAATAATTTAATGTTAGGAATATATTTGAACAATTTTGAAACAAAATTTTCTTCTCTCCACCTATCTAAAACCGTGCACCTCTTTTAGATTAGGAGAGAAAAATTTTGTTTTTCAAAATTAAATAATTCAAACACAATCTTATTTCCAAAATTCAAGTTAACCAATCACGTGTTGACAAATCATATTATTTGTCTACACAAATCCTACATGTCCAATCCTTTTTCGGATTGCATATTAGAGAATACCATGTCTTAATAGACATTACAAAATTCCATTTAAATTTACCGATCTCTTTAGGAACAAATACCGAGACGCTATTTAGAACTATATGAGCTAGTAGAGGGACCCGATGGAAATATGTAAAGAGGCTCCTATAATTGTGAAAAATTAATCCCAGACTAATTATTCATCAATTATCAACTTCAAAACTATTCCACTAAAAGTTTGAAGCTGAACTCCTGTTTACATACCGTATTACGAAAGCTCTCTCACGCAGTGCTTCTTCCATGATTTATTCATCGCTTGTTTAATCCCCATATGTTATCCATGATTGAATTAAGGACTTTTTCCGTTTTACCTTTTCAATCATTTTAACTTAAAGGTTCCATTATTCTCCATTGAAAGAACCACCAATTGTAAAACCATACAATTGGTAAACCATCAGAGAACACAAAGTAAACCAATGGCCAAGATCTTGTTATACTATCTTTCAATCCCCGAATAATGCCTTTAAGTAGATAACATGTACTATCGTTAAGATAGCTATGGATTCCATATCTATGAATCTTGATTTCTCTATCCATAAGTCATGCCCCCAAAACACAAGTATATTGACCATAAATTAACAGTGTCTCACCTGCAGTGCATTAAAGTACATAAGTCATGGATACGAACTCAAGTAATCATTTCAGGATTAAGATTGATACAGAATGATAATCAAAGCTTCATTGATTCTTATAAATGGAATTATTAAACCGAATCAATTAACACTTTAGGTCCAATCCAATGTCATACCTCAATACTGGTATACATTAAAGTTTTCACTCGGAACCAATCCGATGGTCAAGACAAACCATCCCTCCAAGGAAGTAGACAACTTGTACAATCTTATCATGAATAAGATCCCCAAATCTTATTTCATCGATTGCGGACTATTTATTTTGATTGTTATCAAATTACCATGTCTTCTATGTATACCCCGTATACATATGGTAATCCGATATATTTCCAACAGTCAAGGAGTATTTTATGTTTGCTCAACCATACAATCAACAAATGAAAGTAAATAGGACACAACTTATTAAACATGAATAACCTCCTCTTATTAATATCAAAATGTCATATTTACAGAAAATCCCTAATATTGATTTTCTATCCTTAGGGCACATATAGATCCCAACAATCTCCCACTTGCCCTAAGCGAGTAAATGTGACATATTACGCATCCCCATGCCTTCGACGTGTTCTTCGAATCTTCTGGCCACTGACATATTACACAAAGTCTTCGTGAACGGGTCGGCAAGATTGTCCTCTGATGCAATTTTGCAAACCGTCACATTTCCACTCTCAACAAAGCCTCTGATGATGTGATATTTTCTGTCTATGTGCTTACTCCTCTTATGATGCCTAGGATCCTTGGTATTAGCTACTGCTGCACTGTTATCACAGTGAAGCACCATAGCTTTATCCATACCAGGAACGACCTCAAGGTCATTAAGGAACCTGCGAAGCCATACCGCTTCCTTTAATGCCTCACTGGCTGCCACATACTCGGCTTCCATGGTCGAGTCAGCAATGCAAGATTGCTTAATACTCCTCCACACAACGGCACCACCTCCAAGGGTAAAGACAGAACCTGAAGTCGATTTCCTTGAATTCTGATCTGATTGAAAATCAGAATCTGTGTATCCTATAGGAACAAGGTCCTGACCGGAATACACTAGCATATAATCCCTCGTTCTCCGTAGATACTTGAGTATATGCATGACCGCAGCCCAATGGTTCGGTCCTGGATTCGACTGATATCGACTTACCATACCAACTGCAAAACAAATGTCAGGCCTTGTGCATAACATAGCGTACATTAGACTACCTACCGCAGATGCATAAGGTACATTTTTCATACGCTCCCTTTCTTCCGATGTCTTGGGACAGTCATCTCTAGAAAGCTTGATTCCAATCCTGAAAGGTTGGGCACCTTTCTTGGAATCTTTCATAGAAAACTTTTCAAGTACTTTATCAATGTATGAAGCTTGGGAGAGTGCTATCGTTTTGGTCTTTCTATCTCTAAAGATTTGAATTCCAAGAACATAACTAGCTTCTCCTAAGTCCTTCATGTCAAACTGTTTGGCTAACCAAACTTTGACAGATGATAACATTGCCACATCGTTTCCAATAAGCAATATATCATCCACATAAAGTACTAGGAAAACCACTTTCTCGTTCTTGATACATTTATAAACACATGGTTCATCAATGTTTTGTTCGAATCCATAGGTTTTGATTGCTTGATCAAACCTAATATTCCAAGAACGAGATGCTTGCTTTAATCCATAAATGGATTTAAGCAACTTGCATACCTTATCTTCTTGGCCCTTTGCCTTAAACCCGTCTGGTTGTATCATATAGATATCTTCCTCAAGAGAGCCATTCAAGAAAGCTGTCTTGACATCCATTTGCCAGATCTCATAATCGAGAGCAGCCGCAATGGATAAAAGAATGCGGATTGACTTGAGCATTGCTACAGGTGAGAAGGTTTCTTTATAATCGATTCCTTCTTTCTGCGTATAGCCCTTTGCTACAAGTCTTGCCTTGAAAGTTTCCACTTTCCCATCCACACCTCTTTTCCTCTTGTATACCCACTTACACCCAATCGGTTTTATGCCTTGGGGTAAGTCTACAAGTTTCCAGACCCCATTGGAATCCATAGATTCCATCTCGGTGTTCATAGCCTTTTGCCAAAGACTAGAATCAACATCCTCCATAGCTTCTTTGTACGTAGCTGGATAATCAACATGTTCTATGGATTTTGCTTTAAAAACTTCACCATTGAACATGTACCTTTCAGGTTCCCTGATAATCCTCCCACTACGACGAAGCTCCCGTGGTTGTTGATTCTCTAGTGTTTTTTTTCACAGGGTTTTCTGTGACTTTAGGAATTTCCAAATCCGAAGTCATCTCCTCAAGCACCACTTTGCTACGAGGTTTAAAGTCTTTCATATAACTTTCCTCCAGGAATGTTGCATGTGTAGAAACAAAGACTTTATTTTGCTTCGGATTATAGAACAGACCACCTTTTGTCCCTTTTGGATAGCCAACAAATAAGCATACTTCTGATCGTGACTCCAATTTCATCGCTTCCTTATCCAGGACGTGTGCCGGACAACCCCAAATTCGAATATGATTCAAATTAGGTTTCCTACTCATCCATAACTCGTAAGGAGTTTTAGGAACCGATTTGGAGTGAACGTTATACAGAAGATAGCATGCAGTTTGTATGGCGTGCCCCCAAAATGACAAAGGTAATGTGGAATAACTCATCATAGACCGGACTATATCCAATAGGGTCCTATTTCTTCTCTCAGCTACACCATTCTGTTGAGGAGTACCAGGTGTAGTTAACTGGGATTGTATCCCATTCTCTATCAAATATCCTAAGAACTCATCCGATAGGTATTCCCCACCTCGATCCGATCGAAGTGTCTTAATGGACTTTCCTAATTGCTTCTCCGCTTCAGCCCGAAATTCTTTGAACTTGTCAAAGGCTTCGCTTTTGCGGGTCATTAAATAGACATATCCATACCTTGAGTAATCATCAATAAAAGTGATATAATACTCATACCCACCACGTGCTTCTATGTTCATGGGACCACAAACATCCGTATGCACAAGTTCTAAAAGTTCCTCGACACGACTATCCTTAGCAGCAAAGTGTCGTTTAGTCATCTTACCCTCCAAACAGGATTCACATTGTGGCCAAGGTTCAACCTCATAGAAGTCAAGGCTTTCCTCCTTTACCATCCTTTGAATTCTGTTAAGGCTTATGTGACCAAGTCGTAAATGCCAAAGATATGATTTGTTAGAGTGAGAAGACTTAAGTCTTTTAGAGTTCTTTTCCAATTCTGTATCAAGCAGTGAGTGCATCTTAGGTTTGATAAAATAAAGATTTCCATGCATCCATCCATTACAGATAAGAGAATTGTTTTTCCTAATAACAACTTTATTATAAAAAGAAACTGAATAAGAATCTTTAATCAAACAAGCTACCGAAATTAGGTTGCTCTTAAAACTAGGAACATAAAAACAATGTCTCAAAACAATAAACCTAAATTCATCAAAATAAAGATGCACTTCTCCCACTGCTTCAGCTCGCACTAACGTCCCATCACCGGTTCTTAACGTGAAGTTCTCCTCACGCAGACTTCTCGTTACCTTGAACCCCTGCAGAGAAATACAAACATGGTTAGTGGCTCCAGAATCTATAACCCAATTGTCCTTAGATTCTTCCACTAAACAACCTTCAAGATACAGGACATTGAAATTACCTTTCTGCTTTTTCAAAGCCAGGTATTCTCGGCAATCCTTCTTGAAATGTCCTTTCTTCCCACAGTGAAAGCACTTAACCTTTTTGGGATCCACCTTTCGCTTCTTAGTCTTGGTAGACTTCTTAGAAACAGGTGCATTTCCCTTGTTCTTCCCCTTTCCTTCTTCCTTTTAGGATTAGGAGCAGGCGAACTAGGTTCAGCCACATTTGCCTCAGCCTTAGATCCAGAACCCTTAAAAATGTTCTCAAAAGCTTGCAACTCTTTCATCAATTCCGTTAAAGACATCTCCTTCCGGTTAAGGTTGTAGGATGCCTGAAACAAATCGAAATCCTTGGATAAGGTTTGGAAAACCATAACCAATTGAGTTGCAGCATCGATCTCAGCCCCATTTGTCTGAGCCTCAGACAAATAAGCCATGACTTTCATCATGTGCTCCTTAATGGGAGTTCCACCTTCTGCCTACAGTTCATGAGACCTTTGATAGCATCGGTCTTAGCCTAGATAGTTTGTTCACCAAACATCTCCTCCAGGTTATCCATGATCTGCCTAGCAGTTTGATGTTCCTCATGCTGTTTCTGGAGCACGTTAGACATGCTCGCCCGAATATAGCACATAGCACTTAGGTTGGAATTGTCCCAGCGCTCAAGCGCTACAAATTCCCTATCAGGAGCATCGATCGCAGGCGTAGGTGGTCTTGGTTGGGTTAGGACAAAACTGTGTTTCTCAAAGTTTAGGACGATAAGCAAGTTCCTTTTCCAGTCATTAAAATTTTCGCCAGTTAATTTGTTTTGCGTAAGTATCACAGATAAAGGGCTCGACATTTTGATCTATAATAAGAAAACATGTAATAAGTACAAGCAAACATCCTATCAATTTATAAAATATGATTTTGTAATGAAACATAAAGATCTAAATGCAATCTAAATGTTCATGTGTAAAACCCTTAAAACACATACCTTACAACGATAATTCCTAGCTTCTGCTTTCTAAGCTACCGAGGGGTAGTCATAGAATAACTAGTTAAGAACACGGATCCCATCCGATTAATACATATTCGTCCATGGAGCAAACTCCATTAAATATATATTAACTATCGTTTATTTGGCCACTACTTTATATATCAGAGCCTCGAGGGAGGATTAATAAATAAAGTAGCATGAGTGTATAACCATCGTTTCCAATTTTGAATCCATATTTTACATCCGCCACCGAGGGGTGATCTAAACATAAAATATGCCCAAAATTGTTATCCTCTCAGAAATCCAAATCAGTGTGCGCTCTAGGTAAGATACCTATTCGAAGGGAATTCCCGGGTCAAAACCGAGTAGTAGGCACTACCATGCGTAACTATTGGACCAACGATGGAGACCGTAGGTCTTAGTATATAAAACATTCTCCCACTCAATCTTTTAAATTTGGGTTTTTGTTTTTCATGCATAAACAATATTTATTGAGTGGCACTCCCTAGTCTATATGGCATGTTATCAATACATC
>CM046373.1:11213484-11240767 GCA_025413025.1 Ficus hispida
TACTTGAGATAACCTTGGGTATTAAACCCGTATTAGATTATTCTTATTATCGAGCCTAAGTTTTAGTAACTCGGGTATCCTTCCCGGTTACCATTCGTCATTGTCTTGTTAATATGTTTTGACTTTTAAAATCCAATTTGGAAAATTGGCTAGAAAATCTTTTGTTTTACTTCAAAATTCGTGGTTTTCAAAATAAGACTTTATAAAAATTATTGAAGACTGAAAACTGCTTTTAAAACAGTTTTGATAGTCAAAACAGGAGTGTTGATGTAAAAATACAGTTTTTCTGCATGTTTTTAGAAAATCCTGTGCAGGAATTTCTTGCTCTCTGCACAGTTTTCATAGTTCAGGTTGTATTTAAAAATCCAGATTGATTTTGAAAAACTTGTCTTCACGAAAGTTCTTGCTCTTGAAAAATTCTAAAACTTTCGTGTTTTAAGAAAAACCCAGTTCTGCTTGGATTCTTGTCAGTTTTAATTTGAAACTTACTGGACGTGTAGACTAGGTCTGGGCAGATTAGCCTCGGATTTTCATAAAAACGGAGGCCATTGGAGCCTCATTTTTCAAATCCGTTCGCGTTGTCCTCTAGGAAAAACTGTTCTGAACAACTTTTGTGTTTTAATTTTTTCCAAAATCGGCCTCTAAAGGCCTCAAAATCTGATTTCCCGAGACTGGCCAATTTCTACCCGAAATGGCAGTTTTTCGGTTTCGATTTTTGTTTTACGTCCTAGACGTGGAATCTAGCTCGACCAGCCACCGCGGGAGCCCTAATACACACATGCAGCGGTTTTCTAACGTCCAATATTCACCATGCAAATTAAAATTTACATCATGCATCAACATATAAAACTCTAGCCATACAACAAACACTTAGCATGCAAAATCACAAAATTAAGAGCAAGCATGCAGTCAAAATCAAACCACCCTTAGTTCTAGATCAAGCGCAAACTTTAAATCCTAAACTAAGGCAACAAAATAAATTGAGCTTATGCTCTTACAACCAATCTTGGAAATACATTTAAATCTTCAATTTAAAGCTTGAATTGAAAGATTTAAGGTTCAAGAGGATTATACCTTAATCCAATTGAGCAGTTGGTTGGTTTGGCTCCCTAAATTTTCCAGCCACTTGACTCCAACAAGCAACCGGCCTCCCCTAGTAATGGCTCCAAAAATTTCCAGCCAATTGGTTCCCACAGCAGCCGGCCTTCTCCTAACTATGGTTCCAACAATTTTTTTTTTTTTTGTCACTTGGTTGCCTAAATCACTAAATCCGGTCTCTCCCCCTAGCTCCCAACACCTTTCTCTCTTTTTTTCCTTCCTTCTTGGCTGCCTAGGGTCGGATTTTTTTGAAGAAGAAAATGGGCAGAGTTTAGTTATGTTTCCAAATTTTGTGAATAAAATGGCACCTCCCTCCACCTATTTATAGGTGAAGACAACTTCTCCATCTTGCTAAAGAGTCCTTCAATTTTTTTTAAAATTGCACAAAAGGTGCCTTAGGTGGCCGGCCAACCCTTGGTGGGCAAGGAAAGAATACTTTCCTAATGTACTTAATTAATTATGGTGTCATAATTCTAAAGCTAGGTGACATCATCATTAAGGCCTTGTTTGGCCTTTTTTCCTTAGTAAACAATCCTTTAAATGCCATAACAGATATTGTTGATACTGTGGTCTTTAATCCACAGTACTGGCTGCTAACTGCAGTCCAAAATTTATCTGTTTAAAAATGAACTGTACGAAAATTTCTCTTTTCGCTTAGAACTCTTAGGCCCTTAATTACCTACTTAATGTGCTTGATTTTATTCTATAGTGGTTTTAAAAATAACATGATCCATTTTATCAGAAAATGATTTTTTTTCACAGTATACTTCCTATACCGCTCATCATACTTCATTATCGTCACGTAGTTGACTTGTCCAGTCAATCTTTGACCTATCGGGTCAACCTTGACTTCCTTGGTCAACATTGACTTTCGTTGACTTTCTTGGTCAAGCTTTGACCAACATAAAATCATAACATTTTTGTACCCCTTTTTACTAAAAAGGTTACTTGCTTGGCTAAGCAAATTGCTTATTGAGTTTCATAGCTAATTAAATGAGAACTCAAACATTTACTAATTAAAATTATGAATTTCGTATTGATATTCATAATTTTCATGAAACATTACAAAAACACATTATATGAACATAGATTTCTTATGTATAAGGAAATCATGAGTCCATGTAAATTTTCGGATATTACAGTAATAGTAGATGTGAAAAAATATTTGGTAGTGCCTTGACTCGGTGGTAATATCAAGGCAATGCACAAACAATAAGTTGGATGATGGCTATCAGTTTGACGATGAAATTAAGGATATGATCCCTTAGTAAGGGAAATTATGAAATGATGGGAAGTTTTAGATATTCCTAAGGATTATGATTTTATGTTATGAAGAAAATGTTAGAAGCAATGAGAGAAGCTTCTACCATTCTATTATCTAGCAAGCAGCTAGTCGATACGATATAAGTATTGCATCACTTGAACGATATTATGTTTTCTTCAATATTGATTTTGAAAAGATTCAAAGGAAATATTTTTATAAAAGATGCTTAAATCTTGAGCTCATGCTTAATAGAATCCCTCATTTTATGTAATACAGCCGAATCCTTGAGGAGGAATTCCAAGATAGGGGTTGTTATGAACAGTAAAGGTTCCAAGATAGGAGCCGTTACATGGCCAAATCCTTGAGGAAGCAAGTTCCAAGATAGGGGTCATAGGCCGAATCCTTGAGGGACGAGTCCCAAGAATGGGATGAGTTCCAAGAAATGGGCCATTATGAAAAATAAAGGGTTCTAATAGCATAAGATCAATGTTCAAGAAAGAAGCTATTTTAAGATATGTTTTCCAAGTGTGGAAAAAATTATAAAGTATGAAATGCTTTTCATGTATGAAAAGTTATATGATAAGATATGTTTTTCAAACATGGCAAGTTATATGATATACTTGCTCAAATTTTTATGAAGGTAGTTCTTGTGATGCAATATGAAAGGAAAGTATGATAGCATGAAAGTATGCAAGTATGTAAGTATGAACATATGTAAGTAAGAAAGCATGCAAGTATGTAAGTATGAACGTATGTAAGTAAGAAAGTATGTAGTATGAAAGTAAGATAGTATGAAGTAAGAATGTATGAAAGGATGATAACATGATATGAAAGTAAGATGACATGATATGAAAGTAAGAGTATGGTTCTAGATAAGAGACATGATCCCATTAAAGTATAAAAATGGGAACATGAACAAGTTACTATGGATCAATAGTGGATTTGAAGAAAAGCCACTTAGAATTATTCGAATTTTCGAGGACAAAAATTTCTTTAAGGAGGGTAGAATGTAATACCCGGAATTTTGATAAACCTATGATTTCCTTTTAGACAAGGAAAATTTCAAGTTTGAATCTTGTATGTCGATATGAAGCTCACGATCTGAGTTAAATATCAGTATATATTTGAGTTCTCGTTTAATTAGCTATGAGACTCAATAAGCAGTTTGCTTAGTCATGCATGTGACCCTTGAGTAAAAAGGGAAGAAAAATTCTATGATTTCATGTTGGTCAAAGTTTGACCGAAAAAGTCAAAGTTGACCAAAAAGTCCAAAGTTGACCAGGAAAGTCAAATAGATGAAGGTGTTGAGATATGGCAGAGCAATATGAAATTATACTGCGGCAAACCTTCATTACGGACAAATAAGCAAGCATAAGCTATGAGACCACCCTAGAAAAATCAAGCACACCAAGCATGGTATTAAGGGCAAGAAAGGTTCTAAGAAATAACAAAAATTTTATACAGTTCATTTTTTACACAGAAAAATTTTTGACTGTATTACAGTGTAAAATACTATTATTAGTTAATAACAATATTGGAAATATCTGTGTTAACATAAAAATGGACTGTATATTAAGTAACAAGCCAAACAAGGCCTTATGATGTCATCACCTTATCTTGGATTTATGACATCATTATTGATTAAAGAAAATTGGAAAAAAATCTTTGATGCCACCTAGCACCATATGGCCGGTCACTTGGAGGGCTAAAATGCAAATATTTTATCCATAGGGGCCAAAGTGTAATTTTAAGAAATTGCCTTGATGATGTAAGTAAGGTGACATAAGCATGATGATGTAAGCAAACTTGGTCTCCAAGCAAATCTCTTATGGCCGACCACCTATAGGGATTAATGGGCAAATATTTTGTCCTTGAGGGACTAAAGTGTAAATTTAAGAAAAAGTGATGTAAACAAGGTGATGTCACTAAGGTGATGTAAGCAAGGCTTGGTGAGCAAGTAACTTGCCCACCAAGGCTTCCTTAGGGCCGGCCACATGTAGGGACTAGTTAGCAAATATTTTGTTTTTAAGCCCTAATATGCAATTTTGGAAATAAAAATAAATGGTGAAAATTTGTAATTTTCACCTATAAATAGGGCATGAAGGGGGCGGTTTTTGGCAGCTAAAATCATCCCTAAACTCTGCCCAATTTTCTCCAACTCTTCCCTAGAAACCGAAACCAATGAGAAAAAAATTGAGTGGCTGGATTTTGTGAGGAAGATAAGTAAGAGTGGAAAAATTTGGAAACCCATTTTTGGCTTGAATGGCCGGTTGTGGGTAAGCAAGAAAAAGCAGAAAAAAGTACTATGGACTTAGGTGGTGAGTGGCCGGAATTTGTAGGGACAACCACCAAGGGACCAAAAAGTTTTGGTGCCCATTGGAGGAGCAAGGCCGGTCAGGTTATGGGCAACCAAGGGTAGATTCATTTTCTTGAATCTTGAGGTAATCTCCTTTAGCCCTAACCTTTTTAATTTGAGCTTCAATTTAAGTGTATTTTCAGTTGGGTTTTGTAAGAGCATAAGCTCACCCTTTATTTTACTAGCAAAGCTTAGAGTGCTTGATTATGCTTGATTAGGGTTAGTGGTCTCTAGTTTATGATTTGATGCATGTTTATATGCTTATGCTTGTTTGATCAATAAGGTTGCATGCTAGATGTTTGATGAGTTGTATGTCCCCTAAAAAAGTTTAAGTATGATGTTAAATGGTATGTTAGGGTGCTAGAATGAAATAAGAATGCAATGGTTTGAAGAATCTAAAACCATGCAAACCCTAACCCTAAGTGATGCCGTTTCATTGTTTGACTTGCATGGACATGTTCGGGTTTCATGTAAGTTAAATTGGGACGTTAGAAAAGCGCTGCATGTTGATCTTAGGCTCCCGCTGTGGTCGGTTGAGGTAGTGTACGCGTATTAGGACGAGAAACGAATTTAAGAACCAAAACTGCCAGTCTCGGGTCAAGACTGGGCAGCATTCTGGAAATGGTAATTTGAGGCCCTTAGAGGCCGAATTTGAATAAACTCAAAACTACAAAGTTGTAGAGAATGGTTTTTACTAGAAGGTTGACTTTGGTTGATCAGGTTTGACTAAGGTTTATCACCTCAAAAATTACCCATAATAACCCAGTGAGGTACCGATAATATGATGAGCTAAGATCTAGGGTTATTGGTAATAACCCAATGGATTATGGACTTAGAATGTTAAGACATGGGCCCAAGGTTAGGATAGTAACCGAACCCGACCTGTATGGATATGGGCTTAGCAATGAGATTACTTATTGTAACCAAGTAAAATATTTTGTATAGGAGGGGACATATAACTAAGACTATGAACGAATTTTGGATAGGTCACCAACATTTAACGATTATGATTTATGGTAAGATAAAATGTGTATAACTCTTATCTTACACCCTGTTTGGAAACAGGAATATGAACTGCTGTCGTACCATGATTCGGATGATAAACCAAGAGCATAAGATGACAAGTAAGTATAACTCCGCCTACAGCATGGGCAAAATGTTTTTATATAATATGTTTTTCAAGAAATCATACATTGATATGATATACATAATTTATGTTACGATGATGTTATGTTACGATGTTTATGTTACGATGCTTACGTTACGATGGTTATGTTACGATGATATGATGTTACGTTACGATGTTACGTTACGATGATATGATGTTACGTTACGATGGTTATGATACAAAGTCTATGTATGAAGATTATGTTACGGCATTTATGTTATGGTTTGTGTTATGTTATGTTTTAATATAGTGACATCATGTAGCATGCTCACTAATATTTAACCACATGTAAGAACACATTTTAAGACAAGCTAAGGTCATTGTGTAGTACCGACTTGCCATGATGGCGGGTTTAAATGGTTTAGTCTATGGTTTGGGGTGAATTGGATTGGCTGCCCCATTCACTCCATGTTAAACAGTTTGTTTTATGGTTTGAGTTGGATTGGATTGGCTGCCTCCAGCCACTCCATAGCTATGGACCACGGTACGTGCACACATGACATGTAAGGAAACATAATCAAGATAATATATGAAAATTTAATTAATTCATAAGAAAGCATAATCGGTCAATGCATTCTTTTATTAAAATGTTTTGCGGATTGAACGTTGTACTTACTGGGCATAAGCTCATTACTTACGTTCACGCTGTAGGTTAGCAACCTATCGGCAATACTTGATGCAAGGCTGTGGAGGCTGGCGCTACAGACTGTGAAACGTGGGATGGACACCACCACGGGTTTTGAAATTATGTTATAAAAAGATTTGTTTTGAAAAATATATTTGTGAAATATGTTTTATGTTATGTTATGATAAAGTGATAGTATGGATAAGGAACCGTTTTCAAGAAGAAAACTATTTTTAAGAAATTGTTTTCAAGAACAAGTTTAGGAATGGTTTTCAAGGATGATGGCAACAAGTTGCCTCGTGTCGTACCAACCCACACTCGGTTGGGTTTAGTCCACGGTATGAATATGTTAGCTTTCAATATGATTATGAAAGCTCATTACTCGAGTGAGTACATATGAATATACATGAGGATAAGTTAAGTTCAAAGGAAAGTAAGAAAAGAAAAAATTTTTACTCCAAATTTTCAGCATGTTTAAGCTTTTTAAACGAAGAATTAAGTTAAGTAAGTAGAGTAACGGCCCACGTTTGCGTAGTACGCCCCTACGTGGACGGTCGGGGCGTTACACCTCTAAAACTAGATTAAGAGCTATCTTAATGCAAGAAGGAAAAGTAGTCACCTACACCTCATGATAGTTGAAAGACCATGAGCGGAACTATCCGACGCACAATCTAGAACTAACGGTGGTAGTTTTCACATTAAAAATTTGGAGACATTATCTTTATGGGAATAGATGTGAGATCTTTACGGATCACCAAAGTCTCAAATACATCTTTACCCAAAATGAGCTCAATATGAGGTAATGTAGGTGGCTAAAACTTGTAAAAGACTAAGATTGCGAGATTCTTTATTATCTTGTGAAAGTGAATAGAGTCACCGATGCTTTGAGCCAGAAATCATCCGGTATATTGATGTCCATTGGTATGCTGTCAAAATCGTTTCAAAAGGAGATTAGTGATTTTGTTATGGAGATAATAACTAGGAAGTTATTCGTTCTAACTCTCTAATCCAATCTCCTATAATCCATTAAGTTCCATCAAGGGAATAACCCATGTTTGCTCAAGGCATAACTTTTTCTTGGAGAAAAGGATAAGGAATTCAAGGTCTCTATGGACGGGATACTCTATTTCAAATGAAGGATCTGTGTTCCTAACTTTGAATTTCTTAATAAACAGATCTTGTTAGAGGCACATGAGACGCCATATTCAGTACACCCTGAAGCTTCTAAGATGTATAAAGACATTAGAGAAAACTATTGGTGGCCAAACATAAAGAATGAGATTGCCAAATTTGTATCAAAGTGTCTAACATGCAAGAAAGTTAAAGCTGAACATGGGCAACCTGGAGGAGAACTTCAGAAAATCAAACTTCCATAATGGAAATGGGAACAAACTACAATAGATTTTGTAGTTGGATTGCCCAAGATTGCAAGTGGGAATGATACAATTTGGGTTATTGTTGACAGATTAACCAAATCAGTCCACTTTATTGCTATTAAGATTACCTATTCGGTAGAAAAGCTCATGGAGATTTATGCATCTCAGATTGTTAGACTAATAGGGTACCAAAATCTATCATTTCTGACCGTAATGGACATTTTACCTCTCGATTTTGGATGAGTGTTCATATCGCTATGTGGTCAAAATTGAAGTTTAGCACAGCGTTTTTCCCCCAAACCGAAGGACAATTGGAAAGAACCATTCAAATACTAGAAGACATGCTGAGGTCATGTGTTCTGGATTTTGAAGGAAGTTGGGATCAGAAGCTACCTTTGATCGAATTTTCCTACAAGAACAGTTATCACACCTTAATTGGTATGGCTCAATTTGAAGTGTTATACAGAAGGAAATGTCGATCTCTTATTTATTGGCAAGAAGTTAGGCAGAAGCAGCTCCAAACCATGGATTTCATTAGAAAAACCTCCGAAGATATTAAGATGATAAAATAGAGACTCGACATAGCTTTTAGTTGACAGAAAAGCCATGCCGATAAACGTCGGAGACCATTGGAATTTCAAATTGGAGACTCTGTTTTCTTAAAAATTACTCCTATGAAGGGAGTAATGAGGTTTGGTAAGAAAGGAAAGCTTAATCCGAGATACATAAGACCATTTGCAATCCTTAAAGGGATTGGAAAAGTAGCTTATAAGCTTGTCTTGCCACCAAAATTAGCTTCTATGCATAACATTTTTCACGTTTCTATGCTGAAGAAGTATATACCTGATCTTACCCATGTTATAAGACAGGAACAGAACAATTCCCATGGTCAAAATTTGGATCGAGAAGAAAAAGTCTTGAGGAACAGAACAATTCTCATGGTCAAAATTTTGTGGCAGAATCATAACGTTGAAGATGCAACATGGGAACAAGAAGATGAGATGAGGAAAAGCTATCTCGACTTGTTTTAATTTTCGGGGACGAAAGTTTTTAACGAGGGTAGATTGTAATGACCAACTTTTTTATGGACTCGTGATTTCCTTTGATAACAAAGAAATCTAAGTCTGTACTATGTATGCCTATATAAAATGTATTATCTGATTTGTCAGAATATGTTTGAGTTCTTATAAGTTATAAGACTCAATGCTAGTATGAGGCCTTTTGTTGAGGAGGCAGAATCATGATTTATGACTTTATTCTGGCCTATGTATGACCAAGATAACTCATGACTTGAATAAGACGATATTACAGTGTAATTAGGAATTATACTGTGTTTGGCCGTCATTACAAATACAGAATGAAGAATAAGGAATTGAATCACTTTAGAAAAATCAAGAATAATATTGGGAGTAAGGAGGAGTAAGTAGTTTCCAAGTCCTAAGAAAAATCCATATGCAGTCCAGTTAAGTACACATGAATTCTGGACTACAGTCAAGTATTACAATACTGTTAATAGTTAAAACAATATTGTTATTATCTGGATTATTAAGGAAATAGACTGCATATTAGGAGGGAGTGCCAAACACGGCCCTAATTGGATGATACCTCATCAAAGATAATTCTCCAATCTTGAGAATTTTTGGTAATTATGGGAAAAGTGGATAATTATGAAAAGATTTTTAGTGAATTAAGCAACACTTGGCCGGCCACCTCAAGGGACTAAAGGGCAAATATTTTATTTTTAAGGTTAAATATGCAATTTTAAGAAAAAAATAAAATATGATAAATTAAGTATTTTTCACCTATAAATATGGGGTGTAGAAGAAAAACCACTTAGTTGGACTCCCAAATTTTTTATTCTCTTTCAACTTTCCTCTCTAGCCTTAAAAAAACATAAAAAAAAAAAAAGAGAGAGAGAGAAATAGAACAAGTGACCGGTTGTGGTTTAGTGGTGGGAGAGCAAAATTTTTCTCATTCCAAGACCTAGAACAACCTTCCAAACTTTAGAGGTATTCCTTTTAACCCTCTAAGAATTTCATAAAGTTTTTATTAAGGATTTATGTGTATTTCAAGTTTGAATTGTAAGAGCATAAGCTCATGTCTTTTATTTTTATGTTATGGTTTTTATATGGTTGATTTATACTTAGGATATCTTGAATGCTAGCCCTAAGCATGAATTTAATTTTTATGCTCTAGAATGGGTTTTATGATTGCATGTGCTCACCAAGTGTTTGTGAATATGTCTTCACATGTATGAGAAGGAAAAAGTTATATATGATGATGTATATGTAGGTTAAGGAACTAACCTAAAAATACAAAATGGTAAGCTAATCCACACTGTGCTTATTGCTTATTGCTATAAGGATTAGGTTAATTGGTACTTTTAACTTATTATTTTGTTAGTTTAAATTTTTTTTTTACTTCTTTCACTTCGTTTTATTCTCTTTTATAGGATTTAGGTAAAAGGGTGTGTTCGGTGGTTTTTTGGCTTAAATGGAGCTAAATGGAGCATTTGGCATACGTTGGTGTGAAGTTTGCGCATTTTGAAGCAAATGGGCACCTATGCATCAATTTTCTGGGTGCCTGGGTACTTAAAATGTATTTTCCAATATAAAAACATGAGAGCTTAGGGCTTAGGCATTGTTTTAGTTATGCCTGGGTAACGAAAGAGACTTCCATCTATGTAACTTTGTGCCTAGGCACAGATCGTGGTTCATTAAGCAAGCGTGCATACAACAGTTTTGTGCCCAAGCATAGAGAAAAAAGGGCTAGCCACCAGAGCAGGATTTTTTGTAATTCCCCAAATTTGTTGACTCGTAATAGAGATCTTTCGGCCCATGACTCTAAATAGAATCCTTTTAAAGTCCCCAAGAGATATTTTCTGATGTGAAAGAAAGAAGGTGTGAAGGAGAAGAGAGCAATTGGTAATTTGGAGAAGAAGAATAGCAACTCCAGAGAGGGAACACAACAATTCTAATTCATAAACTAGTTCCTTTCCTTTTCTCATCATGTTTAGGACTTTAATTAGGATTTTGTTTAGTTTCATTATGAACTAAATTTCTTTTTCTAGGGCTATGATATAACCGGATTATGAATGATCAAAGTTATCATGGTTTAATTTAATTCCGATGTTTATTCATATCTATACTGAGTGTTTAATATATTATTAATGCTTGTGAAAGTGTTTGTGCCCTTTCCCATTGAATTGTGATCCAATTTGAGATTGACAAGTTATAGTTAGATTAATATTTGATTAAATACCATAAGAATGTCATATGATAGAGATAAATATGAGGCTTGTGTGATACTATGAATTTCTTGTTCTTAATGAATCATGATAGGTTTGGAATTTGAGACCGAGAGATGAAAACTAGCTTGTTGTGGTAGTTTGCTAATACTTGAGAAAGATTAGTTATTATATTAGGGAAGTTTGTCATCAGCATAGTGATAACTCTATGAAATAGAGTTATTTAACATACTTTTAAGCTTGTTAATTATTGTTATTTTAAGATAATATGCCTTAGTTTAAGTATTTTATATAATATTAGTTAGCTTGTTTTAGTTAAAGAATAGGTTAAAACAATTAGTTAATTCTAGTTTATTTTGGAATAGTTATTGTATTTAATTTTGATTTTTTTTTATTTCTTGTTTTGTTTCAGTGGACTACGGTGTAAATGGAGTGAAGGCCCAGTGGAATAGAAGACTTATTATGGGTTATAGTTGAAAATCGTAACTTTGTTGCAAGCAATGTTGCAGCATGGACACAGCAAAGTGCTTTAGTGCAGAATTGGAATAAGAGCATGTGGACTCAACCTTACTTTACAGCTGGCCAAGATTCATTTATTCATTTAATGGTGCATGACAGCTGTGGGAAAAGTTACCAAACTTAGGACCAAAAGAGGCACGTGGGAGCTAGGGCATCTGTGAGTGTTGGGAGTTAAAAGAGGAAAGTTAACGACAAAGAGGAGAGAGCTGGTTTTTCTGAGAAAAAGCAGCCGCCAGAGAGAACGAAAAAAGGAGTGAGAGCAAGGAGCAACAAGAGAGCGAGAGGAGCTTCCAAACTTGGCTGATTTCTTCTCTCTGTTCTGCTAGATTAATCTTTTTGTATTCTGCTCATGGATTTGTTCATGTATTATTATTGGATTATGGAACTTGATTTTTCGATCATGAACTAAATTGTTTAGCTAGGACCCTAATGGAACCAAGGTTGTAGGAATGTTATGTTGATGTTGGATTGCTAAATATTATTCTGCTCTTGTTCATTCATGTGTGTGTTATGTTTAGTTCTATTTGTTTGACTGGCCATCAACTATAGGAAATCAGATTTAGATTAATACCGGAAGGGTTAATTTAAGTTGGAGATAACATGAATGATGTAAGTTTAATATGCTTATCTAGGTTTATTGATTTATGAATGGTATAGGAATATATTGTTCATCTTGCATAACCCATAAGACCCGAGCATTAAATTTCATTCTATGAGCTGGATTCACATAGGAATATGTTGAAAAAGGTTTGAGGAATTAGCCATAATAATTCGGAAGATTTTTATGCATTAAAACGGAGGTTTGGTTAACAGGCGCAGAATATGCTATAGCATTCTAGTAGCATTCGTGTAGCAGACCTGCAACGGAGGTGAAATTAGGTGTCCTAGCTTGTTTAATCCATTGGTTTCTCAAACTCAATTGCATTCCCGTTCTTTTCATTAGTTTTGTTTGCTTTTGCTTTGTTTTGAATTGTTCCATAATTGTTAGTGAATTTCCAATTCAGCTTTATTTTATTTCATACCTTATTTGGTGTTAAAATAGCTTTTACTTGATATTTTTGGTGATTTAATCCTCGAGGGACGATATCTGTACAATTGTGTACACTTTATTACTTGTACGACTTGTATACTTGTGAGTGTTCAAATTGAATAACACATAGGAATAAGTGTTGATTGATTAAATTTAATACTTTGAGCAAGATTAATCCAGTAAAATCGAAAACTCTAGATGTCCTAATATATTGAATTTCTCCTTGCTAAATTCGTGCGTTATGTTTATTTTAATTTGCTTTTATTGTATTACATCTCGTAAGTTTATTGTTAAAAAAGAATTGGGGTCAAAGTCATTCGATACTTAGTAGTCAATAGTCCTTGTTCGGAGTATACTTAGTAGTAAATAGTATTCATTGAGAACGATATCTTTTTATCATTTTATTACTTGAACCAGCTCATGCACTTGTGAAAAATACCTATCAAGTTTTTAGCACCATTGCCGGGGGTTATTTAGTCCTACTAATACCTATCAAGTTTTTAGCGTAGTAGCAGGATTATGAATGTTCGAAGTTATCATGGTTTTGTTCAATTTCAATGTTCATTCATATCTATGTTGAGTGTTTAATCTATTCTTAAGGCTTATGAAAGTGTGCGCGCTCTTTCCCATTAAATTGTGATCCAATTTAAGACTGAAAAGTTATAGTTAGATGAGACTTTGATTAAGTACCATGTAATTGTCGTAGGATAGAGATATCTATGAGGTTTGTTTGATACTTTGAATTTCTTGTTCTTAATGAATCATGATAGGTTTAGAATTTGAGATCGAAAGGTGAAAACAAGCATTCCGGCACTACAGGACTAGCACTTGGGCGCTAACCTCGGCTCGCACTTCTCGCTGCTATGTTAGACTTGGCGCTACAGTGTTGCAACGAGTTCCTCTCTGGACTCTTTGGTGCTACAACGGGCTTTTTGAGTCTGCTGCGCCATTCCTTCAATTTTTCCTTGATGTGGATGCCAAAATTCCTCAAACTCCCAACCTATTTAAAACCTACAAAAACAAATAAAACACAATAAAAATACTAATAAAACACTTTAAAACTAACAAAATACTAGCAAATATATATTGGTAAAATCAATTAATCATTGTTATGAGATCAGAAGGAGATCAACACTTAGATAATCTATTTGAGAATCTTAGTAGTTGTGAGACCGGGAGACAATCGTCGCCTTGATAATCAATTTAATGGTTAGGCTTAATGAATGTATAGGTAAAGAAGTTAGATAGGGATATTAACTTAAATATATATGCATATTAATCTCATTTGATGCTCAAGAGAGGTAATAAGGTTAGATTAGGTTCCTTGATTAATGAATTTGACTAGCAATTACTTTATAGGATGAATATAGGGAAAGTTTAGCGATATCAAGACCCTATAATCTTTATTAATAGTAGCATTGCCATTGTCTTATTTTTATTTGTTTTATTTTATTTTAGTTTCATTATCACGATTTTCCTTGATAAAATTGAGTTGTGATAATCATAGTACTTAGCTTCAATCTAAGAAATAATCCCGGTGGATACGACACTCACTCACCCTATACTATCAAAACTTAGCGACCTCGTGCACTTGCGAGATTTAATGCAACAAGTTTTTGGTACCGTTTCTAGGGCTGTTTCTTTTAGATTGTTGCTAATATTGTGGTAAGCAACTTTATTTTCATTTAGACATTTATTTTCCTTTTTAATTTTTGTTTTTGAATGTTTGTATTGTGAGGTACTGGGAGATGTTGGATGAACAAGTCCTTTTGAATTTTGCTCAACAACATTTGGAGCCGTTTCATATTGTGTGGTAGAGATACAAAGAATTACTCATTTCATTCCCTTATCATGGTTTCTCAAAGGAGTGTCAACTACAAAACTTCCTCAACGGGCTATACACCACAACAAGAACTTGGGTCAAAAGAGGAAATGGTACCGCCTCTTTTTAATAATTATCCATAGGTAAAGCCTATTGTTTGTTAAAAGACATGGCCGACTTTGACCATTAGAGTTAGAATTCTTTGATGAACAACCAAGGTTGGTTGAATAGTTCTAACAATTTGGAGCCATGGTTTGACACTCGACCTCAACATCGAAATCGTCTCCCGATCTTCAAGCCCTTGTTGACTAATTTTTGAAGAAGACAAAGCTCTGTATAGAAAAGTTAGAGAGAATGGAGTTACTTCGTCAACTACTAATTGTAAGAACCTGAAATTTTGATGAACTTGTGATTTCCTTTTAGACAAAGAAAATCCAAGTCTGAATCTTGTATGTCGATATGAAGCTCATGATCTGAGTTGAATATCAGTATATATTTGAGTTCTTGTTTAGGTAGCTACTAGACTCAATAATAGTTTGCTTAAGTAAAGCATGAGGCCTTTTGAGAAAAAGGGCAGAATAGGAATTTATGATTTTATGCCGGTCAAAGTTTGACCAGATTGACTTTAGGTTTGACTGAGACCGGACTGCAATATAATTAACAATATGGAAATTATACTGTGGAAAACCGTCATTACGGACGAATAAGCAAGAATAAGCTATGAGACCACCCTAGAAAAATCAAGCACAATATTTAGGGTAATATGGACTAAATAGTTTCAAGTCCTAAGAAAATCCGATACGCAGTCCAATTTTATGCAGATGAATTCTGGACTGTAGTCCAGTATGACAATACTATTTTCAGTGAAAAATAGTATTGATATTGTTTAAGTTAGTAAGGAAATGGACTACATGAGTATATTAATGGATTTTTAGAATCAAGTGGATAATTATGCAAGAATTGGAAGCCAAGTGGCTCCACCATAGCCGGCCACCTTCAGGGACTAAATTGTAAATATTTTGTCCGTAGGGGTCAAAGTGTAATTTTTAGAAAAGTAATCATGATGTTGTAAGCATAATATAAGCATGATTATGTAAGCATGATGTAAGCATGATGATGTAAGCACGATGATATAAGTATGATGTAAGCATGATGATGTAAGCATGTTGAGGAAAGCAATTGCTTGGTGAACAAGCAACCTCATGGTCGACCACCTAAGGGGGGTATATGGGCAAATATTTTACACCCTATTTGGAAACAAAATGTGAATGAATCTTATCTTACACCCTATTTGGAAATAGGAGTAGGAACTGTTGTCGTGCCATGTTTAGATGATAAACCAAGAGTATAGGATGACAAGTAAGTACAACTCCGCCTACAGCATGGGTAAAACGTTTTTACATGACATGTTTTTTAAGAAATCATGTACTGTTATACATGATTTACATATGTTATATGTTATGGTGCTTACGTTATGATGGTTTACGTTATGATGTTTATGCTGTGATGGCTTACGTTATGATGTTTATGTTATGATGTTATATTATGATGTTTACGTTATGGTGTTTATGTTATGGTTTGTTAGTATGTTATGTTATGCGTTTTGAAATTGTGACATCATGAGGCATGTTCACTAATATTAAACCATATGATAAGAACATGTTTTTAAGTCATCAGATAAGATAAGACAAGCTAAGATTATTGTGTCGTACCGACTTGCCATGAGGGCGGGTTTAAACGGTTTAGTCTATGGTTTGAGTTAAATTGGATTGGCTGCCCCAATCACTATATGCTAAACGGTTTGTTTCATGGTTTGAGTTGGATTGGGCTGGCTGCCTCCAGCCACTCCATAGCGATATACCACGGTACGTGCACGCTTGACATGTAAAGGAACAGAACCAAGTTAATATAAGAAAGTATAATTGATCCATAAAAAAGCATAATCGGTTCATGCATTCTTTTATTAAAATGTTTTATGGATTGAATATTGTACTTACTGGGCATAAGCTCATTACTTACGTTCATGCTGTAGGTTAGCAAATTATGCGGACTGTGAAATGTGGGATGGACACTGCCACGGGTTTTGAAATTATGTTATGTAAAATATATTTGTAAAATGTGTTATGTTATGTTATGTTATAATAAAGTGATAGTATGGGCAATGAATTGTTTTCAAGAAGAAAACTATTTTTAAGAAATTGTTGGCTTTCCACTCAAAATCCGAACATTCCCTAAGCAAAACCCCTTTGGAAATTTTGATTTTTCTCTCCTCTTTCTCTCTTGCTTGGCTGCTGATTTTCAAGAAGAAAAACGGCAAGAACCTCCCCAAATTTTGAATAAAATAAATAGCAACCACCCCTATTTATAGGCAAGAGGAGAACTTTTCAAAATTCAATTTTGACCCCTAAAGTTTTGAAAATTTTGCCAACTAGCATGCAAGGTGGCCGGCCATCCCCCTTGGAGAACAAGCAAAAATTGTTCTAGAACAAGACACTTGTCATCTAATGCTTGGTTCATGGAATTATGATGTCATAATTCCAAATAAGGATGATGTCATAAATATGATATCATCCTAAGGCCTTGTTTGGCTACTTTTCTCTAAAATAATCCATATTTGTGTTACACAGATATTTCCAATACTGTGTTCACTAATACACAGTACAATTCAGTACTGTTTTACTCGACTGCAGTCCAAAATTTATTTGCGTAAAAATGGACTATAAAAACTTTTTCTTATTTTTCCGAGCCCTTTTGGTCTTTAGTTCCCACTAGGTGTGCTTGATTTTCTAAGGTGGTTTTTAAAACCTATGCATGCTATCTTAACCGTAAAGACGGTTTTCGTAGTAGACTTTATTTTTCAATACTGCAAAATCACTCCTTTGACCGTTCTTGGTCAAACTTTGACTTTCGTAAAATCATGTACTTTTCGTCCCCTTTTTACTCAAAAGGTCCGTTTCTAATCTACATAGTCCATTTTGAGTTTTATTGATACTGAAAACTCATAAAATGTAAGAAAACTCTTAACCGAGTTTCTCTTTCAATAATACCTTGATGGTATACATTTAATTCCTTTGAAAGGAAATAGTAACATCGGAAAATCTAGGTATTACAGGCAGGCTGTGAAATTGGATGGTAGGGAACCCGCTGTAATAACCCGAAATTTTGATGACTTGTGATTTCTTTAGATACAAAGAGAATAGAAGTCTGAATCATGTATGTAGATATGAAGTTTATGATCTGAATTGAATATCATTATATATTTGAGTTCTTGGTTAATTAGCTACGAGACTCAGAAATAGTTTGCTTAATCAAGTATGAGGCCTTTTGAGAAAATGACATAATAGGAATTTATGATTTTTATTTCGGTCAAAGTTTGACCAGGTTGACATTAGGTTTAACTAAGACGGTACTATAGTATAATTAGCAGTATGGAAATTATACTGTGAAAAACCGTCATTACGTATGAATAAGTAAGAATAAGGTAAGAGACCACTGTAGAAAAAAAAAATCAAGCACATTATTTAGGACAATAAGGACTAAGTAGTTTCAAGTCCTAAGAAAAATCTTATATGCAGTCCAGTTTAGTGCTGATAAATTCTAGACAGTGGTCCAATACAATTATACTGTTAATAATTGAAAACAGTATTTGAAATGAACTGCATTTAGGAGGTAAGCCAAATGGGGTCTTATGGGATGACACCTCGTCCTTAAATAGATGACTAAGCAAGAATTGGATGCCAAATGCTTCCACCTTAGCCGGCCACCTCATAGGGACTAAAGTGAAAATATTATTGTCTTAGGGGCCGATGTGCAATTTTAAGAAAATTATGTGATTATAGATATATATATATATATATATATATATATATATAAATTTTTGGAACTATGGATTTTTCTAGCTAAGTCTCCAAGTCCAACTAAGCCTATGATCATTTACAATCTTGGTTTGGTACCAAGGAGATAAGTTAGAGTTTGGTGAACTTAACCATGCTCTTCCACATAGACTCTTTAGGGCTGGCCACCTCATGGGTTCTATGGGCAAAAAATTTTGCTCTTAAGGACCAATATGTGAATTGTGAAAATTAGGGTTTCACTAGAACTTGACACATCATGCTCTTAGGTTTAGTGACTAAGCACCTTAGTCTTGCTTTGTTGGCTAAATTGTGTGCTTTAACTAACAAGTCTCTTCACTTGGTACCCTATGGCCGGCGACCTCATGTGGTACATGAGTAAATATTGTACTCTTAAGGACTCATAGACAAATATGGAATTAGGTGTTGCATTGAGAGCTTGACACCTCATATTTTAGCTTTGCTAAGTAAGCATTGTAGTCTTGCTTACTTGGCTATATGTGGTGCTTCAACAAGCAAAATCTTCCACTTGGTATCACCTATGGTCGGCCACCACAAGGAATGGACACCTCATGTCCTAGCGTTGATGAGCAAGTCTTTAGCCTTGCTTACTTGACTAGCTAGAATCAACACCATTTCTCAACACATGGCTGGCCACCACAAGGAATGGACACCTCATGTCCTAGCTTTGATGAGCAAGTCTTTAGCCTTGCTTACTTGGCTAGCTAGAACAAACACCATTTCTCAACACATGGCTGGCCACCACAAGGAGAGGACACCTCATGCTTCTAGTCTTGATGAGTAATGTGATGACTGACTTTGTTACAAATTATGATTTCTTGTTTCTCAAGGAATCAAAATTTGTATTATGTGTTAGTATATGATTTGCCTAATCAGAAATAGGATTTATGTATGAATGTATTCCGGTCAGAATGTATTCCGGTCAAAGTTTGGCCAGAATGATTTGAACTATGATAGAAATTCATGATTTTATGTTGGTCAAAAGCTTGACCAAAATAGTCAAAGTTTGACCAAGAAAGTCAAGGTATGATGGTACTGTTGTTTAACAGGCAATATAGAGATTATACTGTGAAAAATCGTCAATTACAGATAAATAAGCAAGTTTAAGGTACGAGATTATGCTAGAAAAATCAAGCACAATTTTTAGAGCAATAAGGACTAATGAGCTTTAAGTTCTAAGAAAAATCTAAACGCAGTCCAGTTTTATACAGATAAATTTTAGACTGCAGTTTAGTATGACAGTATTGTTTTTATTGAAAACAATATTTGTTATATATTTATTAGTATGAAAATATACTGTTTTTAAGTTTTAAAGCCAAATGGAGCCTTAGGTGAATGCCACCTAATCAAAGGATAATTATGTATTATTTGAATTTTTGAAAAACTTGGAAAGTATTTCAATCCTTATCCAAGAACAAACTTGGACAGCAAGTTCTCACCAAATGGCCGGCCACCCTTGGGGGCTTTTGAGCAAATAAAATTTTTGTAGGGTTTGGAGAGCAATTTAGAGAATAAAATAAATCAAGAAAGAAATTGATTTTACACTTATAAATAGGTGTCATGGGTGGAATTTTTTTAGTTCATTTTATTTGAAAAATCCACCCAAACTCTTGCCATTTCTCTCCTCCCTTTCTCTGCTCAGCCGTACCCCATAGACAGAAAAACCCAAGTAAGTGTGGTCAGAATTTTTAGTGAGGAAAAACTAGAAAACCATTTTTGGAACACAAGCCAACAATTTTCTCTTCGGTTTAGAGGTAAACCCTCAATTTTCTAAGCCTCTAAATTCTGTTTTTCAGCTCTTTACAGTGTATTTCCAGCTTATATTGTAAGAGCTTAAGCTCATTAATTATGTCCTTGCTTGCTTAAGTTTGATTAGAATGTGCTTGATTTAGGTTTTTATAAGTTTATGCTATGTTTTGGTATATGTGATTGAATGTATGCTCTAGAAAATTTGTAGATGAGATATGTGACCCCTAGGTGTTTGTTGTATGTCCCCATAGGCTTATGATTTATATTGAATAGCTGATTATGGTATTGAATGATTGTATGTTAATCTAGGGTTCAAGAAAATCCTAGAGAAACCTAGAAAACCCAAGTTTGGTGAATTTCACCAAATGGGTTTGATAAAATAAATTGAATGTATGAGATTGAATGAACAGGTATGAGGACGTTAGATTAAGCGCTGCATGCTTGACGTAGGCTCACGGTTGCGACCGTTTGAGGTAGGGTGTGCGTAATTTTACGTGAGAGCGAACCGAATCCAAAAACTGCCAGTTCGGGTGAAAACTGGGTAGTGAATTGGAAATGGTCTTTTGAGGCCTTTAGAGGCCGAATTTGAGAAAACTCAAAACAGAAAAGTTGTAGGAAATTGAAAATTCTAGGGGGAAACATGGACATTTTTTGAAAATAAGGCTCTAAAGGCCTTCGTTTTTATAAAAACCCGTGCCTGGACCGCCCAGACATATGTGTACGGCCAGACAGATTCAAGAAGGAAAAAGTATAAGTTAAGTTCAGAACTGGGTTTTTGTCAAAACATGAAAGTTGTAGAGTTTTTCAGTATCTAAAACTTTCATGAGAAAAGTTTTTCAAAATCTAAACAGATTTCAAAGTAAAACTGAATCAGTATAGCAAGCTCTGATTCAGAATTTTAAAACAGTGCATGCACAGGAAATTCCTGCACATGCACCAATGATTTAACTGTTTTTACCAAATTTCTACAAAACCAAGACAGTTTTATTTAAAAACAGTTTTAAATAATTAATTAAACTTAGTTTAGTAAGAAATAAATTAATTAAGTAAATTAAGCAAGGTAAGCCAATTGGTAACCTATTATAACCATATAGGTTACCTAATTTTAATTGGGCCAAGTTAATTAAGAACCAAAGGTTGTATGTTGGGCCTTGAGTCCAAGATTTGTGTAAGGTAACCTTAAAGGATACCACTTTAATTGTTGGGCCTTAGTAGCCCAACAGGCTTTTTAAATTTTCACTCAAGATGGGCCTATATCTAAGGTTACTCATAGTAACCTAATAGTATGCCCATATCAAGATCATTGGGCTTTAAGCCCAAAGTTTATTAAGTAATCAAACAGGATACCGTTTGATTACCATTAGGGCTTATGCCCTAGGGTTATACTTAGTAACTAACAAGAATATTATTAAGCATATGAGGGGGACATATATCTAGGGTCACTGTTAAATGTTGGTTAGGATACCAACATTTCATAAAATAAGTTAAGGTAAGATAGAATTATTCTTATCTTACTTCCTTTTTGGAAAACAGGAAGGTAACCTATTGAGGTAACTTGTCGAAACGACAAACCCCAGGGCGTAGCATAACCGGTAAGTACAACTCCGCCTACAGTATAGATGGAAAATTGTTTTTACTGTTTATGTGATGTTAAGCTCATAGTGCATATGATTTATGTCTTGATGACGTGATGCATATGATTTATGCCTTGATGACATAATGCATATAATTTATGCATTGATTATGTAGTATGTATGATTTATGTTTTATCATTATGGCATCATGAAGCATGCTCACGAAAGATAAATCACTTGATAAGAATGAAAACCCAGTTTCAAGGAAGAAACTGTTGTAAAAGACTGTTTTCAAGAAGAAAACAATTTTTAAGAACAAGTTAAAGAAAGATTTCAAGTATGATGGCAAGTGATCTTACCTTGTGTTGTATCGACCTGTCACTATGGACGGGTTTGGTCCATGGAATGAGTTGGATCTAGTTGGCCGCCCCATCCACTCCATGGCTGCGTGCCGTGATACGTACACTCATGTTATGTAAGGGCCCAGGATTATGAAAGCATAAGACATCATAATGAAATCATAATTGGTTCATGCATTGTTCCATTATGAAATGTTTTGCGGGTAAATGATTGTACTTGCTGAGCGAAAGCTCACAACTTACGTTTATGCTGTAGGTAAGCTTCCTACTGGCATTATTTAATGCAAGGCGGTGAGGCATTGGCAAGGCTATCTGTGAAACGTGGGATGGGAACCGCTACGCGTTTTGAAACAAATGTTTATGTTATTAATTGAGTAAAAGTTAATTTACATTACAATGATTTTGAAAAGTATATATAGATTATATACATATGTGTATTGTAAATAAGTAAATAGTAAAGTTTTAACTTAAGTTTTTAAAAAAGAAAGGAAAAAAAAAATATGTACGTTATTTCCGCATGTTTTAAGTAAGTATGTTTAAATAAGTATGTAAGACAAGTAAGATAAGTAACTGTAACGGCCTACGTAAGGGCGGGTCGTTACAGAGTTGGTATCAGAGCGGGATCCTGCCTTCCAGTTTCACAGTCTGCCTGCCAGTGCCACCGTCATTGTAAGTAAGAGTTATTTTAGTGCCTAGATAGGTATTTATTATGTACTCGTAATTTGGTAGATTCATTACCGAGTTTCGAGTTATGGATAAGGATCGAGATGCCGCTATGGTATTTTACGAGATGAAGCCTCATCTATTTGATGGGACTTGGCGAACGATATCGCTAGCAGGATGGTTTTTCGATATGGAGGTCATCTTTAGGATATGCCATATCGAAGCCCATCTTCAGGTTTTATTAGCAAGTAGATGCTTAGTTGGAGACGTTAGAGCCAGGTGGATAGCGCAGGGGGACCCGGCTATTCACGGGATACCGTGGGAAGATTTTCATGCCCACATGATAGCACGATATGAGCCTCTACCTGGTGAAGGGGCTCATGCACCGTATCGCGATCTGAATATTTACGGCGATATGTATAGAAGGCGATATCTCGATTACGCCACAGAATGGTATGCCTACCCGGATGAGACTATGGGCCACTATTGCTGTGGGTTCCAAGAGGCAATGTTTCCCTATATTTTTCAGGAGCTCGGTAATCCGGAGTGGCGAGCATTGCACCTTATTAAGGACGGGCTACCTCCGGAAGTTAAGAATTATGTCCCACTCCAGTTGCTGGAGTATCTTTGGAGGACATGATTGATACTATTATGGAGGCGGAGATAGTAGTGTAACGACCCGCCTAGCACAGGCCGTTACCATACATACATACATACACATACATACTTAAATAATGAGCGTAAGCAGCGGAAATTTTTTTTTTTTTTTATACTGTGCGGAATAAATGAAAGGCATAATAATATAAACGCTGTTCGAATGCGGAATAATATACATAATAAGAACGAAACGTGTAGCGGTTAATAATCCCACATTTTACAGTCCACCCCGCCACGCTCGCCATCTTGTATCATTCGTTGCCAGTAGGTTGCTTACCTACAGCATAGACGTAAGACACGTGAGCTTTCGCTCAGCAAGTTCAACATACATAACTGCAACAACATAAATCATCATACATATCATACTTAATTCCTCATAGCATACATAACATACTTAACTCATACATAACATACTGAACTCATCATAACATACTTAACTCATACATAACATACTGAACCCATCATAACATACATACCATTTCATGACATCGCATAATATATGCATGAACCGATTATGGTCTTATTATGTCATTTTATGCATTCTTAACTTATCTTACTTATGGGCCCCTTATCTTGAGTGTATGTACAGGGCGCGCAACTATGATTTGGTTGGGGTGGCCAGTTCATTTCCAACTCAAACCACAGTCCAACCCGACCTAACGCGGGTCGGTACGACACAGGCAAGCTTGCTTGCCATCATACTTACTTTTCATGAACTCATACTTGTTCTTATTAGTGAACATGCTTCGTGATGTCACTATTCATAATTCATGCTCATATCTTAGCATTATACCTTATCATGAACTTAACCTAGTCATATCATAAACATAACATCATCACGTCATACACACCAAACATACTTGGGTAAGTATTCAACAGTAAGCCTATGCTCTAGGCGGAGTTGTACTTACCTCGAACACTATATCCAGAGAAGTGCCGATCCAATTCAGGATACTGCAGCAGGCTATCTCCTGCTATATCAAAGGACATAGGGTAAGAATTCTGTTCTTATTGAATGCTGGTAATCTAACCAACATTCATCCCTAATCATAGTTATATGCCCCCCTTCTTAAACATTGCCGGATACTTTCTCACTATCGCGGATAACCCTAGGGTTTAGAACGTACTTAGATTGGTCACATAAAGTAACATTGGCTAAGCAGCCTTTATAACTGTGTTACGTCTTTAAACCTAACCTTGGGCCTAAGCTTCCTTGAAAATTCTTTCCATTGGGTTACTCTTGAGTAACCCTGGTTTTTAGGCCCAACTTAGTCATACTTATCGTTCTATTGGGTTACGTTGGATAACCCTTGGTCTTTGGGCCCAAACCAATAACTCGGTACCTTCCCGGTTATTGCTCATTCAATTTGGTTTAAAACCCTTTTTCTCTACTTTGGAAAACTTGTGGTTTTAAACTCACTTTTTCTTTAGAATCTTCATAAAACTTGAAATCGTATGCATGGGTCTTTATAAAAGCCATTAAAAATGGAAACTACCTTTGGAACAGTTTCTTGTAATAAATTTGCCAGGGTATGTGCAGAAATGTCCTTTTCCTGCACAGTTTTAGAAAACTCTGTGCAGGAATTTCTTGTTCACTGCACAGTTTTGAAATACAATTTTCTATTTAAAAATAAAAGCCGAATTTGAAAAAGTTTTCTTCATGAAAGTTTTAAAGCATGAAAAACCCTATAACTCTTGTGTTTAACTCGAGACCCAGATCGGCCTCTAACCCATTCATTTTTCCTGTTGAACTTACCTGGCCGTGCATAGGGTCCGGGCACAGTCAGGCTCGGGTTTTCTTAAAAACAAAGGCCATTGGAGCCTTATTTTTGAAAACTCTCCATGGAATCCTCTAGGAAAAATCCTACTCTACAACTTTCATGTTTTAAGTTTTTCCAAAATCAGCCTCTAAGGGCCTCAAAACTGGCTTTCTAGAAAACTAGCCAGTTTGAATCCGAATTGGCAGTTTTCTATCTTCATAAATTTTTTCGTCCTAAATCGTGCACACTACCTTAACCGCCCATAGCGGGAGCCTAGGATCATCATGCAACGTTTTTCTACCATCCCAATTTAACTTACATGAACCCCATATGATCATGCAAGTCAAACAACAATTCGCATCAATTAAAGTTAGGGTTTGCATGGTTTTGTCATAAATCAAACCATGGCATTTAAAATTCAATCTAATACCCTAACATGCCATTCATAATCTGTTGACAGATTTTTAGGGGACATATAACCAACTAATCTTTCTAACATTCAATGCCTAAAAATTAACAGCATATAAACATATTCAAGCTAGCAATCAAACCATCATTCAGAACCATACTAAACTAATCAAGCACATACACCCTTAAATCTAGGCTAGGGCTCGGAAATTAATTGAGCTTATGCTCATTACAAACCAACTTGAAATACACTTAAATCTTCAATTTAAAACTTGAATTGAAAGATTTAAGGTTCAAGAGGATTTTTACCTTACTTAATCCAATGGGTAGGTTTGCTTGGCTCCAAAATTTTTCCTTTACTTCCTCCTTGGTACAGCCGGCCTTGCTCCTTCAATGAGCACCAGAAATTTTTCCAGCCACCTAGGGGTTGCTCCTACACTTCTCCGGTCACTCAACACCAAATCAGCCACTCACCAACAGCTTTCCCTTTCACTTTTTTTTCCTCTAACTTACTGCTGCCTTACAGCCGGCCACCAATGGCAAATTGGCTTCCAAATTTTTTTCCCACTTTCTAACTTACTTCCTAATGAAACCCGAACTCTCCTAGGACTATTTCCTTAAGTTTCCAAGCTTTTTCTCTCTTTCTTGGCTGCTTTCAAGTTCGGTTTTTTGTGAGGAAGAAATTGGGCAAAGTTTGGCTATGATTTCCAATTTTTGTGAGCCAAAACTTTCAAATGGGTCTACTATTTATAGGAGGAGGAGAACTCTTCAAATTGCTCCAAAAATTTCAATTTTTGCACCAAGTCCCCTTAGTTGGCCGGCCACCTAGCAATTCTAGAGCATTCCATATTACTTTCCATAATTTCTTTAATTATGGAATGATGTCATGATAATAAAGCTAAGTGATCTCATCCATAAAGCTTTGTTTGGGCTTTTTCCTTAGTAAACAGTCCATTTGAATGCCAAACAGGTATTCTTAATACTGTGCTCTCTTATACACAGGAAAATTTTCTGAACTACAGTCCAAAATTTATCTGCGTAAACATGGGCTGTACGAAACTTTTCCTTTTTGCTCCAAGCCCTTTGGCCTTTATTATCCTACTTAATGTGCTTGATTTTTCTATGATGGTTTTAAAACTTATTCTTACTATCTGAGTTGTAAAAACGGATTTTCGCAGTATATACCTCATACTGCATCACATACTTAAGTTTCGACATCTAGTTGACCTTTTTAGGCAATCCTTGACTTCTCTTAGTCGATGTTGCCTTTCTTGGTCAATGTTGACTCTCTTGGTCAACTTTGACTTTCGTGGTCAACTTTGACGTCTTTTGGTCAAACTTTGACCAAAATAAAAATAATCACGTTTTTATACCTTTTCACTCAAAAGGTATCATGCTTGACTAAGCAATCATTTTTGAGTCTTATAACGCATAAGAACTCATAAATTTCAATAAAAACCCTAAACCGGGCTTTTGCATAACTACCTTCACGGTATAATTCAAATTTCTATACAAGAAATTGTAACATAGGAAAAATTCTAGTTATTACAATCCACCCCCTTAAAAATTTTCGTCCTTGAAAATTAGAACAAACTGGGGTAGTTTCTTTTCATCTCATCCTCCAACTCCCAGGTTGCTTCTTCAACCTTGTGGTTTTGCCATAGAACTTTCACCATGGGAATGGTTTTATTCCTCAGGACCTTCTCTTCCCGATCCAGAATTTGAACTGGCTTTTC
>CM046373.1:11240867-11258367 GCA_025413025.1 Ficus hispida
ACGAAGCTCCCGTGGTTGTTGATTCTCTAGTGTTTTTTTCCACAGGTGTTTTCTGTGACTTTAGGAATTTCCAAATCCGAAGTCATCTCCTCAAGCACCACTTTGCTACGAGGTTTAAAGTCTTCATATAACTTTCCTCCAGGAATGTTGCATGTGTAGAAACAAAGACTTTATTTTGCTTCGGATTATAGAACAGACCACTTTTGTCCCTTTTGGATAGCCAACAAATAAGCATACTTCTGATCGTGACTCCAATTTCATCGCTTCTTATCCAGGACGTGTGCCGGACAACCCAAATTCGAATATGATTCAATTAGGTTTCCTACTCATCCATAACTCGTAAGGAGTTTTAGGAACCGATTTGGAGTGAACGTTATATCAGAAGATAGCATGCAGTTTGTATGGCGTGCCCCAAAATGACAAAGGTAATGTGGAATAACTCATCATAGACCGGACATATCCAATAGGGTCCTATTTCTCTCTCAGCTACACCATTCTGTTGAGGAGTACCAGGTGCAGTTAACTGGGATTGTATCCCATTCTCTATCAAATATCCTAAGAACTCATCCGATAGGTATTCCCCACCTCGATCCGATCGAAGTGTCTTAATGGACTTTCCTAATTGCTTCTCCGCTTCAGCCCGAAATTCTTTGAACTTGTCAAAGGCTTCGCTTTTGCGGGTCATTAAATAGACATATCCATACCTTGAGTAATCATCAATAAAAGTGATATAATACTCATACCCACACGTGCTTCTATGTTCATGGGACCACAAACATCCGTATGCACAAGTTCTAAAAGTTCCTCGACACGACTATCCTTAGCAGCAAAGTGCCGTTTAGTCATCTTACCCTCCAAACAGGATTCACATTGTGGCCAAGGTTCAACCTCATACAAGTCAAGGCTTTCCTCCTTTACCATCCTTTGAATTCTGTTAAGGCTTATGTGACCAAGTCGTAAATGCCAAAGATATGATTTGTTAGAGTGAGAAGACTTAAGTCTTTTAGAGTTCTTTTCCAATTCTGTATCAAGCAGTGAGTGCATCTTAGGTTTGATAAAATAAAGATTTCCATGCATCCATCCATTACAGATAAGAGAATTGTTTTTCCTAATAACAACTTTATTATTAAAAGAAACTGAATAAGAATCTTTAATCAAACAAGCTACCGAAATTAGGTTCCTCTTAAAATAGGAACATAAAAACAATGTCTCAAAACAATAAACCTAAATTCATCAAAATAAAGATGCACTTCTCCCACTGCTTCAGCTCGCACTAACGTCCCATCACCGGTTCTTAACGTGAAGTTCTCCTCACGCAGACTTCTCGTTACCTTGAACCCCTGCAGAGAAATACAAACATGGTTAGTGGCTCCAGAATCTATAACCCAATTGTCCTTAGATTCTTCCACTAAACAACCTTCAAGATACAGGACATTGAAATTACCTTTCTGCTTTTTCAAAGCCAGGTATTCTCGGCAATCCTTCTTGAAATGTCCTTTCTTCCCACAGTGAAAGCACTTAACCTTTTTGGGATCCACCTTTCGCTTCTTAGTCTTGGTAGACTTCTTAGAAACAGGTGCATTTCCCTTGTTCTTCCCCTTTTCCTTCTTCCTTTTAGGATTAGGAGCAGGCGAACTAGGTTCAGCCACATTTGCCTCAGCCTTAGATCCAGAACCCTTAAAAATGTTCTCAAAAGCTTGCAACTCTTTCATCAATTCCGTTAAAGACATCTCCTTCCGGTTAAGGTTGTAGGATGCCTGAAACAAATCGAAATCCTTGGATAAGGTTTGGAAAACCATAACCAATTGAGTTGCAGCATCGATCTCACCCCATTTGTCTGAGCCTCAGACAAATAAGCCATGACTTTCATCATGTGCTCCTTAATGGGAGTTCCAACCTTCTGCCTACAGTTCATGAGACCTTTGATAGCATCGGTCTTAGCCTGGATAGTTTGTTCACCAAACATCTCCTCCAGGTTATCCATGATCTGCCTAGCAGTTTGATGTTCCTCATGCTGTTTCTGGAGCACGTTAGACATGCTCGCCCGAATATAGCACATAGCACTTAGGTTGGAATTGTCCCAGCGCTCAAGCGCTACAAATTCCCTATCAGGAGCATCGATCGCAGGCGTAGGTGGTCTTGGTTGGGTTAGGACAAAACTGTGTTTCTCAAAGTTTAGGACGATAAGCAAGTTCCTTTTCCAGTCATTAAATTTTCGCCAGTTAATTTGTTTTGCGTAAGTATCACAATAAAGGGCTCGACATTTTGATCTATAATAAGAAAACATGTAATAAGTACAAGCAAACATCCTATCAATTTATAAAATATGATTTTGTAATGAAACATAAAGATCTAAATGCAATCTAAATGTTCATGTGTAAAACCCTTAAAACACATACCTTACAACGATAATTCCTAGCTTCTGCTTTCTAAGCTACCGAGGGGTAGTCATAGAATAACTAGCTAAGAACACGGATCCCTCCGATTAATACATATTCGTCCATGGAGCAAACTCCATTAAATATATATTAACTATCGTTTATTTGGCCACTACTTTATATATCAGAGCCTCGAGGGAGGATTAATAAATAAAGTAGCATGAGTGTATAACCATCGTTTCCAATTTTGAATCCATATTTTACATCCGCCACCGAGGGGTGATCTAAACATAAAATATGCCCAAAATTGTTATCCTTCGAAATCCAAATCAGTGTGCGCTCTAGGTAAGATACCTATCCGAAGGGAATTCCCGGGTCAAAACCGAGTAGTAGGCACTACCATGCGTAACTATTGGACCAACGATGGAGACCGTAGGTCTTAGTATATAAAACTTCTCCCACTCAATCTTTTAAATTGGGTTTTTGTTTTTCATGCATAAACAATATTTATTGAGTGGCACTCCCTATCTATATGGCATGTTATCAATACATCACGAAATAGTATAACATATTAATCTAGCAACACATCATCCATGGTTTGCAAAATATGTAAATAGCCGTGGATCATGATTCCATCCTAAGAAAAGAAAATTGTAAAATTTACAAAAATTAACCGAAACATATATCGGCCTTCATTTGTAGATCCATGCCTTGTATCCTTCTTCAATGTGTCTTCTTTCTCCAATATCACATCTTTTTCAATTTAAATTTAAAATTCAAATTTCAAAAAGATTCTATGTGATTTTTAATTTTAATAAAATTACAAAATATCAAAATTTAAATAAAAATCCGGTTTATTAAATTTTAAAATTCAAAAAAATTTGAAATTTCAAATTTCAAATTTAAATATCAAAATTTTAAAATTCATAATAATATCCATTAAATTTAAATTAAATTTTTAATTTTGATTTTCAAATTATCAAGATCACATATCATTGGAAATTAAATTTTCAAAAAATTTTGTGATTTTTTTTATTTTTTTATTAAAAAACGTTTTTTTTATTGAAAATAACAAAAAACACAAAATCACATCCTTTGAAAATTTGCATACCTTCGTTCATCTTCAATCTCCTCGAATCCATTGTATCTCGAATTTTACAAAAAAATTCCTATACCGTTTCCGGCTTACAAAAATTCTAGGAATTGAAAGAACGACCTAGCGGTGATAATAGACGCATCTATTACACTTGAAAAACTTAGATACAAATTCTAACCTCTATGGAATCATGACCGGCAAAATTGAACAAGCATCATATATTATAAAACTAATATAAAGCATTCAATCATACATCTATTCATAATATATTTAACATACACAAAATAAAACCTAGAGTGCCAACTCTCTAAAATATTTCATTAATGCATAGAGAGAAATTTATTTGATCAAATAATTTATGTTATATGCATAATCATGAGTAGGCTCTGATACCAATTGTTGGAAAAAACGGATCCGATATCGGAGTTACGGCGCAGCGGAAGTTTTAAAATTTTTATGCCGTTTCGAAAAGAATCTCATGATGCATATAACAATAAATTAAATTCATGATCAAGCGTACCTTATTTCTCGGATTCCGGAATCACTAGAGCGTTTGACCAACGTGTCTTCTCTACTATTCTCGAGTTCCACGTCTCAGAGTGTGTGTGGCACACGTTCTATGAATCCAATTGACCGGTAATGCTTTCCGAAGTCTAGATCCCTCCTTCTCAATTCCGATGTTCCTCGTTGAGAATATGATCCAACTTCTTTCTTCAAAACTACAAAACAGGAACCGGTTAACCTCCTATGAAAATTATCACTCGGTTTAACCTTCCTCACAGTTTTGATTCAATGGAATTTTCTCTCTTTTTCTTTCTCACAAGATAGCCGAATTTTGTGAAGTAGAAGAAACCCAAATTATTTTTCTTCCACTCCAAAAACGTTTTCCCTTGTAAAATATCAAAATTAGTTTTTCAAGAATTCCTAGCCTTTATATAGAAGTCTAATCCTTTTCAAAATTTAATTCCTTGAAATATTATAATTTTTCTGGATAAATTTTGAACCAAAAGATCATACAACTTTAGGGCTAGATTCATTGAACCTAGAAACGTTTTTCCAAGAGGAAATCTCCTCCAAAAATTCGGCCACTTTAGATAAATCTAGATTGGTGGTTCAAATTTTAAATCAAGAATCTAGACTAGTGAAAAGATCCTAGTCCTATCTAGATTCAAATTTCTTTTAAACCCTTTTTGAATTTAAATAAGATTCACTCATTTGAATTAATATTTTCCACAAACATCAACCATATTAATTAATTTAAATAAATGGAATATTTGAATTTTTTCTTCCTCAAAAATCCGTGCACCAATTTAAAGAAAAAAATTCATCAAATAATCTCCATTATTTAAATCAATTAATAATTTAATGTTAGGAATATATTTGAACAATTTTGAAACAAAATTTTCTTCTCTCCACCTATCTAAAACGTGCACCTCTTTTAGATTAGGAGAGAAAAATTTTGTTTTCCAAAATTAAATAATTCAAACACAATCTTATTTCCAAAATTCAAGTTAACCAATCACGTGTTGACAAATCATATTATTTGTCTACACAAATCCTACATGTCCAATCCTTTTCGGATTGCATGTTAGAGAGTACCATGTCTTAATAGACATTACAAAATTCCATTTAAATTTACCGATCTCTTTAGGAACAAATCCCGAGACGCTATTTAGAACTATATGAGCTAGTAGAGGGACCCGATGGAAATATGTAAAGAGGCTCCTATAATTGTGAAAAATTAATCCCAGACTAATTATTCATCAATTATCAACTTCAAAACTATTCCACTAAAAGTTTGAAGCTGAACTCCTGTTTACATACCGTATTACGAAAGCTCTCTCACGCAGTGCTTCTTCCATGATTTATTCATCGCTTGTTTAATCCCCATATGTTATCCATGATTGAATTAAGGACTTTTTCCGTTTTACCTTTTCAATCATTTTAACTTAAAGTTCCATTATTCTCCATTGAAAGAACCACCAATTGTAAAACCATACAATTGGTAAACCATCAGAGAACACAAAGTAAACCGATGGCCAAGATCTTGTTATACTATCTTTCAATCCCCGAATAATGCCTTTAAGTAGATAACATGTACTATCGTTAAGATAGCTATGGATTCCATATCTATAATCTTGATTTCTCTATCCATAAGTCATGCACCCAAAACACAAGTATATTGACCATAAATTAACAGTGTCTCACCTGTAGTGCATTAAAGTACATAAGTCATGGATACGAACTCAAGTAATCATTTCAGGATTAAGATTAATACAGAATGATAATCAAAGCTTCATTGATTCTTATAAACGGAATTATTAAACCGAATCAATTAACACTTTAGGTCCAATCCAATGTCATACCTCAATACTGGTATACATTAAAGTTTCCACTCGGAACCAATCCGATGGTCAAGACAAACCATCCCTCAAGGAAGTAGACAACTTGTACAATCTTATCATGAATAAGATCCCCAAATCTTATTCCATCGATTGCGGACTATTTATTTTGACTGTCATCAAATTACCATGTCTTCTATGTATACCCCGTATACATATGGTAATCCGATATATTTCCAACAGTCAAGGAGTATTTTATGTTTGCTCAACCATACAATCAACAAATGAAAGCAAATAGGACACAACTTATTAAACATGAATAACCTCCTCTTGTTAATATCAAAATGTCATATTTACAGAAAATCCCTAATATTGATTTTCTATCCTTAGGGCACATATAGATCCCAACAGTTTAGTGAAAGAATATAAGGACAATTGGGTTATAGATTCTGGAGCCACTAACCATTTTTGTATTTCTCTGCAGGGGTTCAAGATAACTAGAAGTTTGCATGATGAGAACTTCACGTTAAGAACCGGTGATGGGACGTTGGTGCAAGCTAAAGCAGTGGGAGAAGTGCATCTTTATTTTGATGAATTTAGGTTTATTGTTTTGAGACATTGTTTTTATGTTCCTAGTTTTAAGAGGAACCTCATTTCAGTAGCTTGTTTGATTAAAGATTCTTATTCAGTTTCTTTTAATAATAAAGTTGTTATTAGGAAAAACAATTCTCTTATCTGTAATGGATGGATGCATGAAAATCTTTATTTTATCAAACCTAAGATGCACTCACTGCTTGATACAGAATTGGAAAAGAACTCTAAAAGACTTAAGTCTTCTTACTCTAACAAATTATATCTTTGGCATTTACGACTTGGTCACATAAGCCTTAATAGAATTCAAAGGATGGTAAAGGAGGAATGCCTTGACTTGTATGAGGTTGAACCTTGGCCACAATGTGAATTCTGTTTGGAGGGCAAGATGACTAAACGGCACTTTGCTGCTAAGGATAGTCGTGCCGAGGAACTTTTAGAACTTGTGCATATGGATGCTTGTGGTCCCATGAACATAGAAGTACGTGGTGGGTATGAGTATTATATCACTTTTATTGATGATTATTCAAGGTATGGATATATCTATTTGATGACCCACAAAAGCGAAGCCTTTGACAAGTTCAAAGAATTTCGGCATAAAGCGGAGAAACAATTAGGAAACTCCATTAAGACACTTCGATCGGATCGAGGTGGGAATACCTATCGGATGAGTTCTTAGGATATTTGATAGAGAATGGGATACAATCCCAGTTGACTGCACCTGGTACTCCTCAACAGAATGGTGTAGCTAAGAGAAAAATAGGACCCTATTGGATATAGTCCGGTCTATGATGAGTTATTCCACATTACCTTTGTCATTTTGGGGGCATGCCATACAAACTGCGTGCTATCTTCTGAATAACATTCCCTCCAAATCGGTTCCTAAAACTCCTTACGAGTTATGGATGAGTAGGAAACCTAATTTGAATCATATTCGAATTTGGGGTTGTCCGGCACACGTCCTGGATAAGGAAGCGAAGAAGGTGGAGTCATGATCAGAAATGTGCTTGTTTGTTGGCTATCCAAAAGGGACAAAAGGTGGTCTGTTCTATAATTCGAAGCAAAATAAAGTCTTCGTTTCTACACATGCAACATTCCTAGAGGAAAGTTATATGGAAGACTTTAAACCTCGTAGCAAAGTAGTGCTTGAGGAGATGACTTCGGATTTAGTAATTCCTAAAGTCACAGAAAACCCTGTGGAAAAACTACTAGAGAATCAACAACCACGGGAGCTTCGTCGTAGTGGGAGGATTATCAGGGAACCTGATAGGTACATGTTCAATGGTGAATTTTTTGAAGCAGAATCCATAGAACATGTTGATGATCCGGCTATGTACAAAGAAGCTATAGAGGATGTTGATTCTAGTCTTTGGCAAAAAGCTATGAACACCGAGATGGAATCTATGGATTCCAACGGAGTCTGGAAACTTGTAGACTTACCCAAGGCATAAAAACGATTGGGTGTAAGTGGGTATACAAGAGTAAGAGAGTATGGATGGGAAAGTGGAAACTTTCAAGGCAAGACTTGTAGCAAAGGGCTATAGGCATAAAGAAGGAATTGATTATGAAGAAACCTTCTCGCCTGTAGCAATGCACAAGTCAATCCGCATTCTTTTATCCATTGCGGCTGCTCTCGATTATGAGATCTGGCAAATGGATGTCAAGACAGCTTTCTTGAATGGCTTCTTGAGGAAGATATCTATATGATAAACTGACGGATTCAAGGCAAAGGGCCAAGAAGACAAGCTGTGCAAGTTGCTTAAATCCATTTATGGATTAAAGCAAGCATCTCGTTCTTGGAATATTAGGTTTGATCAAGCAATCAAAACCTATGGATTCGAACAAAACATTGATGAACCATGTGTTTATAAATGTATCAAGAACGAGAAAGTGGTTTTCCTAATACTTTATGTAGATGATATATTGCTTATTGGAAACGATGTGGCAATGTTATCATCTGTCAAAGTTTGGTTAGCCAAACAGTTTGACATGAAGGACTTAGGAGAAGCTAGTTATGTTCTTGGAATTTAACTCTTTAGAGATAGAAAGAACAAAACGATAGCACTCTTCCAAGCTTCATACATTGATAAAGTACTTGAAAATTTTTCTATGAAAGATTCCAAGAAAGGTGCCCAACCTTTCAGGATTGGAATCAAGCTTTCTAGAGATGACTGTCCCAAGACATCGAAAGAAAGGGAGCGTATGAAAAATGTACCTTATGCATCTGCGGTAGGTAGTCTTATGTACGCTATGTTATGCACAAGGCCTGACATTTGTTTTGCGGTTGGTATGGTAAGTCGATATCCATCGAATCCAGGACCGAACCATTGGGCTGCGGTCAAGCATATACTTAAGTATCTACGGAGAACGAGGGATTATATGCTAGTGTATTCCGGTCAGGACCTTGTTCCTATAGGATACACAGATTCTGATTTTCAATCAGAACAAGATTCAAGGAAATTGACTTCAGGATCTGTCTTTACCCTTGAGGTGGTGCCGTTGTGTGGAGGAGTATTAAGCAATCTTGCATTGCTGACTCGACCATGGAAGCCGAGTATGTGGCAGCCATGAGGCATCAAAGGAAGCGGTATGGCTCCGCAGTTCCTTAGTGACCTTGAGGTCGTTTCTGGTATGGATAAAGCTATGTGCTTTACTGTGATAACAGTGCAGCAGTAGCTAATACCAAGGATCCTAGGCATCATAAAAGGAGTAAGCACATAAGACACATAAGAGGCTTTGTTGAGAGTGGAAATGTGACGGTTTGCAAAATCGTATCAGAGGACAATCTTGCCGACCCGTTCACGAAGACTTTGGTGGCCAGAAGATTCGAAGAACACGTCGAAGGCATGGGGATGCGTAATATGTCACATTTACTCGCTTAGGGCAAGTGGGAGATTGTTGGGATCTAAATGTGCCCTAAAGATAGAAAATCAATGTTAGGGATTTTCTGTAAATATGACATTTTGATATTAATAAGAGGAGGTTATTCATGTTTAATAAGTTGTATCCTATTTACTTTCATTTGTTGATTGTATGTTTGAGCAAACTTAAAATACTCCTTGACTGTTGGTAATATATCAGATTACCATATGTGTACGGGGTATATATAGAAGACATGGTAATTTGATAACAGTCAAAATAAATAGTCCGCAATCGATGGAATGAGATTTGGGGATTTTATTCATGATAAGATTGTACAGGTTGTCTACTTTCTTGGAGGGATGGTTTGTCTTGACCATCGGATTGGTTCCGAGTGGAAACTTTAATGTAAACCAGTATTGAGGTAAGACATTGGACTGGACCTAAAGTGTTAATTGATTCGGTTTAATAATTCCGTTTATAAGAATCAATGAAGCTTTGATTATCATCCTGTATTAATCTTAATCCTAAAATGATTACTTGAGTTCGTATCCATGACTTATGTACTTTAATGCACTACAGGTGAGACACTGTTAATTTATGGTCAATATACTTGTGTTTTGGGTGCATGACTAATGGATAGAGAAATCAAGATTCATAGATATAGAATCCATAGCTATCTTAACGATAGTACATGTTATCTACTTAAAGGTATTATTCGGGGATTGAAAGATAGTGTAACAAGATCTTGGCCATCGGTTTACTTTGTGTTCTCTGATGGTTTACCAATTATATGGTTTTACAATTGGTGGTTCTTTCAATGGAGAATAATGGAACTTTAAGTTAAAATGATTGAAAAGGTAAAACGGAAAAATCCTTAATTCAATCATGGATAATATATGGGGATTAAGCAAGCAATGAATAAATCATGGAAGAAGCACTGCGTGAGAGAGCTTTCATAATACGGTATGTAAACAGAAGTTCAGCTTCAAACTTTTAGTGGAATAGTTTTGAAGTTGATAATTGATGAATGATTAATCTGGGATTAATTTTTCACAATTATAGGAGCCTCTTTACATATTTCCATCGGGTCCCTCTATTAGCTCGTATAGTTCCAAATAGCGTCTCGGGATTTGTTCCTAATGAGATCGGTAAATTTAAATGGAATTTTGTAATGTCTATTAAGACATGTACTCTCTAACATGCAATCCGGAAAAGGATTGGACGTGTAAGATTTGTGTAGACAAATAATATGATTTGTCAACATGTGATTGGTTAATTTAATTTTGGAAATAAGATTGTGTTTGAATTATTTAATTTTGGAAAACAAATTTTTCTCTCCTAATCCAAAAGAGGTGCACGGTTTTGGATAGGTGGAGAGAAGAAAATTTTGTTTCAAAATTGTTCAAATATATTCCTAACATTAAATTATTAATTGATTTAAATAATAGAGATTATTTGATGAATTTTTTTCTTGTAGTGCACGGTTTTTATGAGGAGAAAAGAATTCAAATATTCTATTTATTTAAATAAATAAATATGGCTGATGTTTGAGGAAAAATATTTAATTCAAACAAGTGAATCTTATTTAAATTCAAAAAGGTTTAAAGTAATTTGAATCTAGATAGACTAGGATCTTTTCACTAGTCTAGATTCTTGATTTAAAATTTGAACCACCAATCTAGATATATCCTTAAGTAGCCGAATTTTTTAGAGGAGATTTTCTCTTGGAAAAACGTTTCTAGGTTCAATGAATCTAGCCCTAAAGTTGTATGATCTTTGGTTCAAAATTTATCTAGAAAAATAATTATTAATTATTTTTCAAGTAGGAATTAATTTTGAAAAGGATTAGACTTCTATATAAAGGCTAGAATTCTTGAGAAGCTAATTTTTGTATTTTTCTAGGAGAAAAACATTTTTGGGAGAGAAGAAAAAATAATTTGGGTTTCTTCTACTTCATAAAATTCGGCTATCTTGTGAGAAAGAAAAAGAGAGAAAATTCCATTGAATCAAAACTATGAGGAAGGTTAAACCGAGTGATAATTTTCATAGGAGGTTAACCGGTTCCTGTTTTGTAGTTTTGGAGAAAGAAGTTGGATCATATTCTCAACGAGAAACATCAGAATTGAGAAGGAGGGATCTAGACTTCAGAAAGCATTACCGGTCACTTGGATTCATAGAACGTGTGCCCACACATACTCTGAGACGTGGAACTCGAGAATAGTAGAGAAGACACGTTGGTCAAACGCTATAGTGATTCTGGAATCCGAGAAATAAGGTACACTTGATCATGAATTTAATTTATTGTTATATGCATCATGAGATTATTTTCGAAACGGCATAAAAATTTTAAAACTTCCGCTGCGCCGTAACTCTGATATCGGATCCGTTTTTTCCAACATATCTTGCCATATAAATAAATAATAAAGAAAGAAAAGAGAAATAATATTGTAGGGGAGAGAAGGGTAAGATTTAACAATACTATTTGGATTTTGCTTTATTCTGATCTTCTTCTTCCTTTTTTATTTTTTATTTTTTATTTGAATGGAGAAATTCCATCAAACTCAATAACAATAAAATGTGTGAAAATTTTATTATTATCACGTGCTTGCAAGAATTTTTGCCACAAAGTATCTAATATTAACTTTATTAGTAGTATTCTATGAGCGAGGGTTATATTTTATCATATTATATGAAGAAACTTATACGCAAGGCTTGATTATTCACAATTTTTAGAGATCAAATATGATTTAAGACTTTATCCACAAATGAGAAGCTAGCATTCAAGCTATTAAATAAATTAAAAATAAATAAAAAAAAGAAATAGATCTAATTATGAAGAAACAAAATGAGACAAAGTAAATGAATATGGGTAACATAATTATGCATATTCTAGTAGGAATACATTATAATTTGGTCATAATCATTTTACTAATTGTAATTTATGAGTTTAGTATAACGATAATTATTATTGATTATCGTTTTAATTGCCAGCAATGACTTTTGAGCTGAAAATTCTAGAGTATTTTCGACAATTTCGAATATGTGAGCCCAAAAAATATGATATGACTTGTACTACAAAGAAAGTATTGAAAAGCAGTGATAGGTTTGAAATAAAAATTATACAAGTGTAACTACTGAAAATCTGTTGAGGGTATTTTTAGAATATATATGTGAGACCTACAAAATTTGATATGATAATGCTACAAAAGAAAATAGGGAAAGCTGTAATGGGTTTGAAACAAAAATTTCTAAAAGTATTGTTATTAAAATTAACCCATTTTTCATAAAACTAATTTCCTTTTTCTTTTTGATTATTTACATTTTTATACCATATATTTTGTTTTTGTTTACAAAATATATTGTGTAGGTTAAAATTTTATATTTTTATGCCATCAAATTACATTTAATATATAAATTTATACTTTTTTTTTTTACCTCAACACTTAATTTTGACCTAAAAATACTTGAAATACCCTTAAAAAGAAAAAGTACTTTTTCTACCACATTTTTTGTTTTTGTTCAAAAAATATACACTGTACTTTTAAAATCATGTATTTTTATATCATTTTTTTATTTTACAACAAATTTTTTTTTAACGTTAACTCTTCATTTTGACCTCAAAATACCCAAAGTTAAATTTGAATTTCGTCAATTATTTTTAAATTTTAATTTTGTGGGTATCTTTAATATTTTTTTAGATCAAAATTAGTATTGACCGAGAAACAAGTATTTTTTTTTAATTTTCTAATGATATAAAAATATATAACTTTAAAGTACAGAGCATACTTTCTAAATTAAAAATAAAATAAACGATATAGAAAGGTAAATGACACTAAATTTTAGTTTTTCAATTTAAGTATTGTTAAAGAAAGAGTATGAATTTTACTATAAAACGTAATGTGATGATAAAAAAATATAAAATTTTAAATATTATTTTTTGAATAATAACAAAATATAAGGCATAAAAAGATAAACAACTCTTTTAAAAAGAAAAATTTTCCACGTTATTTTTGTGGGGGGTATGAATAACACGACCCAAACAATAATGACCCAAACATTTGAACACGGCGTACAAAGACAGAGTGGGGGTATTCAGTCATTTTGCTTAAAAGGAGGGTGAACTAAAAAACCCTAATTAGAACCTCCGCTTAAACCCTAAAAGTACTCTCACTCGTTCACTCACTCACTCACTCACTCCAACTTTGGGCATCTTCTTCGGAGCAGGACCAGAGCTACCGCCTCTTTCCCTACGAGTCACCCCCAGACAAGACAATAATGCGACCCCCAAGAGGCAGAGGCGGCGGTTTTCGGGGTGGCCGTGGAGGTGGCGGCGGCTTTAGAGGCGGCGGCGGCTTTAGAGGCGGCGGCGGTGGAGGCCGTGGTGGCCGCGGAGGATTTCGCGACGAGGGACCTCCTGAAGAAGTCGTCGGTCCGTAATTTCCCTTTTCTCTTTTCCGTTTAATTATTTATATTTACTTGTTACGATTATTTGTTCATTTTCTGTTTGGTTCCTAAGAAAGTTCTTAGTGGTAGAAAAAAGGGGGGGGGGGGGGGGGGGGGTTGTGGGGTGAAGGGAGAATGCTTTTTCAGTTATTGCACTCCAAATTTCTGTTCTTTCGTTGCGTTATCATCTTGCTATTGAATGATGAAAGTCAGAAACAGTGTTGAATGAGTTTTCTTTTTTATTTTTTAATTATTTTTGTTTTGGAGAAAATGAGAAGTGAAGTAAGGATGTTTGGGGGTTTGATGCTGGGTGTCTCACTTTAGATTTGAGGATTTTTACTCGGATACTAGAAATATTAGAAAATCTAATGAAGAATTGTCATTATTTTTAACGTAAGTGTTTGATTTATAGAGATTTTGTTCTTATTTTCGTCTAATATATTGGTCTGGTCATTTTACAAATGACAGAAATATGGAAAATTCTCTGATGCATTTTTAATATTTTCATCCTTGCTTTGGGTCTCAAGCTGTGTTTTGTATCCTTCTTTTTTTGTATATGCGTTTGCCTCTGTTTCATTGTGTTGGACTGAAGTTGAGTATTTGTTTGTTTGTTGATTTTCCGGGGCATCTTCAGAGGTTTCGTCATTCCTTCATGCATGTGAGGGTGATGCGGTAACAAAGCTCACAAATGAGAAGATACCCTTCTTCAATGCACCGATCTATCTGCAGAACAAGTCCCAGATAGGGAAAGTTGATGAAATCTTCGGTCCCATTAACGAGTCTGTGAGTTTTCTTCGGTGCCTTATGTCGGAGTTTCCTAGTTTGTTCTTGACTTGTGGTGTGACTTTTATGTATGTTGCAATTGCAGTACTTTTCAGTTAAAATGATGGAAGGCATCGTCGCGACTTCATATTCCGTTGGTGACAAGTTCTATATTGACCCAGCGAAGCTTTTGCCTCTTGCAAGATTTCTTCCGCAGCCAAAGTAAGTTTTTTCATTGTTATTGCTTTATTCGTTCAACCGTTGAAAAGGATAGAAAGATTCTGCTTAGAATGAATCTGTTTAGTTCTGAATATAAGACACACAATGTCTTGGATTTTTATCCTACTACCGTTGTCCCAAATTCCATTTGATCCTTGAAGTGTCAATGTTTCGATGATAAATTCTGTTTTAGTTTTCAGTGGTGCAATCCAATTATTAAATACCTTTACTCTTGTGTTTTTCATTCTATGACAATTCTAACGACTGGTGTATATTAACAGGGGACAGGGAGCTGCTCGAGGTGGAGGTCGTGGGGGAGGTCGTGGCGGAGGCAGAGGTGGTGGAGGTGGAGGCTTTCGTGGAAGGGGTGGTCCAAGGGGAGGCAGAGGTGGCCCACCCAGAGGTCGTGGTGGCTTTAGGGGCAGAGGCGGGAGATTTTAGAACGGCTTTTTGTAATTTCTCTAGTGCTCTTCTCTCTCTGTGTTGTCATTTCGGGATGCATAGGCCTTACTACAATAGGGTAGCTTATCTTGAACCGAATTTTCCGATATTGTTAGTCAGTTGAGTGGTTGGTTCTTGCTGCATTGTAATTTTTGTCCTGACTACATTCTGGACCTTTAATGGAGTTGCTTTCGAATATATTTTGAAACTTATAATGCGTTTTATGGATATGATCTATGTGTGAGACTGAATGGTCTTGGTCTACATGAATTTGACAAAAATTCTACCTCTAGAAAGTCCTCAAAAGCATAAAATTTCTTGCTTTTTACATTTCCAGATCATTTGTATGATAATCCTGGAGGAACAACATTGTTTTCAAGACGTAATGTAGGACGTAAATTATTTTATTGTGAAATTGCTCGTCTCTAACAATACTTGGGAAAACGCTGGATGAGTGGAACTCATGCAGCAGCCAAGGGACTAACTCCAAAATTAATGTGAAATTGTGAACTTTTGCTTCATGTTCTTTCTCATCTAAAGAACAACAAAAGCAAAATCCTACAAGACAATGAGAAAATCTCGTGAGTCCTCATCTTTTATTTAGGAAAGCAACCGCCTCAGGCTTCCCAACCCCTGAGAACGGTTGCCCTTGCGACGCGGTTGACGCCGAGGGTGAAGGCACCCATTCGAAGATCGCAATTGTGGGTCTTGCACATCTCCTTCACATCTTTGAACCCTTTGGTCATGTAAGTCCTCAGCTCATTGTTCACCTTTTCCTCATCCCACAAGAATCCTTGGATGTTCTGCCATATTCACCAAAAAACCACCAAGAAGTTAAAAAGTGATCTCTTATTAATCCACCAGGTAGTACTAAGAATATTGTTTCAGCTTTCAAGAGATCATTGTTCTAGACTTCTAGTTTAAGGTGACCTGCTTGTAGTATCTTACTCTAGCACATGCTTAAGGTCCTGTTCCGGAAATTGTAATAAATAGCCCTTTTTTTTTTTTTTTTTTTAATGAAAATAATCAAAATAAATTACCTGAACCCATTCAAAGTAACTAACTGTAACCCCTCCTGAGTTTGCATATATATCAGGAAGAATCACCACGCCTTTCTTTGACAATATCTGCAACAAATCATATTCGAACTTAGAAGAATGCAAATCCTAATAAAGAGTTCTGGTTGTTTTCTTAATCTAGGATTATATATCTATGTTTTTCAAGCAAAAACTAACCTCATCAGCCTCAGGGTCAGTTGGGTGGTTAGCTGCTTCAATAATATATTTAGCTTTTATATCATCTGCATTTTCCCTTCAATGAAAATCGAAAAGAGCAACAATTTAAATCCACTATCCAATATAATCAAATAGGAAGAAGAGCTACTCATCTTAGGATATTGAAAGAACCTGTTTATGACACCTCCAAGAGCAGCCGGAATGAGAATGTCACAATCTTCAACCAATATTGAGTCGGGAGTTATCGGATCCGCTCCTCCGAATCCTTTAACACCGCGATTTTCCTTGGCATGCTTGAGAAGGCTTGGAATATCAATTCCTTTGCTGTTCTTTATAGCCCCAGTAATGTCACTCACTGCAACAATCTTGCCACCATTCTCGTGTATCAACTGTGCAGCCCACGAACCGACGTTTCCGAAACCCTTAAATTGTAATAAACCACAGAATTATTTTCATAACCTTAATAAATTTTAATGGTTAACGAACCAATAGTTGTAACTCACCCTGGTAAAAACGGCTTGGGGAGTTAACCCAACGGCTTATAAACCCACTACTAATCATCTTATAATTATTCCACACGAGACTTTTGATATCTAACACCTCTATCTTCTACACCAAAGGAACAATGTGGATAAAGGCTCAAACCTGAATGGCAAACCTCTGCCCAGCGATGCTTTTACCGTGCTCGTTAAGCAGAGCTTCGGTTGCGAAAAGTACTCCTCTTCCGGTAGCTGCATCTCTTCCAAGAGATCCACCGAGATCCTATGTCAAGAAGTAGGAAGAGTCGCACGATATAAATATTCGAAAAGACACACTTGGGTAAGCCACAATTTCCACAAATACTTACAGTAGGTTTTCCTGTGACCACTGCAGGTGAATAGCCATGAAATTTGGAGTATTCATCTAGAATCCAAGCCATAGTCTGTTCATACAACGAGTAAATTCCATTTTTCAAGCCAATCACTTTGCTAACTTAGATCATCTCTAATTTAATGCCGAATTTTAATATACGACATCCCTATTTAAATTTTTTTGTTAAAGTTAGAAAATTTTCCTAGACAGACTGCAAAGCCAAGCTTATCAAGCAGTTAGAACATTTTAAAATTTCACCATGTATTCAAACACAAAATA
>CM046373.1:11260867-11304007 GCA_025413025.1 Ficus hispida
TTAGTTGAAGCACCACCGAAGAAATGAAAGAGTAAAAAGACAAAGTAAATCATGCAATAAAGTATAATGTGCACTCCACTTAAAGCCCAATTATTAAAGGATTTTCTTTTAATAATTTATATTCATAGAGGAAAAAAATGACAAACAAAAGACCATACCAAGATGTCGTCTAAAACAGAGTCATATTTACTACTTGACCTTTTGGATACATATATATATATATATATATATATTCTAAATTATCAAAAAGTAAAAAATTATTTGTAAGGATTACATTCAAATTGGAAGTCTGATCTGGAGAGGATAAAACATGTGATACTTGTTGAGAGTTGTGGCGTGTTCATTGTATGCAACATAAGGAAGCCTAAAGTGCCAAGGCCACTATCATTATAATACACAGAAAGTATTAATATATATATATATATATGCGTGTGTGTGTGTTCGTATGTATAATATACATAATATAATGTGTGTGTATATATTTGTTATTGTTATGATTTTCAATTAAACAAAATCTCCCACCTCCCAGCAAACCCCAAAGGAGGAGGAAAGCCTAGACTAGCTTTCTGATGCATTCACTGAATTGGGTAATAATTATACTACTAATTGTATATTATATACACATATTCTAAGAAAGCCCAACTCCATAGTCTACACACACTCTTGAGTCTTGGCTAACTCTATACATAAATAACGCCACCTATAGCCTTTCAAAATCTGAGGGGGTGATATTAATAAGCATTAATTGTTAATTAACGGCATGATTATCGCTAGTAGTGTGTCAAGAAATTAATTAAATAAATTAATGTAGTCATAACCTAATAGAGATTCAAAATATTGAAGTGAATCATGTAGAATAGAAGAGCCAAAAATTATCACAACTTTTTTCATGTCAACGAAGCCCCATTCAAGCCTAGAGCCAGCCTCAATTAGTTCCCATTTAATAAGAGGATGTATATTTAAACTAGCTTAGAGAGAGTTCAACTAATTAGTCACAAGTTTAGTCTAAATAATTTGTAGTGTACGTTACAAAACAAAACATCATATATGTCGACAATAAACAAATACAAATACAAATACAGTCACTATTCATAATTCAAAGAGGGAAAAATGGGAAAAGTCGTACCAAATGAAATGGAGATGAATAAAGAATTCAAAAGCAGCAGGGAGTTGATTTCAATGGGCTTTTTCCTTGATGATGATGATGTAACTGCAGCTACCAAGCAGACAGATATCTCCTATATATGTGTGTGTGTGTGTGTGTGTGTGCATGCGCGTGTTTATAACGAAACGACAAAACCAGAATCTAATTCGCTAAGGAATCAGAAATTCTGCGCATATATCTGCACAATAAAAGAAGAATATGAACATGAATATATGAATATGAATATGAATATGATACTCTCCTCAAATATAGGTCTCTGTCGTCACTGCTCGTCCCCTATGGCTATATATATGTGTGTGTGTGTAAATATATATATATATATATATGTATGTATGTATGTATGTATGCAATTTCGAAGTAGTAGCACTACTAGCCTACTGCAAATTGTGTCACTATCACCATCAGTAAAGCCAGCTCTTGTTGTCATCAATTGGGTCTTCGTGTTATTCATCAAAATTGGGTCTTTGTGTTGATAGAATGGAAATGGAAATTATACTGAGACGTAGAAAAAATAATATCACGATTTATTCATATAGAAAATAATATTAATAATTATTATTATTATTTGACAATTTCATACGTCAAAATTATAACCCACTTTTTGCAAATATTTCACATCTTAATAAGGTTGGATCCTATCAGGTATGGGGTTCATCCGGTATTTCAAATCTTGATCTAATTTCAATTAGGATGTTTAGTATTGCATTACGAAAAATTTGTGATTTCTAAAGTTGTTGTATTGGTTAAAGATAGAGAAACAGTCTGTCACTTGTCTTGCCATCTTACCTTGTATGCTATGAGAGTGAGAGGGAGAGGGAGAAGAACAGGGAAAGAGAGACGCACACTAATTGTCTTGCTATGTTTTTATTATTATTATTTTTTTAAATATTTTTTATTTTATTTTGAGAGAGAGAATATTCAGACGTGGAAGCACGATGCAAAGAGCAAATGCAATTAAAGGTACGTGAATACGTGAATCCGACGCTACACCCACATTGCCGGCCAAACCTTCCTTTTTTTGAAGACTAAATTGTAATCTAAATTAAAAGGCCTTTTTGGAGAGTGCGAGAGGAGGGCTTTTAACATTTCTTTTATAGCTGTCTTCTTTTTTTCCCCCCCTCTCTCATTTTCTTTGTTTTTGAGAATAACGCCTTTAATTCCATTTCATATGATCTTTGATTTTGAACTCTAGTTCTACTGTGGATTAATTTATTATCAAGTTTAAGTCTGCAATGACTCATTTTAGGTGATTTGATTCTTTACCTTTTCTTTTTATGGTGCTTATCGATTGTCAGCCAAAAATAACTTTCTATGAAACAAAGAGAAATGACCATTAGCATGCTACTTTTGGATCACAACAATTTAATTAACAAATCAAATTCCCAAAAAAAAAAAAAAAAACAAAACAAAACAAAACAAAAGTGATGTAGCAGATTCGTGGGGAAAAACTTGTAGTCCGTTGATTCACGTACAATGCCGGAAAATAAGGGCGCAAGTATTTCATTGATTCGAATAAATACAAAAAAAACAAGCAATTAGTGAGAATAATCTCAGTTTTTTTTAATTAATAATCAAAAGTTCTGAAGAAAATTACAATGATGAAAGAGCCTTTAAATAGGCAATTGAAAAACAACTAAGGAAACAAAAAAAGGAAAGAATCTTAAACTAATTATAGAACCTAGAAACATGAAACCTAACTTATTACTAGTGCGGAAATAACCTATATGGAATAAAGAAATAAAACTTAAAGAAACAAAGAAACAGAGCAATATGGAAAACTAAGCTGCTACATCAAAAAGTCTCCTTGAAGTGTCCTAGTCATTTTTTTAATTTATTTTTATTTTCTATTTTTGATTTCGTAATCCTCTGTTTGGTAAGTTAGTTGAAGATAAAATTTTTAAATTCGAGTTAGTTGATTTTTCAAAAACTAGTTATAAGTTTTATTGACTATTCAGAAAAAGATAAAAATTGAGATAAAAAAATACAGTTTAGTTTGAGATAAGCTCAAAATGTATACAATTTGAGCATTAATATTAAGACACAATGATAGGTCCCACAAGTAAGCCCAATTACTTATGAGACTCATAATTTATTTATTGTAGTACCCGACTAGGAAGGAACTTAATCAAGATTTATTATCTCAGATTTCCTATCTTATATTGACTATCCTCCCAATGATGTCATATCATATCATTTAAATTTAAAAATTTAATCACATAAAAAATTTTAAATATTAAAAATTATTGAACAAATTGATGAGTTGTCAAAATCTGATTAAGGAGACAACATTTGAGGTAGGAAAACAAAACATCAGATCTGGACTCGGAAGGAACCAACTTTTTTTTTTTTTTTTGGGTACAGAACATGCATAGTCAGTAAAAGATGATCAATTTAAATAGTTAAAACATTTCTTTTAGTAACATCAATCACAATTGAAAGGTATTAATTTGTAGGGGAAAAAAATAAGGATAATAAATTACAAAAGGTATATATCCCCTGGGCAACTAGCTAGGATAGTGTGGGTTTTTTATTTATTTATTTATTTATTTTATTTTTTTTATTTTAAGCAACAGTATTGGATGAGTGGACACCAAGAACACCTTTATATGTTGCACAGAAGCTGTCCTGTTGCTTACCATCAACAACTTCAAAGACGCGAATCAAATAATTAATGTGACGTCTTCTTTACATTTCCAAATTGATAATCAATACTTCGTTTCGTGATGAATTTGATGAAGTCCTTTTTTTTTTTGTTATTATTTTCTTCTTCTTCTTCTTCTTCTTGTTCTTGTTCTTCTTTTCTTTTTTTTTTTTTAGTAAATGAATTTTGTTTAAGTCCTTTGGTACTTGTATTCGAACGCTTGGAAATTGATTTGTCTTTATTAAAGTTGAAGGGGGAAACAAAAAAGTACATTGAATTGTGTAACTCGATACATATATATATATATATATATATTAAGAAAATGGACGTCATGTCCATTACGTTTGGGATTATATTAAATAAAATTATTTAATATATCTTCTAGTAAATATGATAACCCTTTTGAATCTAATTTGCTAGCACTTTTCATAAAAATTAGGAGGAAAATGAAAGAGAATCAAATATCTTTTTTTTTTTTTTTTTTTTTAATGACATGATAACACTAATATAATAATCAAACTTTTAGGCAAAGAGGTGTATCAACTTTCCATATATTATTATTATGTGACTACAGTTGTACTTTTCACGTTAAGATAATATTCTGCACTAAAGGCTAAAGCTGATAACTTCATATATATTGCAAAACTGACATAAGCGATCATCTCCTCAGCAAAAGATTCACTTGTCCTGAATTAATACACTTCGTAGAATATTCCATCGAGTAAATATTGAAAAGCAGCAAAATTATTTATTTTTTGTCTCACTTATATGGAAAAAAAATTATTTTTAATTAATTAATTTTTAATTTTGTTTAATTTTTTGTTTTCAAAGGTATTTTTTGATCAGTTTTTCTAGAGTGAATGATTTTAGAATTGTTCCCATGAATCCCAATCTCTCTCCAGTATCAGAAGCCATCTAATTATAGCCTATGCATTATTTAATAATTTAGAGCTCAATATTGAAAGTTGTGGTGTGAATTTATATTTAGAATGTGTTTGGGTGGAGGGATTGGTGGATGGATGGAGAGGAGTGGAGGGAAGAGTTGAATCACTTGATTGGTTAGAAGGAGATGGGAAGGGAGAGAAGATGTGGGTGGAAGAGCTCTCCTCCCGAGCCCACGATTGTGCAGTCATCCTCTTGTAGACGGATCAGGAGGGAAGCAAAAAGCTGGAGGGAACTTTGGACGGAAAAAACTCCATTTTACCCTCCAATATCTACTTTATCTTTTCTTTTCTTTTCTTTTGCTCTTTCGTAAACTGAATAATAAGAGAACCCAAAAGCTAAACACTTTTTCTCCTACTCATGGTTACGTATATGTTAAAAATTGTAAACAAAAGTTTTTTTCCCCCCCCCTAATTTCATGTTTTTACCATGTGGGTTGTGTAGGTATAAAATGGTATTTGAAGAATTATATTGAAAAAATTTACAAGTAGTCATAAGGATAATATAGTAATTTATAATTAAAAAAACTATCCATCCTCCCACTTCACTTTTTTGATACCAAACAAAGAAACAGAGACTCATCTTATTCCTTACTATCTTACCAAACAGCACAAAGAAAGTTACTATCATCTCTATCCGTCTTACTCTCCATCCCTCCAACCAAATAGAGCCTTAGACTAAAACCTATAACAGGTGGGGAGAGGCCCTGAATTTGTGAGAATTTTTTTTAACGCTCCTAAATTTTTGGAATCTCACTCTTGCTATCCTAAATTTTTAAGAATTTCTCTTTTGTCCCCCTAATATTCGAAAATTTCTTACATCTTGTTTTTTTTTTTTTTAGATATCTTATTGATGCCCCTTATTAACAATTATAAATATTTCGCTCCGCAAAAGTTCTTCGATATTAGCTTCTTTGATTTCAGTTGTGGGGAACAAGACATGGTGGAAATGTATTGTTAGACATTAATATAAAATTACTCTCAGTCAGGTACCGTCTTTATCACCAATTAAATCTTATTTTTGCATTAAAAAAAATGATCTGATAAATAAGTGACTTTGATATACCAATCAATAGTGATGGGCTCTCATTAATCATAAGCAACGTCATTCGTATTTTTTCCCCCAAAAAATTTAATAGGGTGAAATCTACAATCAAATTGTATTCAGGGCAAATGACCGATTTGATATTGATTGCTGTGCATGAACAAAAATAAAAATAAAAATAAATAATAAAATGCAGAAAAGAAATAAAAAGAGATTTTTTATAAGGACTATTTACATATAAAGCCAAATTAGAGTCAAGGTTTTAAGAAATGTCAAGAAAGAAACAATCTTATTTGTAAAATTAAACAAAAAAAAAAAAAAAAATGAGAGGGATGATAATGGGCTGGGACAGACATGAGTATGCCTCCCCCACCCCCTACCCGCCTCCTTTTTTATCCCCTATATCCGCCTAATTTAATACCGGTGAGGGAGTAATATCTACCGGGGGTGCTATACTTATACTTTACCCATTTGTCCATCAAGAGTTATTAAAAAAATTAAAATAATTTCTTTTAAAGTTTTCATAAATTTTAACAACATAATCATAATTGAAAATGAAATTAAAATATTAAAAATAAATCCAAACTTCATAAATTCATAAAAATAAATTTATAAAGCAAACTAAAACATTAAAACACTAATTTTATTATCTTCTTCTATTATAAGGGAATATATATAGGGTGGGTTCTGGTATGAGGGAGCTACCCCCACCCCCGCCCTGCATCCACATAAGTAGGTAACCCCCATATCCACCTCCATACCTATATACTATCTCACATACCCACCTCACGAGAGGCTGATATCCATGAGTACCCACACCCGTGGGTAAAATAATGATCCATACTATAACTACTACCACAATGTACCTAATGTTTGAATAAATGGTGAATGGCACAACCAAAAGCAGGAGAGAAGAATTCTTCGGGGAAAAAAATATTCCCAAACATAAACCAATTAATATGACGGCCTAACTCAAAGAACGAGAATTCATAGACTCTTATAGAAAAATATGAAAAAAATAAATAAAAATTGATATTTGAAAAAAATCCTCCAACTTCTCTAAAAATAGGAAGCACTACTACTTTCATCTTAAAAGAAAAAAGGAATTACTACGTGAATCTACAAAACAAAATCCCATTAAAAACAAAAAAAAAAGAAAGTAAGTAAAAAAGGCAAACATAATCGTAATTAAATTTAAATTTGGAATGTATTTAACTAATGGCCTCTGCTTCTTAATAAATAAGATTCTTTTCCATAAGTGAAATCCAAAAACTAAAACTATTTTATTAAATGTGACCACAAGCATGTAGAGCGGTAAAAAAGACATAGTAAAAGAAGACAATTTAAAATTTGTTTCAGTTTGCAAATAAGTTGTATAGTGTTCATTTTTCAGAAAGGGGATTCTACAATGGCCATTTTATGTAAATACGTCTTTTGTATAGAAACTCACATGTATTCTCATGAGTTACATCCTCTATAGTGCTTCGAGAGCCTTCATTATATGATTGATATGATGAGTGTAATAGAGCTCGTTATCAAGAATGGGAAAGAAAAGAAGAGAGAGATGCGTAGAATACAAAAAACCTAAGGGGGAATGACTGGCAATCGTGAGTTTGTGATGAATGATTGCTTGAGCTTCCGGGCGTTTCGTGATGGTGGCATAATTCTCGTGTGAGAATGAAGATGCCCCGCGATTTTGAGGAGATTTCCTATTTATACATGGGAACTCTTACTCCACCTCTAAGTCTTATCCTGAATAGGATTTGACCTAAATTTGATGTTTGAATGTGATTGAGACTTATCCAAATCTACTTGTGAGTAGATCTTCCACTTGAATTCCGTGATTTTGAATTTGGAAGCTCTAATTCGAATTTATCTTGTGCTGGTGGAATTATCTCAATCCCTAAACACGGGGAATGGACAATTCTGATAATTATATGTTAGATGTTCCACCAATCTTAGATTAGTAGACATGTCAGTCATTCCGTGAGTCATTTGGTGAGTTATCTAATGATTCGTCCACTGAGCCGTTGGTGAGTCGTCTACTGACTCGTTTGGTGACTCTTTGGGCTCTAGAGGCTGTTAAATTTTCAGTCGATCTGGAGCTCACTGGCAAGTCGATCTGTGAGTCAGTATCAAGTGACTAGTGAGTTGCATTTCCACCTCCAGTTGATGATGTTTTGGGAGTTTTATCCGAGCTGATTTTTGGTTTTCGAATTATCTGTGTTTGACACGGGAAAATTGAGAAATGAGTTACGAAATTAGAACTTAAACAAACAACATAATTAATGATAAACATTAAGCAACATAAGATATTGCATATCCACGTTAACATACTTATCTGCATGCACTAGATCTTAATTAAGATGATAAAAAAAAAACAAAACAAAACATTGAAGTGTAATATTAGGAATCTTTGATTGGACCTCTAATTGTGGATTGATCTCCTCCACCGACTGCACTTTTTGTTTTTTTCCTCATTTATTTTCATTCCTTGTATAGCTCTACCAACAACTTCCTTTTTTTGTAATTTTCCATGTAAAGTTCTTCCTCTGTTTTTTATATATACAGATAGAACAATACAATAAAGTATACTCTTTGCCCATTACAAGTCCAAAAGTTTCATGTCACGGGAAAGAAAAATGGAACGGAAATCTGACGGAGAAGCTTTAATAGTGGATGTCAAGCATTATTGAGCAATATTCCTTATCTCCAAGCAATGGAAACAAGTAGATGGACATTATCTTGCTTTTGCTCGTAAAGAAAAGTTTGATTTGATGTCATGATATATAGTTCCGGAACCTTGGGGTCAAAATGAAGAGGGAAATTATTCATTACTTTTGACGGAAAAATGTAAATTGTCCCCACCAAAAATACAAAATGGGGAAGAAAAGTTGTGTTTCCCACCACCTCTTTTTATTGTTTTTATTTCTTCCCTTTTTAGAACAAATTCTTTTGATAATATATGAAAACAAAAAAACGACCATAATATAAAATTCAATTCAAGACAGTCGATCATTTAAAGGCAAAATAAAATATGTAAATTTAATGAAACTTGATAAAGAGTTGAGAGTTAAAAAATACACACTATTCTAGTAGGACCTATATCAAATAATTCTCCTAATTTGAAATATGGAACCTACAAGTGATAGCCTATAACTCAAGAGTCCTAATTAAGAGAACTCAATAATTAAGGAGGTCTGATCAAACATAATAATGGACCATATGCAGGATGTTGTGAGAAAAAGAAGCAAGAACTAAATGACTAGTGTGCCACTTGAAGGAATCTGTCATGGAAATCACTCCAAAAATCTGTGACATATTCTCCGTTTCCACTATATATGGGAACCAAATGGGTTCCTTTTCAATTGTGGAAGTCTTTTGTGTTTTCAATTTGATCAAGAAGCAATTGCATTTTCAAACTCTTGAGCATCTTCAACGCACTGAAATAATGTTGATGGGTGTTAGGAATGCCTGAAAGATATTTTATTTGTTATATTGATTATTTTGAATTGATTATTAATTTATATTTGAGGTTTTTCATTATATCATTGTTATTTCATTCTTATTAATTTATATGTTAAAGTAAATATAAGTAAATAAACTATTAGAATGTTGCATACAATGGATATTGTTTGCAAGAAGATAACATTCTATAGTAAGTATTCTAAATTCATAGTCCGTAGTCAATGGAGTGATTGTGTGACAACCCACCTTACATGGCCACTACTCAAACTTAAACATACTTAGATTTACTCTTAATCTTGTAAAAATACCGCAAATTTTTTTTTTTTTTCTAACTCTAGCTTAAGCCCTTACTTAACCTCATATATATATATATATATATATATATATATATGTGTGTGTGTGTTTAATTTAAGTAGTAGGTTCTCAAATCATCTTAACACATTTTACAAATCATACTAATTACTAATTATCAGTACCATCAACTTATCATAACATAATATAAACATGTTTTCCAAAACACGTGGCGGTCTCTAACCTAAGTTTTCACAGTCTACCATGTCATTATCCATAGTCTTGTATCATGCATTACTGATAGGTTGCTTACCTATAACATAAACATAAATTATGAGCTTTTGCCCAGCAAGTACAACTTTCTTCCTATAAAATAATTTTAGTAAAAGAATGCATGGACCGATTATGCTTTTTAATGAATCGATTATGCTTTCTTACTAGTCGATTATACTTTTTTATGTTAACTTAATATGAATCAATTATACTTTCTTATTTTAACTTAGTTTTGGGCCTCTTACATAATATGAACATGAGTGTATGTAGCGTGACACGCAGCCGTGGAGTGACTGGGACAGCCAGTTCAATCCAACTCAAATCATGGACCAAACCCGCCCTTATGGCAGGCTGGTATAATACAAGACAACTTGCTTGCTATCATACTTGAAATATTGAATCTTTATCATTTCTTACTTAAAATCTTAGCCTTATTCTTGTCATGTAATTTATTATTAGTAAGCATGCTTTCATGATGCCAGAATGATAAATCATATACGTCACATATATTAATGCATGAGCTTTGAAAAACATGCAATGCTGTAAAAATATTTTTGCCTATGCTATAGGCGGGGTTGTACTTACAAGTTGTCATATGCTCTTGGTCTATCGTTCCAACAAGGCATGACAACAGGTTATATTCCTAATTTCAAACAGGGTATAAGAATCATTCTACCATAACAATCCATAGCATATGCATTGAATAATAAGTCAGTCTCAAAACCGACTACCATCCGTCATAAAATTGCTACTTATATTCATAAGAAACTTTGACTTATTTATTTTAATCCCTTTTTTCAAAAACACATTGTTTTCTTAGAAAATACTTTATTTAATTGGAAAATATCTTATCTTCATACACTACTATAGAATGCGGATTTCACGACGGTGCTTCGATGACCGTTTTTAAAAAACGATCGTGGAAAGTAAGGTAAAAACACGGGATGGAATACGGTTTCCGAAAATCTTCGTGGAAGCCGAGCCTTCCACAACAGTTTCAAAACACCATCATGGAAGATTCATGCTTCCATGATAGTTTCAAAAAACCATCATGGAAGTCACCGTCGTGGAAGGCCGGGACTTCCATGATGGTTTCAAAAAACCATCATGGAAGCATGAATCTTCCACGATGGTTTTTGAAAAACCGTCGTTGAATCTTAACTGTTGTCCAAAAAATTTAATTTAAAACCCTCGTGGTAGGTGACAAAAATTAAAAAAAAATAAATTCCTAGGACCTACCACAATGATTTTTGGAAAAACCATTGTGGTAGGTCTTAGGAATATTTGTTAAAATTTTGTGACCTACCACGACGGTTTTTAGGAAAAACCATCATGGTAGACTACCTACCACGATGATTTTTCCCAAAAACCATCGTGGTAGGTCCCATGATTTTTTTTTTAAAATTTTGTGACCTATCCAAAAACCGTCGTAGTAGGTATGAAGGCGGGAATTGTGAAATTTTTTTAAATTGTTCAACTTTTTGGAGCGTATATTAAAACTCAAAAAATTACCCTCTTTCTCACGTTATTACATTTCGAGCCTTTTTCACTCTCTAATACAAACTCTAACTCCAAACCCAAAGCTGCCTATATCATCCCTCAATTTATCTCTCTCCGCTCCCTCCATACATTCTCGCTGCCATTCCTCTCTCTCTCTCTCTCTAACTGCAACCCTTTTTCCCTCTCTGTCTCGCCGCCGACCCTTTTTCCCTCTCTCTCTCTCGCCGCCATTTCTCCGTCCCCTACATTCTCTACCACTCCGCCTGTACCCACACTCAACAATCCGGTAAGTTGAAATGTATATTACTTGGGTAAGGCACGGATTTGGAAATTTTTCATCCAAAATGTTGATTTTGTTGATTGTGATTATTGATTATGAAATTTCTATCCAAAATGCCAAAAATCCATAATGTTCCTTCCAAAATGTTGATTTGGTTAATTGTTGATTTGGGAATTTTCCATAGAAAAATGTCTAAAATCCATCCTTTCGGTGATTGTTGATTGTCATTGTAATTTAGATTGCTTTAAAATTGATTAGGTAATGCATGAATTTGGGAATTTTCCAGAAAAAATGTTGATTTTGTCAGTTAAATTTTCTGAAATTTTCCGGATTTGCCACCCGTGGGAAATGAAATGAATTTGCAATTTTTTTTTGGAGGACCATACCACGATGGTTTCTTTGAAAAACTGTCGTAGTAGGCGGACCCTACCATGACGGTTTTCTTGCAATACCATCGTGATAGGTCCGCCTATTACGATAGTTTTTTTGTGTAGAACTGTCGTGGTATATTCTTAAATGTCCACATTTAGGTCATATTTTTTATCTATTCCATGACAGGTAAAGAACCGTCGTAGAATCTGAAAAGATTCTATGACCTTAGATTCCACGACGGTTATAAAAGCCATCATGGAAATATTAACACGACAGTTAAAAACCTCGTGGTATCTGCGTTCTGTACTAGTGAGAATCAAGTATTATCTTGATTTAATACTTGAAAATTCCTTTTAAAAATCACTTGTGAAATTTCAAATGGATTCGAACCTTTTGAAACTATTTTTGTAAAATCATAGCTTCTTTTTAAAAAGGATAGTCAAACCTTTAAAATTGCTTTTGAAAACAGCCTTTTAATTTGGATAAAAGTATGTGTGTAGGAATTTCCTATACCATGCACAGTTTTAAATATTTAGTTTTATCTTTAAATCAGTTTAGAATTTGAAAAAGTTTTCTTATGAAAGTTGTAGATTTCGTCGAAACCTACAACTTTTGTTTTTTGTTCAAAACTTAAATTTATCTTTAGCTTATCCATTTTCCCTTTTAAAAGATACTGGCCGTGTATCGTACTTGGGCTGGCTAGTTTTGAAAACTAATAACAACAGAGGCCTTTAAAGCCCTTTTTCCAAAATCTATCTATGCTGCCCCCTAGAATTTTCTATTTTCTACAACTTTACAGTTATAACTTTTTCTAAATTCGGTCTCTAAAGGGTTCAAAATTCTGTTTTTAAAAAACTATCCAAATCATTTTCAAAAACCAGCATTTTATATTTTGTTGATTATTACTTAAAATTCATACACCCCACCTCAAACGGTCAAGGTCGTGAGCTTAAATCAACATGCAGCACTGGATTCGATCTTAAAATTCAATCATGCACTTATCACATGTTCTTGAAAACACAATATTGATAACTTACTTATTTACCAACTTGTGTTTTTAGGTTGATTTCTTAACCAACATACACAAAACATTCACATAATAATCACACATAAAATTTCTATACTTAAGCATGTGAGAACATAATCATATGCACATAATCTTAAAACTCATCCTAAAGTATAAAATCAAACTCATGCTTAGAGCTAGCAAAAAAGATGGCCTAAGATAGAACAAGCATAAACCAATCATTAAAAACCATAATATAGGAAAATAAGAAACATGAGCCTATCCTCTTACATCCAATAACTTGAAATATATTTAAATTCCTCAAATGAAAATCTTAGTTAGAGGATCAAGATTATACCTCTAAAGCTTGAAAGAATTGTTTCTAGACCTTGGATGAGAGGAAGCATTGCTCTATCCTTCCACACTTAACAACCGGCCACTCTCTCGCTCTCTTCTTCTTCTTCTTCTTCTAAGGGCTAGAGATGAAAAAGTTTGAGAAGAAAACTAGAGAATGATAAACTAACTAAATGTTCAAGTCTTCCACCATCCACCCTATTTATAGGTGGAAATTCCAAATTTTTCACAATTTTTTTTTTCTAAAATTCTCCTTGAATTACATATTTGGTCAAAAAATGTAAGATTTTTGCATTCCACGTCCTTCAATTGCCGGCTATATGGAGGCTTAAATAAAAAAAAAACTCTTTTCATACTTATCTACATAATTCTTTCCATAATTTCAAAATTTCCCAAAATTACATAATTATCAACAATGACTTGGCCTCCAAGTAATGCCATGTCTGGCATTCCCTCCTAATATGCAGTTCATTTTCTTAATAATCTAGATAGTACAAATATTGTTTTAACTATTAACAATACAATAATACTGAACTGCAGCCTAGAATTTATCTGCACTTAACTCTGGACTGCATAGGTTTTTCTTATGACCTGAAGACACTTAGTCCTCAATGCTTTAAATATTATTCCTGATTATTCTAGAGTGATTCCAATCCTTATTCTCAATTCTACGTACGTAATGACGGTCGGCCACAGTATAATTTCAATACAGCTTATCAATATAACTTATTATACAGCAGATCAAGTCATAAACTATCATGGTTATTCATCGGGTAGGACAAAACTATAAATTATAATTCTGCCTTTTCCATCATAAGGCCTCATACTTGACTTAATAAACTATCATTGAGTCTTATAATCTTATAAGGACTCAAGCATATTCTGATAAATCAGATCATGAATTTCACATTGTCATACATAGTTCAGACTTAGATTTCCTTGGTTTCTAAGGAAATCATGAGTTCGTAAAAAAGTTTGGTTATTACAGATTGAGCATCTAACTTATGTTAAGACTATTATGTAGTCTAAATCCAATTGGGAAGATGGTTTGTGTAGTCTAAATCCAATTGGGAAGATGGTTTGTCTTGATCATCTAAAGCGAGCTGACTCTGAAGTAGAGACATAAATATATTGCCCAGTGGTGGTGATATATTAGATTGAGACTTAAGTGTAATTAATCTATTTAATAAGTTCCTTTACTTAAATTAATTAACTTACGACATTCATTATGTGATCACCTTAATCCTAAGTAAATAATTGATTCTATGTTTACAACTTGTGTATTTTGATATTCCAAAGGCTAAAGCATCTCGAGGTAGTAAGCTTATAGACCTGTTCCTTGGATACATTACTTATATTCGATTAAAGCTTTTATTTATAGATATGGAGTCATAGCTCTATTAAAAGAGTTAAGGACATTCTCTCAAAGGCATTATATGGGAATTGAAAAATGGATAAGGTCTTAGTCATTTGTTCTACAGATGATTTATTATTCATTTCGATATGGATAATCATTTTCCTATAAAGTGTATAATGGTCCTTTAAGACAAAATGATCAAGGTAGAAAACGGATATTAGCCTTAAATTGATTATGGGTATCATATAAGGGTATTGCATATTTGACAAGGTCATAGACTAAGGCTATTTATAAGCTTACATAATATGGTATATAATTGGGAGTGCAGTTTTAGGTTTATAGTGGTGTGATTTTAAAACTAATAATTATGTAATTGATTGACTCGGTATAGAATATTTAGTCACATAAATTATTGGAACCTGAATTATATATGTCCAATTGGTCCCTTCTGTAGCTCAAAATAATTCTACTAACGGATGATAATTTATCAAATTACTAATGTAGATTAAATTCTCATCGGTATTATAATGACGAGCCTGGAACAGTCACCGACATGACAGTAGGCATGTACAACTAGTGGGAGAATATATATATATATATATATTTTTTGTTTAATATATTTGTGATAAATATCTAGTTGGATAATTATTTATATATTAAATAAGTATCATAAGATTTATTTATTTATGATTAATAATTTAAATTAATGGTATTTTATCTTTTGTGATTAATATGGAGCTTAATTTAAATTAATAAATATAGACAAATTAATTATTTGGATAATTAATTTAAATATTTAGATACTATTATTTTAATAAATAAATCTGATTGGATATGGATAATATCACAAAGAGATTTGAATTGAAATAAAATCTTGTCTAATCATCTCTAAATTGGCCTTTTTTTACTTTTGTGGAGAGGATTAGGAAGGTTTTATTTTTCTTCTTCATTTGATTTATGGATAATTATTACATAACTATTGTATTCAAATAAAGTTTTCATGATTTTATTTGAATTAAAATTGAATTTTTGGAACATTGTCTAGATAAACAAAATCTCAAATTTCAAGATAATTGATAAGGATGAGAGAGAAAAATCTTTTCAAGGAGTCCTACTCAAATTCAAATACCATCTAGTTATTTTCCTATACATAGGAGGTTGCTCTTCTATTTTTGGGTAGACTATAAACTCTAAAGAGAGATTGTTTTCATACTCACATAAGTGATAATAAGTTCTAGAGCTCTAGGTGGTTGGAAGGAGAATTTAGGTCTGCACGTGTGTTTTGTTAAATGGTAAGAGTGTCCACGTACTCCACCATCTGGGAGAAGATTAGTTGGTTGAAGCTCTTTTACACGGGTTCTTGGATAATTCTTGGAGATTCTTGATTCACAATGTATGTAGATTAAAGATAATTCGTTGTATATAGCATCACGAGTTTGTCAATCATTAAATTCCACTATGCAGTATTCCTTGAAGTGGTGTCAAAGTCAACTCGTGTCTATGCCCTGTACATGGATTATATAACAAAGTTGATCTTGCATTTTCCATCTTCAAAAACAATATCGTTAAATATCCTAGCCTTGCATTCCAATCTCATCAAAGGATTTGAAGTTTCTGAGATTGTGACTTCCCGGCTCAAGAACATGACAGGGTAAAAAACAAATTTCCTTCTGACGAAGTACGTGATGTTTATCTTCTAATTCCAAACCGTTTGTTTTGCATATTGTCTATAATACTCAAAAAGATCATCAAATGTGTTAAAATATATTTTCAGCTCAGGTGCTTTCAAAGCCTCCAAATGCTTTTTTTCAACATTATGCTCCTCTATAACTTCTTTTCGATGTCTCCTTGAAGCGAAATGCATATTTGTTTCTTCCATAACAATAATTGTTCCTCCTCTATAACCACACTTTCGATATTGCCATTGTAGGAGTATATTCGAGGCATGAAAAGTTGAAAATGTATTCTTTAAAATATTTTTTCAGTAATATTTTCTCCACATAATTTTAATAAAAAAGTAATACGAAATATTGTGGAGTCATAATTGTCAACTATTTTAAAATCCTGCAACCGCAGGTGTATAGAAGTAGTGGGTCTATAGAAGTATTATATCCATTTGGTAGTAATACTTTTCTTTTAAACTTTGTCAAAAGACAAATGGATCCTTTATCATAAGATATTCATATTTAAATGCTTCATCAAGGTGATGGTGCAAAAATATCATTGCTTTAGCGCGATCCTGCAGGGATGTATTATTTCCTTCCTTAATAGTATTTCCAAGGTTCATGGTGTCAAGATGAATTTCAGCATCAAGTGTCTATGGCAAGTAGTTTTTTGCCGAAATATGAAGTTCAACAAACTCAAGTTTCGAGATATTTGACATTGTGGAAAACTATTATTATAAGCAGAGAAATTTTTCAATTAGTAAATAGAAATTCAGAACATCAACATAAATAACAAAATATGGCATATATATTTTTATGTTAAGAGCAACAAACATTAACAATATGTAACAAATATAAATATTATGAATACATCAAGAGGTAAATACGTTGACAAATGATATTAACAACATTAGCATATATGTATACAAGTTAGAGCATATATAAAATGTAAAATCAGTGGTTAGCCAAGAGTCGGATGCGTGCATGTAAAATATCAAAGATAATATCAACGTCTTTTTTTTTCGTAAGCATATTTAAATGGGTAGATATGACAACAATATATCAAATAATAAGTTTTACCATAGAGTTTAAAAATGCTACTATTACCAATAAATTTTACCTCACTAAAAATGATAACAACTAAAGCTGTCGTGCTATTACCGTGTTATAATTGTGAGGTAAATTACTAAAATATTGAGATTGGATAAAAATTAATAGAGCACATAAATTTGAGAAGTGAGTTTTATTTATTTTTTGTCTACAGAATTCTCTCTCTATCTCTCTTTCTTTTCTTCTCTTTATTTTATCTCATTCTTTCTATTTCTGTCATGTTCCCTCTCACACACAGTAACCTTTGTAACGACCTGCCTAGCACAGGCCGTTACCATACATACATACATACATGCCTTCATACCTACTTACTTACTTACTTAACGTAAATAGCGGAAATTTTTTTTTATACGGTGCGTACGAACGAAAGGCGATATATAAAAGCGATGTTCGAAGTTCTAATATCAAATAATGTACATAAAGAAAACAAAACGTGTAGCGGCCTTATATCCCACATCCTTCACAGTTCACCTTGCCCCGCTCGCCATTTTGTATCAAAAATTGCCGGTAGGTTGTTTACCTACAGCATAGACGTAAGACGTGAGCTTTCGCTCAGCAAGTACAACATAATGTTCCACAACACTAACAATACAAAGCATAACTCAATTCAACATAACGTATCAAAATCATGTATGAGCCAATTATGCTTCATTATGCTCGCTTGTTCTTTTCATAACTTATCTTACCTTACTTGCTTATCTTACTTATCTTGCTTAACTTGCTTATGGGCCCCTTACATAAGTGTACGTACCGGGCGCGCAACTATGGAATGCTTGGGGCGGCCAGTCTATTTCCAACTCAAACCATAGTCCAACCCGACCTAACGCGGGTCGGTACGACACAAGCAACTTGCTTGCCATCATACTTGTCTTTCATAATCTCATATTTGATCTTACTCTTATTTAGAATTGGTGAACATGCTTCATGATGTCACACATTCATAAGATATAATCATATCATACTTCATATCATAAACTTAATGCATCATATACATATCATACATCATGACATAATAAGATCATAGCACATAACATCATCACATCATATCACATCTCATAAGCCTTTCCTAATATCAAACAATTCTAGCATACATTCACATCACATACTATAGCATTCATTCATCATACTTGGGTAAGTATACAACAAAAAGCCTATGCTGTAGGCGGAGTTGTACTTACCTCGAACTTTATGTCCGATGTTATGCTGCTCCTGGTCGGGGCGCAATAACAGACTACCTCCTGCTATTACAAAGGACATAGCGTAAGGATTCTGTAAATCCTACTTTTAAACTGTTGGTAACCTTAACCAACATTCATTTTATTCTTTGTTATATGCCCCCACATAATATATCTTGAAAATATTATAAATGGGTAATATATGGAACCCCATAGGTAACCCTTAAGCTAAGGTTCCTAACCAAATGACTTAGTCTTTTATTGGGTTACATTGGATAACCCTTGGGCTTCGGGCCCAAACCAATAACTTGGTTTAAAAATCCCTTTTGCTTTGTCTTTAGAAAAACTTAGGGTTTTCTTCAAAAATCCTTGAAATCTTATGAGTGGGTCTTTGTAAAAACCATTAAAAATAGAAATTGCCTTTGGAACAGCTTCTTATTGTTAATTTGTTAGTGTATGTGCAGGAATGTCCTTTTCCTGTACTGTTTTAGAAAACCCTGTGTAGGAATTTCCTGTTTACTGTATAGTTTTTGAAATCCAATTTTATTTAAAAATCTGAGTTTGAATTTGAAAAATTTTTCTTCACAAAAGTTTTAAATCTTGAAAAAACCTAAAACTTTCATGTTTTGCTCAAAATCCAATTCGAATTTTAACTTACTCATTTACCCAGTTGAAGTCACCTGGCCGTGCATGGAGTCTGGGCACAGTCAGGCTTGGATTTCCATAAAAACGAAGGCTGTTGGAGCCTTATTTTGAAAAACTGTCTGCACTTTCCTCTAGGAAAAACCCTTCTCTACAACTTTCGTGTTTTGAGTTTCACTAGATTCGGCCTCTAAGGGCCTCAAATTCGGGTTTCCAGAAAATCTGACCAGCTTGTACCTGAATTGGCAGTTTTCTTTCTCTTATTTGTTTCTTGTCCTAATACATGCACACTACCTCAATCGACCACAGCGGGAGCCTAAAATCAACATACAGCGCTTTTCTAATGTAACTTTTCTTTAAACACAATTTAAAACACAACCATGCAAACCATCATTCTTTTCTAGATAACTAGGGTTTGCATATTTTTCTAAGTTGCATAATTCATTCCAATTCAACCATGCAACCTATTAATTCATTCTAGATCATGCTTTAATCCTATTAGGGGACATATAACCTTATCAAATCTCTACCATACAAACAACATAAATCAAGCAAGCATCAAAATAAATCATACAAACTTATAAAAAAAACCAACCCACCCTTAGATCTAATCAAGCACATATCCTAGATTTCTAAGCTAAGGCAATAATGAAATTTGAGCTTATGCTCTTACAATTGTCAACTTGAAATACATATAAATTTCAAATTGAAACCAAATTGAAAAGTTTAAGACTATGGGAGAGTTACCTTACTTAACCCTAAGAGATGTTAGGGTTTGGTCCAAAATTTTTCTCCTCCTTGGCTCCTAGATGCAACCGGCCTCTCCCCCTAGCCTACCCAAAAATTTTTGTGTCACTTGGGTGTGAGTCCTACCAAATCCGGCCACTCACCCTTAAATTCCCTAACACATTTCTCTCCCTTTTCTTGCTTACCCACAACCGGCCACTTAGCCAAGATTGGATTCCAAAATTTTTCCAATTCTTTTTCTTTCTTCCTAGCTGAACTCCGAACTTCACCCTTGGAAATTCTCTCTTGGATTTTTGTTTTGCTCTATCCTTTCTTGGCTACCTTAGGGTCGGCTTTTTGAGCAGAAAAATGGGTATAGTTTAGCTAGCTTTTTCTAATTTTTTTGAACAAAAGGCTCACCTATTTATAGAGGTTTTGGAACTCTTCTAAATTGCTAATTAGTCCTTCAAGAAGAAAAATTTTACACATTGGGATGCATAGGTGGCCGGCCATCCTTGGTCTAGAAGGCTCCAAATACTTTCCAAATTTTACTTAAATCCATAATGATGTCATAATATTTGGATAAGGTGATGTCATCCTCCTTAAGACTTGTTTGCCTTTTTGCTCTAATAGACAGTCCATCTTTAAACCAAAACAGATATTGCCAATACTGTGTTCATTTATACACAGTATTGTATACTGATTTGCAGTCCAAAATTTATCTGTCTAAAAATGGACTGTACAAAAACTTTTCTTTTTTGCTTCAAGCCCTTTGGCCCTTAATAACCTATTTAATGTGCTTGATTTTTCTATGGTGGTTTTAAATCTAACTTAAGCCATTTTATCCGTAAAACGGTTTTTCGCAGTATATTTCCTATACTGCTTATCATACTTCATTATCGTCATATAGTTGACTTTTCTAGTTAATCTTTAACTTTTTAGGTCAACTTTAACTTTCTTGGTCAACTTTGACTTTCTTGGTCAGCTTTGACTTTCTATAAAATCATGGAATTTTTCTATCTTTTTAACTCAAAAGATCATATGCTTGGCTAAGCAATCATATTGGAGTCTCATGGAGTCATAAGAACTCATAAAACTCAATAAAAACCTAAGTCGGGCTTTTTCATATCTACCATCATGGTACAATTCAATTTCTACACAAGAAATCGTAACGCTGAAAATTCTAGTTCTTACAATCTACCTCACTTAAAAATTTTCGTCCTCGAAAATTAGAACGAAATGGGGTAGTTCTTCCTCATCTCATCTTCCAATTCCTAGGTTGCTTCCTCAACCTTGTGGTTTCGCCACAATACTTTAACCATGTGAATGGTTTTATTCCTTAGGACCTTCTCTTCCCGATCTAAAATTTGAACTGACTTTTTTTCATAAGTCAAGTCCGTTTGAACCTCCACTGGTTCTTAACTAAGCACATGGGAAGGGTCTGGTATATACCTCTTTAGCATCGAAACATGGAAAATAATATGCATCGAAGCTAATTCTGGCGGTAGGCCAAGCTTGTAGGCTACTTTTCCAATTCTTTCAAGAATCTCAAATGGTCCCGTATACCTTGGACTAAGCTTCCCCTTTTTACCAAATCGCATTACTCCTTTCATAGGAGCAATCTTGATGAAAACAGCATCTCCAACTTGAAATTCTAAAGGCCTCCTACATTTATCGGCATAGCTTTTCTGTCTGCTAAAAGCTATGTCGAGCCTTTGCTTGATCTTGTTGATATCCTCGGAGGTCTTTTTGATGAAGCTCGTGGTTTGCAGCTGCTTCTGTCCAACTTCCTGCCAATGGATAGGAGATCGACATTTCCTTCTATAAAGTGCTTCAAATGGTGACATTCCAATCGAAGCGTGATAGCTGTTGTTCTAGGAAAATTCAATCAGTGGCAGCTTCTGATCCCAATTTCCTTTGAAATCCAGCACACATGACCTCAGGATATCTTCGAGCGTCTGGATGGTCCGCTCTGATTGACCGTCAGTTTGGGGGTGAAATGCCGTACTGAACTTCAATTTCGACCCCATGGTATTGTGAACACTAATCTAAAATCGAGAGGTGAAACGTCCATCACAGTCCGAGATGATCAATTTTGGTACTCCATGGAATCTGACGATCTGGGATACAAAAATTTCGGCCAATTTCTCTACTGAAAAGGTAGCCTTAATCACAATAAAGTGAGCTGATTTGGTTAATCTATCCACGATAACCCAAATCATGTCATTCCCACTTGCAGTCCTGGGTAGTCCTACTATGAAATCCATAGTAATTTGCTCCCATTTCCATTCAGGAAGCTCTATTTTCTGTAGTTCTCCACCAGGATGTCGATGTTCAGCCTTAACTTTCTGACAAGTTAGGCATTTCGACACGAATTCGGCTACCTCGTTTTTCATATTTGGCCACCAATAATTTTCTCGGAGGTCTTTGTACATCTTGGAAGCTCCTGGATGTATTGAATACAACATCGTAAGTGCTTCAGTCAAAATCTGATCCTTTAAAACTTCGAAGTCGGAAACACAAATCCTTTCCTCGAAGTAGATGACGCCATATGCAGAGGTCCTAAACTCATTGCTCTTTTTGCCAAAAAGCTGTGTTTTTAGCAAAAAGAGATCCTTTTCTTGGTGTGACTTAATGGATTCCAGCAAATCGGACTGAATGGTCAGAGAAGACAATTTCCCCGTTATCATCTCCAAGTTGAACTCAGAAATTTCCCTTTGTAGTGGCTTAGGAAATGCTTCGATAGACATTAGCATGCCTACGGATTTCCTACTTAAAGCGTCTGCTACTTTATTCGCCTTGAAAGGGTAGTAAAGGATCTCACAATCATAATCCTTTACAAGCTCTAGACATCTACGCTGTCTCATGTTGAGCTCCTTCTGAGTGAAAATATATTTGAGACTCTGATGATCGGTATAGATTTCGCATTTGTTTCCTTACAAATAGTGTCTCCAAATCTTGAGCACGAAAACTACCGCTGCGAGCTCCAAATCATGAGTGGGATAATTCCTTTCGTGAATCTTCAGCTGACGGGATGCGTAGGCCACTACCTTCCCATTTTGCATCAGAACAGCTCCTAATCCGCTTTTCGAAGCATCACTGTAAATCACGAAATTTCCTGCATCTACATCAGGAATTATCAGCACAGGTGCACTTGTCAGCTTCCTCTTGAGCTCTTGAAAATTTTCTTCACATTTCTGGGTCCACTCAAAATTCTTCCCTTTTCTGGTAAGAGTGGTGAAGGGTGCAGCAATCTTGGAAAATTCCTCAATAAATTGTTGGTAGTATCCAGCTAATCCAAGAAAGCTCCTTATTTTTATAACATTCTTGGGTGCTGACCATGTACTGACCACCTCTACCTTAGCAGGATCTACGGAAATCCCTTCCTTTAACACTACATGACCCAATAAATGAACTTTTTCCAGTCAAAATTCACATTTTGTGAATTTGGCATACAGCTGATTCCGTTTTAACGTCTCCATCACCAACCTAAGGTGATGCTCATGTTCTTCATTGGACCTTGAGTAGATTAAAATATCGTCAATAAAGACGATGACGAACTTATCCAAATACTCCTTGAACACTCGGTTCATGAGGTCCATAAATGTAGCTGGGGCATTGGTTAGTCCAAACGGCATAACCAAAAATTTATAATGCCCGTAACGTGTTCGAAAAGCCGTCTTGGAGATATCTGACTCCTTGATCCTAAGCTGATGATAGCCTGAACGTAGATCGACCTTCGAAATACTACCGCACCTCTGAGTTGATCGAAAAGATCGTCAATCCTCAGAAGGGGATACTTGTTCTTAATCGTAATCTTGTTTAGCTCACGGTAGTCAATACACATGCGCAAAGATCCATCTTTCTTCTTTACGAACAACACAGGTGCTCCCCATGGGGAGTGGCTTTGTCGGATAAATCCCTTGTCAAGCAGTTCCTGTAACTGCACTTGGAGTTCCCTAAGCTCGGCATGTGCCATATGGTAGGGTGCCTTCGATATCGGTACAGCTCCAGGCAATAACTCGATTTCGAACGAGATTTCGCGTTCCGGCGGGAGTCCGGGTAGTTCTTCCGGAAAGACATCCACATACTCCTTTATAATGGGAACATCCTCCGGTGTCAACTCTATTTCCCGATCTTTGTCCACCATGTTAGCTAAATATCCTTGACAGCCATTAGCTAACATTCTCCAAGCCTTCATTGCCGAAATCAGTCTGGTTGCTGAGTGTTGAGTCTGTCCGTAGAAGGTAAACTCTTCTTTGCCGTAGGGATTGAACGTGACGCAACGTTTTCTACAGTCAATCCTGGCATTGTATTTCCCTAAGAAATCCATTCCTAAGATCACATCAAAATCTCGAAGCTTGATCGCGATGAGATCTACAAATAATTCTCTATTACAGAGAATGACAGAAGTATTTCGGATCCCGAAATTGGACCACAAAATTTCTCCGGATGGCAAAAAGGTTTTAAAAGGCTGCTCTAACTTATCCACACCTCTATCTAACTTCTGGACGAACTCCAGAGACACAAATGAATGAGTAGCACCAGAATCAAACAAAGCAACAACATCATGAGTGGCGATAGAAACCTGACCTGTCACCACATACGACGTCCCTGCTTCTGCATCTCCCTTCGTATAAGCATAGATTCTGGCCTGGGGTTCAGGAGCCTCTAATCTACCTTGAGTGATTGAAGGTCCTTCGAGCCTGGGTTGGACTGCATGCAGCTGGCTGTTGGTGTTCCGGTTCGGATAAGATGGGTTCTGGCCTTGGTTGTTTAAGGTGCAGCTCCTCGCATAATGACCTTTCTTGCCACAAAGGAAGCAAGCATTAGATCCCAATCTGGACACTCCTGGGTGTTTTTTTCCACATTTAGCGCACACCGGGTATTCGGCACTGTTTTCCTCATTTCCTCTATAATTCTTCTTTTGAGGGAAATTCCTTTCTGGACCTTGGCCAGAGAAATTTCCTTTCCTCTTGTTTCTCCCAATTTGTTTGGAACCTTGGGCAGGGCTACTTGCCTGGCCTCTCTGATTCGACTCCAGACCTTGACGGGGCTGCGTCGGCTTCACCACGGCTTTCTCCTCTTTCCTCGTCTTAAAAATCTGAGCCCTTGCTTCCTTGTCCTGGTTGATCCAGTATTCTGCTCTTATGGCTCGGCTCACATAGTCGGATACCAGGGTAGGTGGGCTATTGTCAGCACTCACTTGCTTGGCAATGTCTGTACGAAATATCTTCATCATTCTCCTAACCTTTTCAGTCTCGTTTGGTACCAACTCAGGGCATAACCGGGCTAGTTGCTCGAATTTCTTGACTGCCTCCATTACAGTCATTGACCCTTGTTTCAGACTAGAGAACTCATCCTGCTGGGCTGCTAGGATTTCCCTATTATAAAACATGTTTCGAAACTCCGTAACAAAATCCTGCCAGCTCATGGTACATCTCGACGCATCTGGACGGTCATCCACCAGTGCCTCGCGTCTTTCTTAAGAGCGAAGGGAGCACAAAGAACCTTCTCCTGTTTCGAAAGTCTCATAAAATCCAAGATGACTTGGATATCGATCAGCCAATTATCGGCGACTATCGGATCCATCGGTCCTTCGAATTTCGGCGCCTTCATCCGCCTAAAACACTCGTAAAGCAAATATTCCCATACAGGTGGTAGATTCACTGGGATTCCAACGGTTGCTAACGGAACTTCAAAGTTCCATGGAACCTCTTGTTGAACTTCTGGTCGAACTTCGGGTACCTGAGGTGCTACCGGGGGTACTCTATTGTGGTGTGGGGGAACTTCGTCCACACGGGGTCTTTGATTCATTTGAGCTAACTTCTCTCACAGTCTATCTGTTTCGCGTTGCTGTTCAAGCAATTGCCGTTGCAAATTTCCTACAACGGTCGCGAGATTAGGCTCATGAGGGTTTATGGGTACCGTCCTATGTGTGCGCACCATCCTCTAATTCCTTCTAAAACATAAGAAAAGATATTATCATTCCATCAATATCTTTTCTTTCATGCATAGTACATCATACTGTACCACAATACTTTGTGTCATAGTATAATCATACCCGATCATAGTCATATCATCGTATCATGTTTCATACATATCATATCAAATCATTCATACACTTAACATATCATAACATAACATGATTTTCATAATCACATCGTAACATAACACTTCATTCTTGAACTGTTTTTTTGTATTCGCACAAAAAGTACATCATATTTACAATACCGTAAATACATATTTGATACATACTGTCCATACATGGCCAAAAATTTTCGATGGAAGTGTTTACCACTTTACCATCATACATAAATATAAGCCTATCATCAAAAAGAATTAGCTAGTACAAGTCAGTCTAAAATCAAAAAGTATATACACGGTCAACCTAATCTATATACTCTATGGTAGCTACGGAGGATGCGTCGGAGTCTGACTCCCCCTCTCCGTCGGCGAACAAAATCTCCTCCGGGTCGTCGTCAAAGTCCTTCTCGTCCTCTAACTATCCTGCATGCTCTAGCTCCGGCTCTGGCTCCATATCGTCCTCATCATCGCTAGAGATGTCGATGATCGGGGGGTCCTCTGGTGGGTCCTCCGGAGCAATGATAAAATCGTCAGGGCCAACATCATCGACCGCCATGTCAGCCTCAGCCTCTTGTGGTGGCACCTCCTGCACTGGGACTGCGAGAATCGGGTCCTCTAGAAAAACTGGACCTGCCTCAAAAACCGGCTCTCCTATTCCAGCGTCATTAACTGGTGCCTGATGACCCTCTGCCAAATCCAGGGCTTGTATAGCGTGGATAACGGCCTCAGCCCCCAAAATATCCTCAATCATATGTCCGACCGACATGCCAAGCATAGACATAGGAACGTACTGACGGATCTGTAGGGGCAAACCGTTCCTAAGAATCACTAACACCTGTAGCTCGGGACTATGCAGCTCCTGAGGAATAAAGGGTAGCATCGACTCCTGAAAGCGTCGGCAGTAATGGCTCATCGTCTCCTGTGGATAAGCACGCCAGTCAGCTACGTAACTGAGGCAGCGGGTGTAATGCATATCCTGATAGATCTCAGGATCACGAAGTAGATCTCCTGCTCCTTCGCCCAGCATCAGTCCGTATCGGGCGCTCACTATCGCACGGAAATGTGCCCACGTGCGACTTGGTAGCTGTCGCTCGCCTAGTGTGATCCACCACAATCGAGCGTCTACGACAAAACACTGGCTAGCTAGGGAAACCTGTAACCGGGCCTCTATGTGACAGATATGGAATATCAACTCCATATTGTATAACTACGCCGCTACGGGTACCGTACATCTCGTACCATCGAATATAAGAGGATACGACTCAAAAAATGACCTAATCGCATCTCGGTCCTTATCGAATCGAGCTGGGTCCATGCCGCCGGGTCTACCATAACATATACGTATAATAATTATTTACTAATTAAAAATAAAACTCAACTTACAATGATGGTGGCGATGGCAGGCAAACTGTGAAGTAGGATAGCAGGAAACCGCTCTGATACCAACTCTGTAACGACCTGCCTAGCACAGGCCGTTACCATACATACATGCATATATGCCTTTATACCTACTTACTTACTTACTTAGCGTAAATAGCAGAATTTTTTTTTATACGGTGCGTACGAACGAAAGGCGATATATAAAAGCGATGTTCGAAGTTCTAATATCAAATAATGTACATAAAGAAAACAAAACGCGTAGCGGCCTTATATCCCACATCCTTCACAGTTTACCCTGCCCCGTTCGCCATCTTGTATAAAAAATTACCTGTAGGTTGTTTACCTACAGCATAGACGTAAGACGTTAGCTTTTGCTCAGCAAGTACAACATAATTATCCGCGACACTAACAATACAAAGCATAACTCAATTCAACATAACGTATCAAAATCATGCATGAGCCAATTATGCTTCATTATGCTCGCTTGTTCTTTTCATAACTTATCATACCTTACTTGCTTATCTTACTTATCTTGCTTAACTTGCTTATGGGCCCCTTACATAAGTGTACGTACCGAGCGCGTAACTATGGAGTAGTAGGGGCGGCCAGTCCATTTCCAACTCAAACCATAGTCCAACCCGACCTAACGCGGGTCGGTACGACACAAACAACTTGCTTGCCATCATACTTGTCTTTCATAATCTCATATTTGATCTTACTCTTATTTAGAATTGGTGAACATGCTTCATGATGTCACACATTCATAAGATATAATCATATCATACTTCATATCATAAACTTAATGCATCATAGACATATCATACATCATGGCATAATAAGATCATAGCACATAACATCATCACATCACATCACATCTCATAAGCCTTTCCTAATGTCAAACAATTCTAGCATACATTCATATCACATACTATAGCATTCATTCATCATACTTGGGTAAGTATATAACAAAAAGCCTATGCTGTAGGCGGAGTTGTACTTACGTCGAACTCTATGTCCGATGTTATGCTGCTCCTGGTCAGGGGGCAATAACAAACTACCTCCTGCTATTACAAAGGACATAGCGTAAGGATTCTGTAAATCCTACTTTTAAACTGTTGGTAACCTTAACCAACATTCATTTTACTCTTTGTTATATGCCCCCACATAATCTATCTTGAAAATATTATAAATGGGTTACTATATGTAACCCCGTAGGTAACCTTAAGCTAAGGGTCCTAATCAAATGACTTAGTCTTTTATTGGGTTACATTGGATAACCCTTGGGCTTCGGGCCCAAACCAATAACTTGGTTTAAAAATCCCTTCTGCTTTGTCTTTAGAAAAACTTAGGGTTTTCTTCAAAAATCCTTAAAATCTTATGAGCAGGTCTTTGTAAAAACCATTAAAAATAGAAACTACCTTTGGAACAGCTTCTTATTGTTAATTTATTAGTGTATGTACAGGAATGTCCTTTTCCTGCACTGTTTTAGAAAACCCTGTGCAGAAATTTCCTGTTTACTGCACAGTTTTTGAAATCCAATTTTATTTAAAATATGAGTTTGAATTTGAAAAAGTTTTCTTCACAAAAGTTTTAAATCTTGAAAAACCCTAAAACTTTTATGTTTTGCTCAAAACCCAATTCGAATTTTAACTTACTCATTTACCCTGTTGAAGTCACCTGGCCGTGCATAGAGTCTGGGCACAGTCAGGCTCGGATTTCCATAAAAACGAAGGCAGTTGGATCCTTATTTTGAAAAACTGTGCATGTGGTCCTCTAGGAAAAACCCTTCTCTACAACTTTCGTGTTTTGAGTTTCACCAGATTCAGCCTCTAAGGGCCTCAAATTCGGGTTTCCAGAAAATATGACCAGCTTGTACCCGAATTGGCAGTTTTCTTTCTCTTATTCGTTTCTCATCCTAATACGTGCACACTACCTCAACCGACCACAGCGGGAGCCTAAAATCAACATATAGCACTTTTCTAACGTAACTTTTCTTTAAACACAATTTAAAACACAGCCATGCAAACCATTATTCTTTTCTAGATAACTAGGGTTTGCATATTTTTCTAAGTTGCATAATTCATTCCAATTCAACCATGCAACCTGTTAATTCATTCTAGATCATGCTTTAATCCTATTAGGGGACATATAACCTTATCAAATCTCTACCATACAAACAACATAAATCAAGCAAGCATCAAAATAAATCATACAAACTTATAAAAAAAACCAACCCACCCTTAGATCTAATCAAGCACATATCCTAGATTTCTAAGCTAAGGCAATAATGAAATTTGAGCTTATGCTTTTACAATTGTCAACTTGAAATACATATAAATTTCAAATTGAAACCAAATTGAAAAGTTTAAGGCTATGGGAGAGTTACCTTACTTAACCCTAAGAGATGTTAGGGTTTGGTCCAAAATTTTTCTCCTCCTTGGCTCCTAGATGCAACCGGCCTCTCCCCCTAGCCTATCCAAAAAATTTTGTGTCACTTGGGTGTGAGTCCTACCAAATCCGACCACTCACCCTCAAATTCCCTAACTGTAACGACCCGCCTAGCACAGGCCGTTACCATACATACATACATGCGTACTTATTTATTTGGTGTAACGTAAGCAGCGGAATTTTTTTTTTTTAATGCGGATATTTAAAATGCATAAACATATATAAGGATGTTTGCATACAAAATAATTTACATAAAAAGATCAAAACGTGAAGTGGTTATAATCCCCACATTTCACTGTTTGCCCTGCCCCGCTCGCCACCTTGCACCATCAGTTGCTTGTAGGTTGCTTACCTACAGCATAGACGTAAGTCACGTGAGCTTTCGCTCAGCAAGTACAACATATACATATCCGCAACAATAAACATAATCATAGATTATGATCACCTCACAATTCATGGCATTTCATACATAGCATACTCAACTCATCGTATCATAACATGACTTATAATAACATACATAACATCGCATAATATATGCATGAACCAATTATGCTCTTATTATGCCATCGTATTCATTCTCAACTTATCTTACTTATGGGCCCCTTATCATGAGTGTACGTACCGGGCGCGCAACTATGATTTGGTTGGGGCGGCCAGTCCATTTCCAACTCAAATCATAGTCCAACCCGACCTAACGCGGGTCGGTACGACACAGGCAAGCTTGCTTGCCATCATACTTACTTTTCATGAACTCATACTTGTTCTTATTAGTGAACATGCTTCGTGATGTCACTATTCATAAATTATGCTCATATCTTGACATTCTATCTTTTTCTCATATTAATGAACTTACAAAATCATATAGTAAACACAGCATCACATACAGCAATCATACTTGGCAAGTATACAACAAAAGCCTATGCTGTAGGCGGAGTTGTACTTACCTTGAGTACTATGTCCCGAGACTTGTTGATCCACTTCAGGATACCTCAGCAGGCTATTTCCTACTATATCAGAGGACATAGAGTAAGAATTATGTTCTTACAGAATGTTGGTAATCAAACCAACATTCATACCTATTTGTGGTTATATGTCCCCCCTTCCTTAATACAATGCCGGATACTTTCTCAGTATCACAGATAATCCTATGGTTTAGAACATACTTAGGTTGGTCACATAAAGTAACCTTGCCTAAACAGCCTTTCATAACTGTGTTAGGTTATTAAACCTAACCTTGGGCCTAAGCTTGTTTGAAAATTCATTCCATCGGGTTACTCTTGAGTAACCCTGGTTTTTAGGCCCAACTTAGTCATTTTCACTATTATATTGGGTTACGTTGGATAACCCTTGGGCTTAGGGCCCAAACCAGTAACTCGGAATCTTTCCCAGTTATGGTTCACTCAACTCGATTAAAATTCTTTCTTTACTTCGGAAAAACTTAGGGTTTTAAGATCATTTTATTAAAAACTTAGAATCTGATGAGCGGGTCTTTGTAAAAATCATTAAAAACAGAAACTGCCTTTGGAACAGTTTCTCACTAAGAATTAGTCAGTGGATGTGCAGAAATGTCCTTTTCCTGCACTGTTTTAGAAGTCCCTGTGCAGGAATTTCTTGTTCACTGCACAGTTTTGAAATCTAATTTTCTATTTAAAAATCAAAGCCGAATTTGAAAAAGTTTTCTTCATAAAACTTTTAAAGCATTCAAAATCCTAAAACTTTCGTTTTGTACTCGAGACCCAAATCGGTCTCTAACCCACTCCTTTAACCTGTTAAACTCACCTGGCCGTGTATAGGGTCTGGGCACGGTCAGGCTCGGGTTTTCACAAAAACGAAGGCCATTGGAGCCTTATTTTTGAAAACTGTCCATGTTGTCCCATAGGAAAAACCCTTATCTACAACTTTTGTGTTTTACGTTTTTCCAAAATCAGCCTCTAAGGGCCTCAAAACTGGCTTTCCAGAGAACTGGCCAGCTTGAACCCGAATTGGCAGTTTTCGTTCTTTTCTTGGTTTCTCATCCTAATTCGTGCACACTACCTCAACCGAACTCAGCGGGAGCCTAGAATCAACATACAATACTTTTCTAACATCCCGTTTTAACTCACATGAAACTCAAACCCGTCCATGCAAGTTAAACAATAAACTGCATTATTAGGGTTAGGGTTGGCTTGTTCTAGTTTCTATCAACCATAGCATACACCATTCAATCTAGCACCCTAGCATGCCATTAACATTCTGTTGGGCAGATTTGGGGAAACATATAACCTACTAAATATCCTAGCATGCAATCATAATAATCAGCACATAAAAAAACTCATAATTAACATCAATCAAACATAGCTTAAAATACTAAATCAAACCACCCTTAACTAATCTAATCAAGCACACACTAAAAATCGGACCTAAGGCAGAAATTAGATTGAGCTTATGCTCATTACAAATCAGCTTGTAATACATTTAAATTTCTAATTTAGAACTTAAATTGAGAGATTTAAGGGCCAAAAGAATTTTTACCTTACTTATTCCAAATGTGGGTTTGCTTGGCTCAAAATTTCTCTCTTCCTTTCTCCTTGGTGCAGCCGGCCTTAGCTCCTCCCAATGAGCCCGAAATTTTCCAGCCACCTAGGGACTGCTCCAACCCAGATTCTGGCCACTTTACACAAAAAATCAGCCACCTCCCTACTTGTTTTCCCCTTCAATTTTTCTTCCCCCTTGCAGCTGCCACACAACCGGCCACCAATGGCCAAATGGTCTCCAAAATTTTTTCTAACTTCTTGGCTTGCTTCCTAGTGAATGCCTAATACTCCTAAGACTAATTCCTTGATTTTCCAAGCTTTTTCTTTCTCTTTGGCAGCTCACTCAAGTTCGGATTTTTGGGCAGAAAATTGACCAAAGTTTGACTAGTTTTTCTAATTTTTGTGAATAGGATGCACCCCTATTTATAGACAATTTTGAACTTTCCAAAATTGCAAAATAGTCCTTCAAAGTTCACCATTTTGCACATTAGGGGGGTGAGGTGGCCGGCCAAGGGGTTCTAGAACCATCCATAATTCTTTCCAAATTTGCATTAAATCCTTAAAATGATGTCATAAATCAAAAGTTAAGTGACATCATCCATAAAGGCTTTGTTTGGCTTTTTTCTTAGTAAACAGTCCATTTTAATGCCAAACAGGTATTTTTAATACTGTGCTCCCTTACACAGTACAAGCTTCTACACTACAGTCCAAAATTTATCTGTCTAATAATGGACTATATGAAAAATTCTCTTTTCGTTTCGAGCCTTTTGGCCTTTAATCTCCTACTTAGTGTGCTTGATTTTTCTATGGTGGTTTTGAATCTAACTTAAACCATTTTATCTGAAAAAAAATTGGTTTTCCGCAGTATACTTCCTATACTGTTTACCATTTTTCGATATCGTCAAAGAATTGATCTTTCTAGTCAATCTTTGACTTTCTTGGGTCAATGTTGCCTATCCTGTCAACATGGACTCTCTTGGTCAACTTTGACGGTTTTTGGTCAAACTTTGACTTTCGTAAAATCATAGCGTTTTTATACCTTTTTCCTCAAAAGGTCATATGCTTACCTAAGCAATCATTTTTGAGTCTTATAAAAGCATAAGAACTCACAATTCTGAATAAAAACCCTAAACCGGGCTTTTCATAAATACCTTCATGGTACAGTTTAAATTTCTATACAAGAAATTGTGACGTTGTGAAATTTTAGTTATTACACTAACACTTTTCTCTCCCTTTTCTTGCTTACCCACAACTGGCCACTTAGCCAAGATTGGATTCCAAAATTTTTCCAACTCTTTTTCTTTCTTCCTAGCTGAAATCTGAACTTCACCCTTGGAAATTCTCTCTTGGATTTTTGTTTTGCTCTATCCTTTCTTGGCTTCCTTAGGGTCGGCTTTTTGAGCAGAAAAATGGGTATAGTTTAGCTAGCTTTTCCTAATTTTTTTGAATAAAAGGCTCACCTATTTATAGAGGTTTTGGAACTCTTCTAAATTGCTAATTAGTCCTTCAAGAAGCAAAATTTTACACATTGGGATGCATAGGTGGCCGGCCATCCTTGGTTTAGAAGGCTCCAAATACTTTCTAAATTTTACTTAAATCCATAATGATGTCATAATATTTGGATAAGGTGATGTCATCCTCCTTAAGGCTTGTTTGCCTTTTTGCTGTAATAGACAGTCCATCTTTAAGCCAAAACAGATATTGCCAATACTGTGTTCATTTATACACAGTACTGTATACTGATTTGCAGTCCAAAATTTATCTGTCTAAAAATGGACTGTACGAAAACTTTTCTTTTTTACTTCAAGCCCTTTGGCCCTTAATAACCTATTTAATGTGCTTGATTTTTCTATGGTAGTTTTAAATCTAACTTAAGCCATTTTATCCGTAAAACGGTTTTTCACAGTATATTTATCGTCACATAGTTGACTTTTCTAGTCAATCTTTGACTTTTCAGGTCAACTTTGGCTTTCTTGGTCAACTTTAACTTTTTTGGTCAACTTTGACTTTCTATAAAATCATGGAATTTTTCTATCTTTTTAACTCAAAAGATCATATGCTTGGCTAAGCAATCATATTTGAGTCTCATGGAGTCATAAGAACTCATAAAACTCAATAAAAACCCTATGTCGGGCTTTTTCATATATACCATCATGGTACAATTCAATTTCTACACAAGAAATCGTAACGCTGAAAATTCTAGTTCTTACAACCTTTATATTCTTTTTGGCTCTATCCACTTCACACAATTATAAAAGAGAAAAAGCCTATTTATAGGCAAACAAGTTGCTTCCTCCACGCCTTGATGCAACCAACTTTGGTAGATGACATAAGCTTATCTTCAAGTGGCTTTTCAAGTAGCTTTTCATCTTGCAAAGGAGGGACTTGGTGGCACGCTCAACATTCATAACACTCCCCCCTTGGATGTCATCTTATAAGAATATGCCTCGTTAAAACCTTACTAGGAAAAAACCCAATGGGATTAAAAAAAATCTTTGTGAAAGAAAAGGAGTACAATATTCTTATTTGTATTACGTGTAGAAAATCTACCTTGTTAAAAACCTTGCTAGGTAAAAGCCAGTGGGACAAAAACCTTAGCCAAGGAAAAAAGAATGCAATGCATAATTATCTCCTCCTCAAGTAAATATTATTGGTGTTGCTTTGACATCTATCAAAGATCTTTGAGTCGACACATTCCAGTATTATGTACCGATTTCTCAAATGTTGCAGTAGGAAATGCTTTGGTGAAGAGGACTGCTAGATTATCACATGAGCAAACTTGTTGAATATCTATATCGCCCTTCTTTTGTAATTCATGCGTGAAAAATAACTTTGGTAAAATGTGCTTCATTCTATCGCCTTTGATATAGCCTCCTTTGACTTGAACAATGCATGGTTCTATCTTTTGCACGTTTCTCTGATGTGTTGATCCATTGACGTCAACCACATACATTCTTGGCTTGCTTCATGTAATGCAAACATTTCAGCATGGTTTGATGAAGTAGTGACAATACTTTGTTTTTTAAAGCAGCACGATATTGCTCTATCACCACACGTGAATACATAACATGTCTTTGATCGAGCTTTATACAGATCAAATAAATATCAAGCATCTGCAAAAACCAACTAACAGTGACTTTGAACATTAAGAATATTACAAACCCATGTTAGTTGTTCCATGAAGATAACGAAATATATATTAACTCCCTTCTAGTGTCTTTAAGTTCGTGCAGCACTGTATCTAGATAGTAAATTTATAGAAAAAGCAATATCAGGTCGTGTAAAGTTAGAAAGATACATAAGAGCACCGATTGCACTCAAATATGATACTTCAGGACCAAGAATTTATTCGTTTTCTTCATTAAGATGAAAAGGATCCTTTTTCACGTCAAGTGATCGTATCACCATTGGGGTTGTCAATGGATGGGCCTTTTCCATATAGAAACAGTTAAGGCCTTTTCCATATAGGTTTCTTGATGGATTAATATTCCATCGGACAAATATTCGATTTGCATGTCGAGACAATTTTTTTTTTCCGAGATCTTTCATTTCAAATTATTTCTTTACGCATGCTATTGTCTCGATGAGCTCTTTAGGAATCCCAATAATATTCAAATCATCAACATAAACTGCAATGATAGCAAATCCGGATTTTGATCTCTTAATTAAAACACATGGACAAGTAGGATTGTTTACAAACCCTTCTTTTAAGAGATATTCACTAAGACAATTATACCATATGTGTCCGAATTACTTTAAACCATACAAAGATCTTTCTAATTTAATTGAACACAAATCCCAGGGAGTAGAATATGCTTTGAATCCTTCAGAGTTTTCATATAGATATCATCCTCTAATGATCTATATAAATATGTGGTTACCACATCTATTAGATGCATATCAAGTCCTTTAAAGACTACCAGGCTAATCAAATACCGAAATGTAATTGCGTCCACCACAGGAAAATATGTCTCTTCACAATCAATAACTAGTCTTTGAGAGAAGCCTTATGCCACAAGCTGTGCTTTGTATCTCACAATTACATTTTTCTCACTTCGCTTATGCATACCTATTTGTACCCTACAGGTTTAACATCTTTAGGCGTGTGGACTACAGGTTCGAATACTTCTCGCTTTGCAAAAGAATTTAATTCTGCCTGGATTGAGTCTTTCCATTTTGGCCAATCTTGTCTACGTCAACATTCCTCGATGGATTTTGGTTCAAAATCTTTGCTTTTTTTTTTTTTTTTCATGATATCAAGCGCTACTTCATATGCAAATACGTTATCGACAATAATTTTTCATGGTTCTATTGTTTTCCAATACTAATATAATTTATTGATATCTCAACATTTTCAATATTTTTAAGTACCTGGACCACTTCCGGGGTCTTATCTTCGTTTATATCATTTATTTGTTCTGGCAATATGGCCTCTTCAAGAGTGCTGATCTCTTCTTAAGTGCCAGTTTGTCTAGTTTTCCTTTTTCTCTTTTGGGGATTTTTATCTTTAGAACCAATTAGTATACCACGCTTCAGGTGTGCCTTAAACTATTTGCTGCTGCATTTTCAATTTGTCCTACAGGGACGTGAATTTGAGTTGGAACATTAGTAGTAGTTTTATGTGACTTTGTAACTTTCTTTGTATCAACAAATGCATCTGGTAATTGGTTTGCAATATTCTGCAAATGTATAATTCTTTGAACTTCGAGTTCACATTGATTAGTACGATAATCCAAATGAGAAATTGATGATACATTTCATGAAATTTCAATTTGTTTTTTTCTAGCTCTTTCTTTATCTCCCCCTAATGCTGGGAAATATGTCTCATCAAATTGACAGTCGACAAATCTTACTATAAATATATCACCCGTCAAGTTTCATGATATTTGATGATGGAAGGGCTGGGATTCAAATTCAATATAAATGTAACGACCCGCCTAGCACAGGCCGTTACCATACATACATACATACATACATGCATACTTATTTATTTGGCGTAAGCAGCGGAAATTTTTTTTTTTTTTTTTTTATACAGTGCGGATACTTGCAATATATAACGATGTTTGCATACAATTAAATTTACGTAATAAAAATCAAAACGCGAAGCGGTTATCATCCCCACATTCCACAGCTCGCCCTGCCTCGCTCGCCACCTTGCACCATCAGTTACCAGTAGGTTGCTTACCTACAACATAGACGTAAGTCACGTGAGCTTTCGCTCAGCAAGTACAACATACATATCCGCGACAATTAAACATAAACATAACTCATCATACATAATTTTTCATAGCATACACATCATACTTAACTCATACATAACATACATATCATGTCACATCATCGCATAATATATGCATGAACCAATTATGCTCTTATTATGCCATCATATTCATTCTTAGCTTATCTTACTTATGGGCCCCTTATTATAAGTGTACGTACCGGGCGCGCTCTATGGACTTACTCTTGCCATAGCTCAACCCGACCTGACGCGGGTCGGTACGACACAGGCAAGCTTGCTTGCCATCATACTTACTTTTCATGAACTCATACTTGTTCTTATTAGTGAACATGCTTCGTGATGTCACTATTCATAACTCATGCTCATATCTTAACATCATGTCATAATCTCATGCTCATGAACTTAACATAGTCATATCGTAAATATAACATCATTTCATCGTAAATATCAAACATACTTGGCAAGTATACAACAAAAGCCTATGCTGCAGGCGGAGTTGTACTTACCTTTAGTACTATGTCCCGAGGTATATTGATCCAATTTAGGATGCCTCAGCAGGCTATCTCCTGCTACATCAGAGGACACAGAGTAAGAATTTAGTTCTTACAGAATGTTGATAATCAAACCAACATTCGTACCTAGTCATAGTTATATGTTTCCCCCCCTTTTCTTAAACAAACCCGGATACTTCCTCTGTATCACGGATACCCCTAAGGTTTAGGGTTTACTACACTTAACGTGTACTTTGATTGGTTACACAGGGTAACCTTGGCTAAACAGCCTTTCTAAGTAGCGTTGGACTACTATTCTTAAATCTTGGGCCTACGCCTTCTAAAATACAACTCAAAGGATTATTTCAGATAATCCGAGTTTTTAGGCCCGACTAATCATTTTCACTATTTTATTGGGTTACGTTGGATAACCCTTGGGCTTAGGGCCCAAACCAATAACTCGGAATCTTTTCCCGGTCATGGTTCACTTAACTCAATTAAAAACTCTTTCTTTACTTTGGAAAAACTTAGGATTTTAAGATCATTTGATAAAACTTAGAACGGGTCTTTGTAAAAATCATTAAAAATAGAAACTGCCTTTGGAACAGTTTCTCACTGAGAATTAATCAGTGGATGTGCAGAAATGTCCTTTTCCTGCACTGTTTTAGAAGTTTCTGTGCACGAATTTCTTGTTCACTGCACAGTTTTGAAATCCAATTTTCTATTTAAAAATCAAAGCCGAATTTGAAAAAGTTTTCTTCATGAAAGTTTTAAAGCATTCAAAATCCTAAAACTTTCGTTTTGAACTCGAGACCCAAATCGGTCTCTAACCCGTTCATTTTCCCTGTTAAACTCACCTGGCCGTGCTTAGGGTCTGGGCATGGTCAGGCTCGGGTTTTCTTAAAAACGAAGGCCATTGGAGCCTTATTTTTGAAAACTGTTCACGTTATCCACTAGGAAAAATCCTACGCTACAACTTTTGTGTTTTACGTTTTTCCAAAATCAGCCTCTAAGGGCCTCAAATTTCGGTTTCCAGAAAACTGGGCAGATCTAACCCGAATTGGCAGTTTTCGGTATTTTCTTGGTTTCTCGTCCTAATTCGTGCACACTACCTCAACCGAACTCAGCGGGAGCCTAGAATCAACATACAACGTGTTTCTAACGTCCCATTTTAACTCACATGAAGCTGAAACCCGTCCATGCAAGTCAAACAATCAAACTAAATTTTTAAGGTTTCGGTTTGGCTAGTTTTCTTGATTTCTACTCACATAGCATACACATTTCCATCTAACACCCTAACATGCCATTTAAATATTGTTGGGCAGATTTGGGGAAACATACAACCCTTAATTAATCTAGCATACAATCATACTCATAAGCACATATAATTGCACAATTAAGCACTAAACAAAACATAGCTTAATATGCTAAATCAACCACCCCTAACTAATCAAGCACACACACACTAAAAAAAATCTGACCTAAGGGCAGAAATTAAAGGGAGCTTATGCTCATTACAATTTAGCTTGTAATACATTTAAATCTCTAATTTAGAACTTAAATTGAGAGATTTAAGGGCCAAGAAAATTTTTACCTTATTTGTTCCAATATGGGTATGCTTGGCTCAATTTTCTCTCTTCCTTTCCCCTTGGTGCAGCCGGCCCTATGCTCCTCCAATGAGCTTGAAATTTTGCAGCCACCTAGGGATTGGTCCTACCAATGTTCCGGCCACTTTTCACACAAAACAGCCACCTCCCCACTTGGTTTCCCCTTCAATTTCTCTCCCCCCCTGCTGCTGCCACAGAACCGGCCAGCAATGGCCAATCTTGGTTCCAAAATTTTTCTAGCTTCTTGGCTTGCTTCCTTATGAATACCTAATACTCCTAAGACTAATTCCTTAAGTTTTTGAAACTTTTTCTCTCTTTTGGCTGCTGTCCAAATTCGGTTTTGGTGAGGAAGAAATTGGGCAAAGTTTGGCTAAATTTTCTAATTTTTGTGAATAGGATGCACTCCTATTTATAGGCAATTTTGAACTTTTTAAAATTGCAAAATAGTCCTTCAAAGTTAGCCAATTTGCACAAAAAGAGGGTGAGGTGGCCGGCCAAGGTTGTTCTAGAACCAACCAAATTCTTTCCAATTTTTCACTAAATCCATATAATGATGTCATAATCCAAAAGTTACATGGCATCATCATTAAGGCCTTATTTGGCCTAATTCTTCATTAGACAGTATAACTCAATACTAAACAGATATAGTTGATACTGTGGTCTTTGATTCACAGTACCGGCTATTAAAATGCAGTCCAAAATTTATCTGTCTAATAATGGACTATACGAAAAATTCTCTTTTCGCTTCGAGCCTTTTGGCCTTTAATCTCCTACTTAGTGTGCTTGATTTTTCTATGGTGGTTTTGAATCTAACTTAAACCATTTTATCTGAAAAAATTGGTTTTCCGCAGTATACTTCCTATACCGCTAACCATTTTTCGATATCGTCAAAGAATTGATCTTTCTAGCCAATCTTTGACTTTCTTAGGTCAATGTTGCCTATTCTGACAACGTGGACTCTCTTGGTTCACTTTGACGGTTTCTGGTCAAACTTTGACTTTCTGGTCAAACTTTGACTCTCGGGTCAAACTTTGACTTTTGTAAAAATCATAGCGTTTTCATACCTTTTTCCTCAAAAGGTCGTATGCTCAACTAAGCAATCATTTTTGAGTCTTATAAAAGCATAAGAACTCACAATTCTGAATAAAAACCCTAAACCGGGCTTTTGCATAATTACCTTCACGGTACAGTTCAAATTTCTATACAAGAAATTGTAACGTTGTAAATTTTAGTTATTACAATCTACCCCCCTTAAAAATTTTCATCCCCGAAAATTAAAACAAATAAGGGTAGTTCTTTCTCATCTCATCTTCTAATTCCCAGGTTGCTTCTTCAACCATGTGATTTCGCCATAGTATTTTAACCATGGGAATGGTTTTGTTCCTTAAGACCTTCTCTTCCCGATCCAGAACTCGAACTGGCTTTTCTTCATAGGTTAAGTCCGTATGAACCTCCACCGGTTCCTGACTAAGCACATGGGAAGGGTCTGACACATACTTCTTGAGCATCGACACATGGAAAACATTATGCATCGAAGCTAACTCAGGCGGTAGGGCAAGCTTATAGGCAACTTTTCCAATCCGTTCGAGAATCTCAAATGGTCCAGTATACCTCGGACTAAGCTTTCCCTTTTTACCAAATCGCATCACTCCTTTCATAGGAGTAATCTTGATGAACACCGCATCTCCCACTTGGAATTCCAAGGGCCTCCTACGTTTATCGGCATAACTTTTCTGTCTGCTAAAAGCTATGTCGAGCTTCTGCTTGATCATCTGAATATCCTCAGAGGTCTTCTTAATGAAGTCTGTGGTTTGCAGCTGCTTCTGCCCCACTTCCTGCCAGTGAATAGGCGATCGACATTTTCTTCCATACAATGCTTCAAATGGAGCCATACCAATCGAAGCATGATAACTGTTGTTGTAGGAGAATTCGATCAATGGCAGCTTCTGATCCCAGTTTCCTTTGAAATCCAGCACACATGACCTTAACATATCCTCCAGTGTCTGGATGGTTCGTTCTGATTGACCGTCAGTTTGGGGGTGAAATGCCGTACTGAACTTCAACTTCGACCCCATAGCATTGTGAACACTGGTCCAAAATCGAGAAGTGAAGCGTCCATCACGGTCTGAGATGATCGATTTTGGTACTCCATGGAATCTGACTATCTGGGATACGTAAATCTCAGCCAATTTCTCCACTGAAAAGGTGACCTTAATTGCAATAAAGTGGGCTGATTTGGTTAATCTATCCACAATAACCCAAATCGAGTCATTCCCACTTGAAGTTCTGGGTAGCCCTACTACGAAATCCATCGTAATTTGCTCCCATTTCCATTCAGGAAGCTCTATTTTCTGTAGTTCGCCACCTGGATGTCGATGTTCAGCCTTAACTTTCTGACAAGTTAGGCATTTCGATACATATTCTGCTACCTCATTCTTCATGTTGGGCCACCAATAACTTAGTCGGAGGTCTTTATACATCTTGGAAGCTCCTGGATGTACTGAATACGGCGTCTTGTGTGCTTCTGACAAGATCTGGTCCTTAAGAAATTCAAAGTTAGGAACACAAATCCGTCCTTTGAAATAAATAGCACCATCTTCAGAGACCTTAAACTCCTTGTTCTTTCCACCAAAGAGTTGTGCTTTCAGCAAAGAGGAATCCTTTCCTTGATGCGACTTGATAGTCTCGAGAAGATTGGACTGGAGGGACAGAACAGATAATTTCCCCATTATCAATTCCAAGTTGAACTCTGAAATCTCCTTTTGTAGTGGTCTAGGAAACATTCCAATAGACATCAGCATGCCTACGGACTTCCTGCTTAAGGCATCTGCTACCTTGTTCGCCTTTCCAGGATGGTAAAGGATCTCACAATCATAATCCTTCACAAGTTCCAGCCATCTACGTTGTCTCATATTGAGCTCCTTCTGAGTAAAAATATACTTGAGGCTCTGGTGATCTGTGTAGATTTCACACTTGTTCCCGTACAAGTAGTGTCTCCAGATCTTAAGTGCGAAAACTACTGCCGCGAGCTCCAAGTCATGCGTGGGATAATTCCTTTCGTGAATCTTCAGCTGTCGGGATGCGTAAGCAACTACCTTCCCATTCTGCATCAAAACGGCTCCTAATCCATTTTTAGAAGCGTCACTATAGATCACGAAATTTCCTGCATCTACATCAGGAATTATCAACACAGGTGCACTTGTCAATCTCCTCTTGAGCTCTTGAAAATTCTCCTCACATTTCTGAGTCCATTCAAATTTCTTTTCTTTACGGGTAAGAGCGGTGAGGGTGTAGCGATCTTAGAAAATCCCTCGACGAACCGTCGGTAGTAACCAGCTAATCCAAGGAAACTCCTTATTTCCGTA
>CM046373.1:11304107-11368132 GCA_025413025.1 Ficus hispida
ATTCTACAATTCCCGGATGTTTTCTCCCACACTTGGCGCATGCCGGGTAGTCAGTGTTATTACCCTCATTTCCTTTATTATTCCTCTTCTGAGGGTAATTCTTTTGTTGTCCCTGACCCGAGAAATTTCCCTTTCTCTTGTTCCTCCCAAACTGTTTGGAACCTTGGCAGGGTTACTGACTTGTCCTTTCGGGGGCGTTTCAAAGTTCTGACGGGGCTGTATCGGCTTTGCCACGGCTTTTTCATCCCTCTTTGCTCTGAAGATCTGAGCCCTTGCTTCTTTATCCTGGTTAATCCAGTATTCGGCCCTTATAGCACGACTCACGCAGTCGGATACCAGGGTAGGTGGGCTACTGCCAGCGCTAACTTGCTTGGCGATATCTGTCCGGAACATCTTCATCATCCTTCTAACTTTTTCTGTTTCGTTGGGAACCAGTTCCGGACACAACCGGGCCAACTGTTCAAACTTCTTGACAGCCTCCATTACTGTCATTGATCCCTGTTTCAAACTGGCGAATTCATCTTGTTGGGTTGCCAGAATTTCCCTATTGTAGTACATGGTGCGGAATTCTGTCACAAAATCTTGCCAGCCCATGGCGGTAACATCTCGCCGCATCTGTACAGTCATCCACCAATGTCTGGCGTCTTTCTTGAGAGCGAAGGAAGCACAGAGAACCTTTTCCTGCTCAGATAGCCTCATAAAGTCCAGGATGACTTGGACATCAATTAACCAATTATCCGCAGCTATCGGATCCATTACTCCCTCAAATTCAGGTGCCTTCATCCTCCTGAATCTCTCATACAGTAAATCTTCCCGTACTGGCGGTAAGTTTACTGGAACTCCAGCAGGTGCTATCGGAATCTCAACATTCCGAGGGATCTCTGGTGGAATCTCCGGTGCCTGAGGTGCTACCGGGTCTACTCTCTCGGGGTGTGGGGAACTTCATCTCCCCTGGGTCTTTGGTTCAGCTCAATTAACTGCTCTCGCAGTCTATTTGTCTCTTGCTGCTGTTCCAGCAGCTGCCGTTGCAAGTTTGCAACAATGGTCGCGAGATCCGGCTCTGGCGGATTTTCAGGCATTGCTCGTCGTGGACGAACCATTTTCTCGTTCCTATTAAAACATAAGAAAAGATATTATCATACTGGAAATATCCCTTCTTTCATACATTTATCGTCATACATAATATAATTCTTCATATCATAACTTATTCATCGTATCATGGCACATAACAACTCGTAACATGCCTTTCATCATCGTATCATAATATTTCATAACTGAACTTTCTTTTTGTATTCTTACAAAAAGTACATTATATTCACAATTTCGTAATTACATCTTGATACGATTTCTGTACATATAGGGCCAAAATTTCGGATGGAAGTGTCTAACACTTTCCCATCATACATCAGTACAAGCCTATCATCCAAAAATATAAGCTAGTACATATCAGTCGTAAAATAAAATATATACAGAGTTAGCCTAATCTATATCCTCGTCCGTAACTACTGAGGGCGCGTCGGAGTCTGCATCATCATCTCCATCGTGCAATGGAAACTCCTCAGGGTCCTCATCAAAATCCTCCTCCTGCCAGTCCTCAGGCTCAAACTCTGGCCCGAGCTCCATATCCTCCTCCTCATCGTCCGCGAACCAGTCCTCCTACTCTGGCTCCGGCTCCGGCTCCATATCCTCCTCATCATCGCTAGGAATATCAATGATCGGAGGGTCTGCTGGCTGATCCTCTGGAGCAACAATAATATCATCGGGGTCGAAATCGTCCCCTACCCCGTCAGCCTCGACGTCCTCGGGCGGCACTGCCTGTACTGGCTCAGCTGGAATCGGGTCCTCGGGAAAAACTGGACCAGGCCCTAAAAATGGCTCTCCCATCCCAGCGTCGTCGACCGGTGCCTGAGGTCCCTCTCCAACCTCAGCCTCCTGCATAGCCTGTATGACAGCCTCTGCCTCTAAGATATCGCTATCAAATGCTCTACTGTCGAGCCAGGTAACGGCATCGGAACATACTGCCGGATATGCTGAGGCAATCCGTCCCGAAAAGTCTGAAGTGCAAATGCCACCATGTTCTCCAAGTCCTGTGGCACGTATGGCAGCATCTCCTCCTGGAACCGCCTACAATAATGGCTCATGGGCTCATCAGGGAAAGCATGCCAGACCACTGCGAAACTGAGGTATCGAGCACGATACGTCTCCCGATACATCACCGGGTCACGAGGAGGTACACCCTCGTCTGGTAGCGGTCCGAAACGGGCGATTATCAACGCACGAAAATGCGCCCAAGTGCGACTCGGCATCGCTCTCTCACCTATCGTCATCCACCATAATCGGGCGTCTACAGAAAGACACCGACTGGCTAACGAAACCTGTAATCTCTCCTCTATATGACATAATCTGAATATCAACTCCATGTCGTATAGCCAAGCAGCTAGCGACACCGTACGTCTCGTCCCGTCAAAAATCATCGGGTGCGCCTCATGAAAAGACGCAACAGCACGTCGATCCCCATCCGCTCCAGCGGGATCCATAATATCGTATCTATCATAACATAATCACGTAATAATTATTTATTTACTCATAAAATAAAATTACTTACAATGGTGGCAGCGACGGCAGGCATACTGTGAAATTGGGTAGCAGGGAACCGCTCTGATACCAACTCTGTAACGACCCGCCTAGCACAGGCCGTTACCATACATACATACATACATACATGCATACTTATTTATTTGGCGTAAGCAGCGGAAATTTTTTTTTTTTTTTTTTTTTTTATACAGTGCGGATACTTGCAATATATAACGATGTTTGCATACAATTAAATTTACGTAATAAAAATCAAAACGCGAAGCGGTTATCATCCCCACATTCCACAGCTCGCCCTGCCTCGCTCGCCACCTTGCACCATCAGTTACCAGTAGGTTGCTTACCTACAGCATAGACGTAAGTCACGTGAGCTTTCGCTCAGCAAGTACAACATACATATCCGCGACAATTAAACATAAACATAACTCATCATACATAATTTTTCATAGCATACACATCATACTTAACTCATACATAACATACATATCATGTCACATCATCGCATAATATATGCATGAACCAATTATGCTCTTATTATGCCATCATATTCATTCTTAGCTTATCTTACTTATGGGCCCCTTATTATAAGTGTACGTACCGGGCGCGCTCTATGGACTTACTCTTGCCATAGCTCAACCCGACCTGACGCGGGTCGGTACGACACAGGCAAGCTTGCTTGCCATCATACTTACTTTTCATGAACTCATACTTGTTCTTATTAGTGAACATGCTTCGTGATGTCACTATTCATAACTCATGCTCATATCTTAACATCATGTCATAATCTCATGCTCATGAACTTAACATAGTCATATCGTAAATATAACATCATTTCATCGTAAATATCAAACATACTTGGCAAGTATACAACAAAAGCCTATGCTGCAGGCGGAGTTGTACTTACCTTTAGTACTATGTCCCGAGGTATATTGATCCAATTTAGGATGCCTCAGCAGGCTATCTCCTGCTACATCAGAGGACACAGAGTAAGAATTTAGTTCTTACAGAATGTTGATAATCAAACCAACATTCGTACCTATCATAGTTATATGTTTCCCCCCCTTTTCTTAAACAAACCCGGATACTTCCTCTGTATCACGGATACCCCTAAGGTTTAGGGTTTACTACACTTAACGTGTACTTTGATTGGTTACACAGGGTAACATTGGCTAAACAGCCTTTCTAAGTAGCGTTGGACTACTATTCTTAAATCTTGGGCCTACGCCTTCTAAAATACAACTCAAAGGATTATTTCAGATAATCCGAGTTTTTAGGCCCGACTAATCATTTTCACTATTTTATTGGGTTACGTTGGATAACCCTTGGGCTTAGGGCCCAAACCAATAACTCGGAATCTTTTCCCGGTCATGGTTCACTTAACTCAATTAAAACTCTTTCTTTACTTTGGAAAAACTTAGGATTTTAAGATCATTTGATAAAACTTAGAACGGGTCTTTGTAAAAATCATTAAAAATAGAAATTGCCTTTGGAACAGTTTCTCACTGAGAATTAATCAGTGGATGTGCAGAAATGTCCTTTTCCTGCACTGTTTTAGAAGTTTCTGTGCACGAATTTCTTGTTCACTACACAGTTTTGAAATCCAATTTTCTATTTAAAAATCAAAGCCGAATTTGAAAAAGTTTTCTTCATGAAAGTTTTAAAGCATTCAAAATCCTAAAACTTTCGTTTTGAACTCGAGACCCAAATCGGTCTCTAACCCGTTCATTTTCCCTGTTAAACTCACCTGGCCGTGCTTAGGGTCTGGGCATGGTCAGGCTCGGGTTTTCTTAAAAACGAAGGCCATTGGAGCCTTATTTTTGAAAACTGTCCGCGCTATCCACTAGGAAAAATCCTACGCTACAACTTTTGTGTTTTACGTTTTTCCAAAATCAGCCTCTAAGGGCCTCAAATTTCGGTTTCCAGAAAACTGGGCAGATCTAACCCGAATTGGCAGTTTTCGGTATTTTCTTGGTTTCTCGTCCTAATTCGTGCACACTACCTCAACCGAACTCAGCGGGAGCCTAGAATCAACATACAACGTGTTTCTAACGTCCCATTTTAACTCACATGAAGCTGAAACCCGTCCATGCAAGTCAAACAATCAAACTAAATTTTTAAGGTTTCGGTTTGGCTAGTTTTCTTGATTTCTACTCACATAGCATACACATTTCCATCTAACACCCTAACATGCCATTTAAATATTGTTGGGCAGATTTGGGGAAACATACAACCCTTAATTAATCTAGCATACAATCATACTCATAAGCACATATAATTGCACAATTAAGCACTAAACAAAACATAGCTTAATATGCTAAATCAACCACCCCTAACTAATCAAGCACACACACACTAAAAAAAATCTGACCTAAGGGCAGAAATTAAAGGGAGCTTATGCTCATTACAATTTAGCTTGTAATACATTTAAATCTCTAATTTAGAACTTAAATTGAGAGATTTAAGGGCCAAGAAAATTTTTACCTTATTTGTTCCAATATGGGTATGCTTGGCTCAATTTTCTCTCTTCCTTTCCCCTTGGTGCAGCCGGCCCTATGCTCCTCCAATGAGCTTGAAATTTTGCAGCCACCTAGGGATTGGTCCTACCAATGTTCCGGCCACTTTTCACACAAAACAGCCACCTCCCCACTTGGTTTCCCCTTCAATTTCTCTCCCCCCCTGCTGCTGCCACAGAACCGGCCAGCAATGGCCAATCTTGGTTCCAAAATTTTTCTAGCTTCTTGGCTTGCTTCCTTATGAATACCTAATACTCCTAAGACTAATTCCTTAAGTTTTTGAAACTTTTTCTCTCTTTTGGCTGCTGTCCAAATTCGGTTTTGGTGAGGAAGAAATTGGGCAAAGTTTGGCTAAATTTTCTAATTTTTGTGAATAGGATGCACTCCTATTTATAGGCAATTTTGAACTTTTTAAAATTGCAAAATAGTCCTTCAAAGTTAGCCAATTTGCACAAAAAGAGGGTGAGGTGGCCGGCCAAGGTTGTTCTAGAACCAACCAAATTCTTTCCAATTTTTCACTAAATCCATATAATGATGTCATAATCCAAAAGTTACATGGCATCATCATTAAGGCCTTATTTGGCCTAATTCTTCATTAGACAGTATAACTCAATACTAAACAGATATAGTTGATACTGTGGTCTTTGATTCACAGTACCGGCTATTAAAATGCAGTCCAAAATTTATCTGTCTAATAATGGACTATACGAAAAATTCTCTTTTCGCTTCGAGCCTTTTGGCCTTTAATCTCCTACTTAGTGTGCTTGATTTTTCTATGGTGGTTTTGAATCTAACTTAAACCATTTTATCTGAAAAAATTGGTTTTCCGCAGTATACTTCCTATACCGCTAACCATTTTTCGATATCGTCAAAGAATTGATCTTTCTAGCCAATCTTTGACTTTCTTAGGTCAATGTTGCCTATTCTGACAACGTGGACTCTCTTGGTTCACTTTGACGGTTTCTGGTCAAACTTTGACTTTCTGGTCAAACTTTGACTCTCGGGTCAAACTTTGACTTTTGTAAAAATCATAGCGTTTTCATACCTTTTTCCTCAAAAGGTCGTATGCTCAACTAAGCAATCATTTTTGAGTCTTATAAAAGCATAAGAACTCACAATTCTGAATAAAAACCCTAAACCGGGCTTTTGCATAATTACCTTCACGGTACAGTTCAAATTTCTATACAAGAAATTGTAACGTTGTAAATTTTAGTTATTACAATAAATTCCTTGCTCTCTTTGAAGGCCCATTTTAGTGCGTTGTGGTAGAGTAATTGGATCATATACTACACAACCAAAAACTTGTAGATGGGATATATTTAACTCTTGACCAAATGCAAGTTGTAATGGGGAGTATTTTTGATAGCCTATCAACTTGATACGAATAAGTACTGCAACATGTAATATGGCATGTCCCTAAGCAGAGACAGGTAATTTTGTTCTCATTAGCAATGGTCTAGCTATTAACTGGAGACATTTAATTAATGATTCAGCAAGACCATTTTGTGTATGTACATGGGCAACAGGATGCTCCACAGTAATCCCAATTAACATATAATAATCATTAAATGCTTGGTAAATAAATTCATCAACATTGTCAAAACGAACTGTCTTGATTGCATGATTTGGAAATTGTGCCCTTAATCAGATTATCGAGCAAGAAATCTCGCAATTGCAACATTACGAGTAGACAACCAATAGACATGCGACCAACATGTTGAGGCATCTATCAACACCATAAATATCTAAATGGTCCACAAGTTGGCTGTATAGGCCTACATATATCTCATTGAATTATCTCCAAAAATACATAAGACTCAGTTGCAACTTTTAATGGAGATGGCATTATAATTAATTTGCCCTAAGAACAAGTAGCACAGAAAAAATCATTGGATAAAAGAACCTTCTGGTTCTTTAATAGATGTCTATGTGAATTCTCAATTATTTTTCACATCATTATTGATCCAGGGTGACCAAGACGGTCATGCCAAAGAGAAAACATTTTTGGATAAAAAGCCTTATGGGTTATCATCATATGTGAATTAATTTTGCAAATATATGTATAACAAAACCCGAAAAAGAAAGCGGGTAGTTTTTCTAATATTTGCTTGTGTCCATAAACTCTAAAAATAATGTAAAGATACTCTAAATTATTTTCATTTATAGTTTCAATATGATATCCATTGCGACGTATATCTTTAAAACTTAGTAGATTTCTTCTAGATCTACTACATAATAATGTGTCGTGTATAGCAAATTGTGTTCCTCCAGCCAACATAATATTATCTCTTTTTGAGCCTTCAACCAGGTTTGTAGCACCTGATATTGTATTTGCATTAGTTTTGCCTAATATCAAATTTGAAAAATAATTTTTATCTTTCAAAAATGTGTGCGTTGTCGCATTGTCTGCAAGACATAGTTCTTCGTCATTACCCTTCGAGTTACTATCAGTAAAAGCCATGTTCTTCATGAAGAATAAAAACAAAAAGTAGTAATAAGTATTGATAAAAGAAAATTATTTATTATACTAAGGAGATATGATGCTGAGAATTTAAATATTACATTAGAAATTGAATGGATAACATTCTTAAGCACTAGCATAACAAATAAGCAACAAAACCATTCCCATTTTCAGTCAGATTATCAATTTTTTTCATCTAGATTTTCAAAGAAATCTGAAATGTCAAGATGAGTAGTATTCATGTGATGGTCAACAAAATTCGTTTCTACGCCTTTCCCTTTTTTATTCAATGAAGCTTGGTAAAGGTCCACCAGATGTTTATTAGTTGTACGACAAGTACATGACCTGTAACAACTGAAATTTTTACGGACTCGCGATTTCCTTAGAAATAACAGAAATATAAGTATATACTATGTATATCATGTTGGAAAAACAGATTCGATATCAGAGTTACGGTGCAGCAGAAATTTTAAAATTTTTATGCCGATTCAGAAAATAAGCTCATGATGTATATAACAATAAATTAAATACATGATCAAACATGCCTTGTTTCTCGGATTCCGGAATTGTTAAAGTGTCAACCAAAGTGTCTTCTCTATTATTCTCGACTCCCCATGTCTCAGAATGTGTGTGGGCTAACATTCTATGAATCCAAGCGACTGGTAATTCTTCTGAAGTTTAGATCCCACTTTCTCAATCCTGATTTACCTCATTGAGAATTCGATCCGGGTTCGTTCTTTAAAACTATAAAACAGGAACGGGTTAACCTACTATGATAAATATCACTCAGCTTAACCTTTCTTACAGTTTTGATTCAATAAAAATTTCTCTATTTTTTCTCACACCTAAGGAGGACAAATTTTCTCAAGCTCGAAAAACCTAGTTTTTGTTTTTCTCTCTCCCAAAAAACCGTCCCCTTTCTTTGAGTGTATAATGATAGTTGGCTTTTTTCAAGAACCCTAGTCTTTATATAATACTCCAATTCTTTTTCAAAAATATCTCCTATTTGAAAAAGAATTAATAATTACTTTTTAGATAATCTTTTGAATCAAATGATCATTCGAATTTCGGGTTAAGTTCTTTAAACCTTATAGACGGTTTTTTGCTTGGAGAATACTCAAAAAATTCGTGATCCACCTTACGTATAGATTGATTGGTGGTTCAAATTTGAATCAAGAATCTATACTAATAAAAAAAAATCCTAATCCTATCCAGATTCAAACTCTTTATAAACCTTTGAATTTAAATAAGATTTTCTTGTTTGAATTTAAATAAATATTTTCCTCAAACATTATCCATATTTAATTAATTTCAATATATAGAATATTTTAGATTTACTTTCCACCAAAAAAACGTGTACCATTCTTTAAGAAAAGAAAATCTATCAAATAAGCTCCATTATTTAAATCAATTAATAATTTAATGTTTGTAATTTACTTAAACAATTTTGAAACAAAATCTTATTCCCTCCATCCATTAAAAATTCGTGCACCATAAATTAGGAGAGAAATTTTTTTTTTCAAAAACTAAATAATTCAAACATAATCTTATATTTATCTACATTAATTTCACATGTCCAATCCTTTCGGGATTGTATGTTGGAGAGTACCATGTCTTAATAGATATTATTAAATTCTCATTTAATTTACCGATCTTATTAGGAACAAATCCTGAGACGCTTCGTAGAACTATATGAGCTAGTAAAGGGACCCGATAGATTAATTATTCATCAATTATCAACTTCAGGACTATTCCACTAAAAGTTTGAAGTTAAACTCCTATTTACATACCATATTACGAAAGCTCTCTAATGCAGTACTTCTTTCATGATTTATTTATCGATTGCTTAATCGCCATATGTTATCCATGATTGAATTAAAGACTTTTTCCGTTTTACCTTTTCAATCATTTTAACATAAAGTTCCATTATTTTCCATTGAAAGAACCACCAATTGTAAAGCCATATAATCGGCAAACCATCAGAAAACACAAAGTAAACCGATGGCGAATATCTTGTTATATTATCTTTCAATTCCCGAATAATGTCTTTAAGTAGATAACATGTACTATCGTTAAGATAGCTATAGATTTCATATCTATGAATCTTGATTTCTCCATCCATAAGTCATACACCAAAACACAAGTATATTGATCATCAATTATCAGTGTCTCACCTATAGTGAATCAAAGTGCATAAGCCATGGATGCAAACTCAAGTATTAATTTCAGGATTAAGATTAATGCAAGATGATAATCAAAGCATCATTGATTCTTATAAATGGAATTATTAAACTGAATCAATTAAGACCTTAGGTCCAGTCCAATGTCATACCTCAATACTGGTATACATTAAAGTTTATACTCGGAACCTATATGATGGTCAAGCCAAATCATCCTTCCATGAAAGTAGACAACCTTTGCAATCTTATCATGAATAAGTTCTCCAAATCTTATTCCATCGATTGTGGACTATTTATTTAGACTATTATCAAATTGCCACATCTTCTATGTATACCCCGTATACATATGGTAATCCGATATATTACTAACAGCCTAGGAGTATTTTATATTTGCTCAAAATAATCATACAGACAACAAATGAAAGTAAGTAGGACACTACTTATTAGACATGAATAATATTTTTTTATTAATATCAAAATGTCATATTTATAGAAAATCCATATAATTGATTTTTCTATCCTTATGGCACATATAGATCTCAACAATCTCCCACTTGCCCTAAGCTAGTAAATGTGATATATTACGCATCCTCATGCCTTCGACGTGTTCCTCGAATCTTCTGGCCGCCAAAGTCTTCGTGAACGGGTCGGCAAGATTGTCCTCTAATGTGATTTTGCAAACCTTCACATTTCCACTCTCAACAATGCCTCTGATAATGTGATATTTTCTGTCAATGTGCTTATTACTCTTATAATGTCTAGGATCTTTGGTATTAGCTATTGCTGCACTGTTTCACAATAAAGTACCATAGCTTTATCCATATCAGAAATGACCTCAAGGTCACTAAGGAACCTGCAAAGTCATACCGCTTCCTTAGATGCCTAACTGGTAGCCACATACTCGGCTTCCATGGTCGAGTTAGCAATACAAGATTGCTTAACACTCCTCCACACAACGGCACCACCTCAAAGGATAAAGACATATCCAGAAGACGATTTCCTCGAATCCTGATCTGATTGAAAATCAGAATCTGTGTACCCTATAGGAACAAGGTCTTGATCGGAATACACTAGCATATAATTCCTCGTTCTCCGTAGAAACTTGAGTATATGCTTGACCGCAGTCTAATGGTTCGGTCCTAGATTCGACTGATATCGACTTATCATACCAACCGCAAAACAAATGTCAGGCCTAGTTCATAACATAGCGTACATAAAACTACCTACTGCAGATGCATAAGGTACATCTTTCATACGCTTCCTTTCCTCCGATGTCTTAGGATAGTCATCTCTAAAAAGCTTGATTCCCATTCTGAAAGGTTGGGCACCTGTCTTGGAATCTTTTATAGAAAACCTCTCAAGTACTATATCAATGTATAAAGCTTGGGAAAGTGCTATCATTTTATTCTTTCTATCTCTAAAGAGATGAATTCCAAGAATATAACTAGCTTCTCCTAAGTCCTTCATATCAAACTGTTTGGCTAACCAAATTTTGACTAATGATAGTGTTGTCACATCATTTCTAAAAAACAATATATCATCCACATAAAGTACAAGGAAAACCACCTTCTCATTCTTAATATGTTTATAAACACATGATTCATCAACATTTTGTTTGAATCCATAGGTTTTGATCGCTTGATCAAACCTAATATTCCAAGAACGAGATGCTTGCTTTAATCCATAGATGGATTTGAGTAACTTGCATACCTTGTCTTCTTGGTCATTTGCCTTGAACCCGTCTGGTTGTATCATATAGATATCTTCCTCAAGAGAACCATTCAAGAAAGCTGTCTTGACATCCATTTGCCATATCTCATAATCGAGACCAACCTCAACGAATAAAAGAATGTGCATTGACTTAAGCATTGCTACAGGCGAGAAGGTTTCTTCATAGTCGATTCCTTCTTTCTGTGTTTAGCCCTTTGCTGTAAGTCTTACCTTAAAAGTTTCCACTTTCCCATCCACACCTCTCTTCCTCTTGTATACCCACTTACATCCAATCGGTTTTATGCCTTTGGGTAGGTCTACAAGTTTCCAGACCCCATTCGAACCCATAGATTTCATCTAGGTGTTCATAGCCTTTTGTCAAAGATTAGAATCAACATCCTCCATAGCTTCCTTGTACGTAGCCGGATTGTTAACAAATTCTATGGATTTGCCTTAAAGACTTCATTATTGAACATATACCTTTTAGATTCCTTGACAATCCTCCCACTACAACGCAACTCCTGTGGTTGTTGATTTTTAAGCAGTTTTTCCACAGGGTTTTCAATGACTTTAGGAACATTCAAACTGTAACACCCGAGTCATCTACGTAGGGCCGACTACGTAAACGTGGGCCCTTACTTAACTTACTTAACTTACTTCTTAATTCACATACTTTAAACTTACTGAAAACTCCAGAGTAAAATTTTTTTTTCTATTCTTGCTTTTCTTAAAACTTTATTTGAAACTCAACTTATCCTCATACATACTTATACTCATACTTACTCACATGTACTCACTCGAGTACCAAGCTTCCAATACTATATTGAAAGCTATCATATTCAAACCGTAGACCAACCCGACCTAATGCGGGTCGGTACTACACGAGGCAACTTGTTGCCATCATACTTGAATACTTTTCCTTAACTTGTTATTGAAAATTTTTTTCTAAAAATAGTTTTCTTCTTGAAAACAATTCCTTGTCCATACTATCACTTTATTATATCATAACATAACATAAAACACATTTTACAAACATATTTTTCAAAACATATTTTACATAACATAATTTTTCAAAACCCGTGGCGGTGTCCGTCCCACATTTCACAGTCTGTAGCGCCAGCCTCCACAGCCTTGCATCAAGTATTGCCGATAGGTTGCTAACCTATAGCATGAACGTAAGTAATGAGCTTATGCCTAGTAAGTACAACATTCAATCCGTAAAACATTTTAACAAAAGTATGCATGGACTGATTATGCTTTATTATGTTGATTTGGTTTCTGGGCCCTTTACATAACATGAGTGTACGTACCATAGCGTGTAACCATGGAGTGATTGGGGCGGCCAGTCCAATTTCAACTCAAACCATGAACCATACTGTTTAACATGGAGTAGTTGGGGCAGCCAATCCAAACCCATTCAAACCATGGGCAATACCGTTTAAACCCGTCCTAGTAGCAAGTCGGCATGTCACAACAACATTAACTTGTCTTATCTTATGACTTAAAAACTTAATCTTACCATGTAGTTTAATATTAGTGAGCATACTGTATGATGTCACTATATCAAAACCTATAACATAACATAATATTAATCATAACATAAAACCTCATGACATAATACATCGTAACATAACACATCATAACATAATACGTCGTACCATACTACACCATAACATAGCACATCATAACGTAAACTATCATAACATAATCATCATAACATATGTAAATCATGTACATCAATACATGATTTCTTGAAAAACATGTCATGTAAAAACATTTTGCCCATGCTGTAGGCGGAGTTGTACTTACTTTTCATCCTATGATCTTGGTTTATCGTCCTACCATGGCACGACAACAATTCCTACTCCTGTTTCCAAACAGGGTGTAAGATAAGAGTCATTCATATTCTATCTTACCATACATCATAATCATTAAATGTTGGTATCCTAACCAACATTTATGAGTAGCCTTAGTTATATTATATGTCCCCCCTACAACAACTTATGATATCTCCTTAGGTTACTTGTCATAACCCTAGGGCTCATGGCCCAATATCTTATTAGGTTACTAATCTTATTAAGGCCCAACCCACTATCTTGGGTATCTCATGTGGTTACTATAAGTAACCTAAATTATTTGGCCCAATAAAATTAGGTAACTTTCCTGGTTACTATTTGTCCTATAGTTGTTTACCATAGGACTTGGCTTATTTTATTCCTTAGTTGATAAATTTTAACCCTTTTTATAAACTGCTTAAAACAGTTTCTTAAACTTTGAAAACTGTTTCTTAATTTCAGTTATCAGTGTATGTGCAGGAATTTCCTGCTTTTACACTGTTTTCTAAAAATCCTGTGCAGGAATTTCCTGTTTCCTGCACAGTTTTGGGAATCTAATCTTACTTTAAAATATTCTTAGAATTTGAGAAAACTTTCTTCATGAAAGTTGTAGATTTCGAATAATGCTACAACTTTTGTGTTTTACTCAAAATCTAGTTTTGCATTTAACCGGTCCATTTTTCTTGTTGAACCTGCCTGGCCGTGCACACTGGGTTTGGCTGACCAGGCTCGGGTTTCTACAAAAACAGAGGCTTTTGGAGCCTTATTTTTAGAAACCATCCATGCTGCCCCTAGGATTTTCCATTTGCTACAACTTTGTAGTTTTGAGTTTCTTCAAATTCGGCCTCTAAGGGCCTCAAATTACCGTTTCTAGAATACTGCCCAATCTTGATCCGAGACTGGCAATTTTGGTTTCAGTTCGTTCTTACGTAAAATTACGCACGCACTACCTCAAACGGTCACAACTGTGAGCCTACGTCAAGCATGCAGCGTAATACTAACGTTATGAAGATCATACATTCATTCTTAAACTTATGGGGATATATAACAAACATCTTAAAGGTATGCATGCAAACCCTAGCATCTCACGAGCATACCGTCAAAACATACACCAAAACATGAACTAGAGACCACCAAACCCTAATCAAGCACCGATCTAAAAATCTAAACTTGGGCATGAACATAATTGGTGAGCTTATGCTCTTACAATCAAACTTTGGAAATAAACTTAAATTTCTAATTTGAAGCTCAATTGAAAAGCTTAGGAACCAAAGAGGATTACCTTATCCAATCTCAAATATTGATGCTAGGTTTTTGAACCAACTTTCTTCTCTTTGCTCCCTACCACAACTGGCCTCTCCTGGCAAGGTTGGCTCTAAATTTTTTGCGACCCTTGATTGGTGTTTCTCCAAGTTTTCCAACCACCCAACCCCCTTTTTTTTTTTCTTTTCTCTATGGTCGGTTTTTAGGGGGAGAGGGTGAGGGAAAATTTTGGCATAATTTTGGAATGTTTTCTCATTTTTGTGAACAAAATGACCCCCCCCCCCCATTACCTATTTATAGATGATAAACAATTAAATTTTTGGATTTATTTTTAATTAAAAAATTACATAATAGCCCTTAAGAGAAAAATATTTGCCTATAAGTCCTTGGGAGCAAAATATTTGCTTAATGGTCCCTCATAAGTGGCCGGCTATTTGGAGAAACTTGGAGACCAAGTTATTTGCTTACATCATGCCTACAACATCATGCTTACATCATGCTTACATCATCATGTTTACATCATCATGCTTACATCATGCTTACATCATCATGTTTACATCTTGCTTACATCATGCTTACATCATGCTTACTTTTCTAAAAATTACACTTTGTCCCCCACGGATAAAATATTTACAATTTAGTCCCTGAAGGTGGTCGACTATGGTGGAGCCACCTGGCTTCCAATTTTTGCATAATTATCCACTTGATTCTAAAAATTCACTAATATAATCATGCAGTCTATTTCCTTACTAACTTATATAATATCAATACTGTTTTTCACCAAAAACAGTATTGTCATACTGGACTGTAGTCCAGAATTCATCTGCATAAATTTGGACTGCGTATCGGATTTTCTTAGGACTTGAAACTATTTAGTCCTTATTGCTCTAAATATTATACTTGATTTTTCTAGGGTGGTCTCATAGCTTATTCTAGCTCATTTGTCCGTAATGACGGTTTTCTGCAGTATAATTTCCATACTGTTAATTACACTACAGTACCGCTTCAGTCAACATAACGTCAACCAGGTCAAACTTTGACCGGCATAAAATCATAAATTCCTATTATGCCCTTTTTCTCAAAAGGCCTTATGCTTGACTAAAGCAACTATTATTGAGTCTCGTAACTAATTAAATGAGAACCCAAACATATACTGATATTTAACTCAGATCATGAGCTTTATATCGACATACAAGATTCAAATTTAAACTTTCCTTGTCTAAAGGAAATCATAAGTTCATCACAAATTTCGAGTTCTTACACAAACCCGAAGTCATTTCCTCAAGCACCAATTTACTATAAAGTTTAAAGTCTTCTATATAACTTTTCTCGAGAAATATTGTATGTGTGGAGACGAAGACTTTATTTTGCTTCGGATTATAAAACAAGCTACCTTTTGTCCCTTTTGGATATCCAACAAACAAGCACACTTCTGATCGTGACTCCAACTTCTTCGCTTTCTTATCCAGGACGTGTGCCGAACAACTTCAAATTCGAATATGATTCAAATTAGGTTTCTTTCTCATCCATAACTCAAAAGGAGTCTTGCCTTGAAAGTTTCCACTGCCCCATGTACACCTCTCTTCCTCTTGTATACCCACTTACACCCAATTGGTTTTATACGTTAAGGTAGGTCTACAAGTTTCCAGACCCCATTGGAATCTATAGATTTCATCTTGGTGTTCATCGCCTTTTGCTAAAGTCTAGAATCAACATCCTCCATAGCTTTCTTGTATGTAGCCAGGTTGTCAGCATGTTCTATGGATTTTGCCTCAAAGACTTCATCATTAAACATATACCTTTCAGGTTCCTTGATAATCCTCCTACTATAATGAAGCTCCCGTGGTTGTTGATTCTTAACAATTTTTCCACAAGGTTTTGAATGACTTTAGGAACATCCAAACCCGAAGTCATTTCCTGAAGCACCACTTTCCTACGAGGTTTAAAGTATTCCATGTAACTTTCCTCGAGGAATGTTACATGTGTGGAGATAGAGACTTTATTTTGCTTTGGATTATAAAACAGGCCTCCTTTTGTCCCTTTTGGATAGCCAACAAAAAAGCATACTTCTGATCGTGACTCTAACTTCTTCGCTTCCTTATCTAGGACGTGTGCGGACAACCCCAAATTCGAATATGATTCAAATTAGGTTCCTACTCATCCACAACTCGAAAGGAGTTTTAGGAACTGATTTAGAGGGAACATTATTCAGAAGATAGCATGCAGTTTGTATGGCATGCCCCCAAAATTAAAAAGTAATACGGAGTAACTCAACATAGATCGAACCATACCCAACAAGGTCTTATTTCTTCTATCAACTACACCATTCTGTTGAGGAGTACCAGGTGCAGTCAACAGGATTGTGTCCTATTCTCTATCAAATGTCCTAAGAACTCATCTGATAGGTATTTCCTACCTCGATCCAATCGAAGTGACTTAATAGACTTGCCTAATTATTTCTCCACTTCAGCCCAAAATTCTTTGAACTTATCAAAGGTTTCGCTTTTGTGGGTCATCAAATAAACATATCCACACCTCGAGTAATCGTCAATAAAGGTGACATAATACTCATACCCACCACGTGCTTTTATGTTCATGGGACCACAAACATTCGTATGCATAAGTTCTAAAAATTCCTCGACACGACTATTCTTGGTAGCAAACTGCCGTTTGGTCATCTTGCCCTCCAAACAGGATTCGCATTGTGACCAAGGTTCAACCTCGTACAAGTTAAGGCATTCCTCCTTTACCATCCTTTGAATTCTGTTAAGGCCTATGTGACTTAGTCGTAAATGTCAAATATATGATTTGTTAGAGTGAGAAGACTTATGTCTTTTAGAGTTCCTTTCTAATTCTATAACAAGTAGTGAGTGCATCTTAGGTTTGATAAAATAAAGATTTTCATGCATCCATCGATTACATGTAAGAGAATTGTTTTTCCTAATAACAACTTTACTGTTAAAATAAACCGAATAGGAGTCTTTAATAAAACAAGCTACCCAAATTAGATTCTTCTTAAAACTAAGAACATAAAAATAATGTCTCAAAATAATTAATCTAAATTCATCAAAATAAAGATACACTTCTCGTACTGCTTCAGCTCGCACCAATGTCCCATCACTGGCTCTTAATGTAAAGTTCTCCTCACGCAGACTTCTTGTTACCTTGAACCCCTGCAGAGAAATACAAACATGGTTAGTGGCTCTAGATTCTATAATCCAAGTATCCTTAGATTTTTCCACTAAACAAGCCTCTATTGGAAAAAACGGACCCGATATCAGAGTTACGGCGCAGCGGAAGTTTTAAAATTTTTATGTCGTTTTGAAAAGAATTTCATGATGCATATAACAATAAATTAAATTCATGATCAAGCGTACCTTATTTCTCAGATTCCGAAATTACTAGAGCATTTGACCAATGTGTCTTCTCTACTATTCTCGAGTTCCACGTCTCAGAGTGTGTGTGGGCACACGTTCTATGAATCCAAGCGATCGATAATACTTTCCGAAGTCTAGATCCCTTTTTCTCAATTCCGATGTTCCTCGTTGAGAATATGATCCAACTTCTTTATTTAAAACTACAAAACAGGAACCGGTTAACCTCCTATGAAAATTATCACTCGGTTTAACCTTCCTCACAGTTTTGATTCAATGGAATTTTCTCTCTTTTTCTTTCTCACAAGATAGCTGAATTTTATGAAGTGGAAGAAACCCAAATTATTTTTTTTTTCTCCCAAAAAACGTTTTTCTCCTTGAAAAATACTAAAATTGGTTTCTCAAGAATTCCTAGCCTTTATATAGAAGTCTAATCCTTTTCAAAATTTAATTCATTCTTGAAAAATAATTAATAATTATTTTTTTGGATAAATTTTAACCCAAAAGATCGTACAACTTTAGGGCTAGATTCATTAAACCTAGAAACGTTTTTCCAAGAGGAAATCTCCTCAAAAATTCGGCCACTTTGAGTTTCAAGCTTGATTGATGATTCAAATTTTAAATCAAGAATCTAGACTAGTTAAAAGATCCTAGTCCTATCTAGATTCAAATTTCTTTTAAACCTTTTTTAATTTAAATAAGATTCACTCATTTGAATAAATATTTTCCACAAACATCAACTATATTAATTAATTTAAATCAATGGAATATTTCAAATTTCTTTCCTCACAAAAACCATGCACCTCTTTTAATTAGGAGAGAAAAATTCATGAAATAATCTCCATTATTTAAATTAATTAATAATTTAATATTAGGAATATATTTGAATAATTTTGAAACAAAATTTTCTTCCCTCCACCTATCTAAAAACCGTGCACCACATTTAGATTAGGAGAGAAAAACTTTGTTTTTCAAAATTATATAATTCAAACACAATCTTATTTCTAAAATTCAAATTAATCAATCACATGTTGACAAATCATATTATTTGTCTACACCAATCCTACATGTCTAATCCTTTTCCGGATTGCATGTTAGAGAGTACATGTCTTAATAGGCATTACAAAATTTCATTTAAAATTTACCGATCTCATTAGGAACAAATCCCGAGACGCTATATGGAACTATATGAGCTAATAGAGGGACCCGATGGAAATATGTAAAGAAGCTCCTATAATTGTGAAAAACTAATCCCAGATTAATTATTTATCAATTATCAACTTCAAAACTATTCCACTAAAAGTTTGAAGCTGAACTCCTGTTTACATACCGTATTACGAAAGCTCTCTCATGTAGTGCTTCTTCTATGATTTATTCATCGCTTGTTTAATCCCCATATGTTATCCATGATTGAATTAAGAACTTTTTCCGTTTTATCTTTTCAATCATTTTAACTTAAAGTTCCATTATTCTCCATTGAAAGAACTACCAATTATAAAACCATACAATTGGTAAACCATCAGATAATACAAAGTAAACCGATGGCCAAGATCTTATTATACTATCTTTCAATCCCCGAATAATACCTTTAAGTAGATAACATGTACTATCGTTAAGATAGCTATGGATTCCATATCTATGAATCTTGATTTCTCCATCCATAAGTCATGCACCCAAAACACAACTATATTCACCATAAATTAACAGTGTCTCACCTGTAGTGCATTAAAGTACATAAGTCATGGATACGAACTTAAGTAATCATTTCAGGATTAAGATTAATACATGATGATAATCAAAGCGTCATTGATTCTTATAAACGAAATTATTAAACCAAATCAATTAACACTTTAGGTCCAGCCCAATGTCATACCTCAATACTGGTATACATTAAAGTTTCCACTCGGAACCTATCCGATGGTCAAGACAAATCATCCCTCCAAGGAAGTAGACAACCTTTACAATCTTAACATGAATAAGATCCCTAAATATTATCCATTGATTGTGGACTATTTATTTTAACTGTTATCAAATTACCATGTCTTCTATGTATACCCCGTATACATATGGTAATATGATATATTACCAACAATCAAGGAGTATTTTATGTTTGCTCAAACATACAATCAACAAATGAAAGTAAATAGGACATAACTTATTAAACATGAATAACCTCCTCTTATTAATATCAAAATGTCATATTTACAGAAAACCCCTAACATTGATTTTCTATCCTTAGGGCACATTTAGATCCCAACAGCCTCAAGATATAGGATATCGAAATTACCTCTTGGCTACTGCATAGTCAGGTAGTCTCTGCAATACTTCTTGAAGTATCCATTCATCCCATTGAAAAAGCACTTAGCCTTCTTAGGATCTACCTTCCGCTTCTTAGTCTTGGTAGACTTTTTAGGAGCAAGTGCCCTCGCCGCAGGCTTTTTCCCCTTGTTCTTCTCCTTTGCCTTCTTCCTTTTGGGATTAGGCACAAGTGAACCAAGTTCAACCACATTTGCCTCAGCCTTAGATTCAAAACCCTTGAAAATATTCTTAAAGGCTTGCAATTCTTTCATCAATTCCGTTAGAGACATCTCCATCCAGTTAAGGTTGTAGGATGCCTAAAACAAATCGAAATCCTTGGACAAGGTTTGGAAAACCATAACCAATTGAGTTGCAGCATCGATCTCAGCCCCATTTGACTGAGCCTCAGACAAATAAGCCATGATTTTCATCATGTGCTCCTTGGTGGGAGTTCCAACCTTTTGCTTGCAGTTCATGAGACCTTTGATAGCATCGGTCCTAACCTAGATAGTTTGTTCACCAAACATCTCCTCCAGGTTGTCCATGATCTGCCTAGTAGTTTCATGCTCTTCATGCTGTTTCTGGAGCACGTTAGACATGCTCGCCCGAATATAGCATATAACACTTAGGTTGGAATTATCCCAGCACTCAAGCGCTACAAATTCCTTATCAAGAGCATCGATCGCAGGCATGGGGGGTCAAGGTTGGGTAACGACAAAACTGTGTTTCTCAACGTTTAAGATGATAAGCAAGTTCCTTTTTCAGTCATTAAAATTCTCACCGGTTAATTTGTTTTGCATAAGTATCACAGATAATGGGCTCGATATCTTAATCTATAATAAAAAAATATGTAATAAGTATGAGCAAACATCCTTTTATTTAAAAAATTTTGGTTTTGTAATGAAACAAAAAGATCTATATGCAATCTAAATATTTATGTGCCAAGCCCTTAAAAAACACATATCTTACAACGATAATTCCTAACTTCTGCTTTTCAAGCTACTGAAGGGTAGTCATGGAAGAACTAGCCAAGAATACGGATCCTCTCCAATTAATACATATTCGTCCATGGAGCATAACCCCATTAAATATATATTAACTATCGCTTATTTGGTCACTACTTTAAATATCAGAGCCTCGAGGAATGGTTAATAAATAAAGTAGCATGAGTGTGTAACCATCATTTCCAATTTTAAATCCATATTTTACATCCACCATCGAAGGGTGATCTAAACATAAAATATACCCAAAATTGTTATCTTTTCGGAAATCCAAATCAGCGTATGCTCTAGGTAAGATACTTATACTAAGAGAATTCCCGGGTCGAACCTGAGTAGTAGGCACTACCATACGTAACTATTGGACCAATGATGGAGACTGTAGGTCTTAGTGTGTAAAACTTTTTTCCACTCAATCTTTTGAATTAGGGTTTTTGTTTTTCATGCATAAACAATATTTATTAAGTGGCACTCCCTAGTCTATAAGGCATGTTATCAATATATCGCAAAATAGTATAACATATTTATCTAGCATCGCATCATTCATGATTTACAAAATATGTAAATAGCCGTGGATCATGATTCCATCCTAGAGAAAAAAAATTGTAAAATTTACAAAAATTTAACCGAAACATATATCGGCCTTCCTTTGTAGATCAATGCCTTGTATCCTTCTTCAATGTGTCGTACTTCTCCAATGTCACGTCCTTTTAAATTTAAATTAAATTTAAATTTCTAAAAAGATTATATGTGATTTTTAATTTTAATCAAAATTACAAAATATCAAAATTTAAATACAACACGTTTTTAATTTAAAATTCAAATTTTAAATTTAATTAAAATCACAAAATTTTAAAATTCTCAATAAATAAAAAATATTTATTAAATTTAGATTTATATTTTCAATTTTGATTTTCCAAACTATCAAGATCACATATCATTGGAAAATTAAAATTTTCAAAAAGATTTAATGTGATTTTTTCTTCCACAAAAAACGCCAATTATGAAATTTGAATTAATTAAAATTTCCAAATTTCAAAAAAAATCACATCCTTTGAAAATTTCCATACCTTCGTTCATCTTCAATCTCCTTGAATCTATTGTGACCCGAATTTACAAAAAAAAAAAAAATCATACGCCGTTTCCTGCTTACAAAAATTTTAGAAATTAAAAAAACGACCTAGCGGTGATAATAAACCGAATCTATTACACTTGAAAAACCTAGATACAAATTTTAACCTCTATGGAATCATAACCGGCAAAATTGAACAAGCATCATATACTATAAAAAAAATATAAAGCATTTATTCGTCCATACATCCATTCACAATATCTTTAATAGACACAAAATAAAATCAAGAGTGTCAACTCTTTAAAATATTTCATTAATGCATAGAGAGAAATTTATTTGATCAAATAATTTATGTTATACACATAATCATGAGTTGGCTCTGATACCAATTGTTGGAAAAATAGATCCGACATCAGAGTTACGGCGTAGCGGAAGTTTTAAAATTTTTATGCCGATTTAGAAAAGAAGCTCATGATGTATATAAAATAAATTAAAAACATGATCAAACATACCTTATTTATTCGATTCTAGAATTGTTAGAGCGTCGACCAACGTATCTTCTCTACTATTCTCGAGTCCCCATGACTCAAAGTGTGTGTGGGTACATGTTCTATGAATCCAAACGACCGGTAATTCTTCCGAAGTCTATGTAATAACCCGAAATTTTGATAACTTATGATTTCCTTAGATACAAGAAAAATCTAAGTTTGAATCTTATATGTCGATATGAAACTCATGATCTGAGTTGAATATCAGTATTTGTTTGAGTTGTCGTTAATTAACTACGATTCCCAATAGTAGTTTACTTAGTTAAGCACGAGGCCTTTTTGATGAAAAAGGGCAAAATAAGAATTTATGATTTTATGCCAGTCAATGTTTGACCAAATTGATTGAGACAGGATTGCAGGGTAATTAATTGTATGGAAATTATACTACGATAAACCGTCATTATGAATAAATAAGCAAGAATAAGTTTGAAGACCACCCTAGAAAAAATCAAGCACATTATTTAGGACAATAAAGACTAAGTAGTTTCAAGTCCTAAGAAAATCCTATACGCAGTCCAGTTAAGTGCAGATAAATTCTGGACAACAGTCCAGTACAATTATACTGTTATTAGTTAAAAACAGTATTTGAAATGGACTGCATTTATGAGGAAAGCCAAATGGGGCCTTATGGGATGACACCTCATCCTTAAATAGATGACTAAGCAAGAATTGGAAGCCAAGTGGCTCCACCATAGTCGGCCACCTTCAAGGACTAAAGTGTAAATATTTTGTCCTTTAGGGGCCAAAGTGTAAATATTTTATCCTTTAGGGGTCAAAGTGTAAATATTTTGTTCTTTAGGGAATAAAGTGCAATTTGAAGAAAAATAAGTGATGATGGATAAGTATGTAATTTAAGGATTTTCCTAACTAAGCCTCCAAATCTAACTAGGCCAATGATCGGTTACAAGCTCGGTTACATTGGAAATCAAGGGAAATAAGTTAGGGTGAGGCTTGAAAATTGTCTTTTCTTCTCAAGCCTCCACATGGCACCATGGCCGGCCACCTTTGGAGTTCTTAGAGCAAATATTGTGTTCTTAAGGACCAATAAGCAATGATGAAAATAAGGGTTCACCAAAAGTTGACACATCATGTTCTAGGTTTGCTAAGTAAGCATTGTAGCTTTGCTTACTTGGCTATGTATGGTGCATGATCAAGCCAATAATTTGCCACTTGGTATCACCTATGGCCGGCCATCATAAGGAATTGACACCTCATGCTCTAGCTTTGATGAGCAAGCTCTTAGCCTTGCTCACTTGGCTAGCTAAGACATACACAACACATCATCTATGGCCGGCCACCATGAGGATTGAACACCTCATGTACTAGCTTTGATGAGCAAGCTCTTAGCCTTGTATACTTGGCTAGCTAAGACACGCACACCACTCATCATCTATAGCCGGCCATCACAAGGAATGGACACCTCATGTCCTGGCCTTGGTGAGCAAGCCTTAGCCTTGCTTACTTGGCTAGCTAGAACAAGCACCATGAAACACCTATGGCCGGCCACCACAAGGAGAAGACATCTCATGCTTCTAGCCTTGATGAGCAAGCCGCCTAGCCTTGCTTACTTGGCTAGTTGAAGCAAGCATGGCCGGCGACCACATAGGGGTCATGAGCAAATATTTTGCTCTTGAAGACTACTAAGCAATTAAGTTTGATTTCACCTATAAATAGGTGGAAGTTAGATCACTTTAAGAACTTTTAGTGAACCCCAAAGTTAGCATCTCATTGTCTAGTCTTCCTCCCCTAAGAGCCGAGCCAATAAGAAAGAAAAGTGAGAAAGATAGAGTTCGGTTTTAGTGTTGACTAGTGAGAAGAAAACTTACAAGTGAGGGTAGATTCATTTTCTTGAATCATGAGGTAATCCTCTCCACCCTCTAACTTTTCAATTAAGTTTTGGTTCAAGTTTAAGTGTATTTTCAAGTTGGGATTTGTAAGAGCATAAGCTCACCCTTTATTTTCCTACCAAAGCTTAGAGTGCTTGATTATGCTTGATTAGGGTTTTATTGGTCTTGATTTATGGTTTGATACATATTTTTGATAATATGCTTAAGAGAATTATGGTACGTGTATATGCATAGTAAATGTTTGTTATATGTTCCCATATGTTCAAGAAGAGGCAGATTATGTTTGATTGATGGTTATGAAATTGGTATGTGAATTAAGGATGCAAACTAACCCTAAAACCCTACTTTGGCACAAGATTTACCACACGGAGTGCATGGGTTTGAGCCATTGCTTAGTTGCTGAAAACTTATGTCAGGTGTTGCATATTTGCCGTAGGCTCACGGTTGCGGCTGTTTGATGTCGTGTGCGCGTAAGTTTACGTAAAATTTGGCCTAAACCGAAAGTGCCAGTTTTCAGGTAAAACTGGGCAGCTTTCTGGAAACAGGATTTTGAGGCCCTTAGAAGCAGAATTTGAGAAAAGTTAAAACTCCAAAGTTGTAGAAAATGGAAAATTCTAGTGGATAGCATGAAAGATTTTTAAAAATAAGGCTCCAAAGGCCTCTGTTTTTATCAAAACCCGAGACAAGCCAAAACAGGTAATTGTTCATGGCTAGGCAGTCTTCAACAAGGAATATGAACAAGTTAAAGACAGAATTAGGTTTTCAGTAAAACATGAAAGTTGTAGTGTTATTAGAATTCTACAACTTTCATGAAGAAAGATTTTTCAAATTATAAACAGATTATTAAGATAAAATTAGATCGTTAAAACTGTAAAAGAAACAGGAAATTCCAGCACAGGATTTTTAGAAAAGCAGTGCAAAAGTAGAAAATTCCTGCACATGCACTGATAACTGAAATTAAGAAACTGTTTTCAAATATTGTTTTTAGAGCTTGACAGTTTTTAACTATTTTTGCTTAAAAGTTATAGTTTTATAAAAATACGGTTATGTAAGGTTTTACGACAGATTTTTTAAGGAAACTCGACAAAGTTTTGTCAAGAAAATGAGAAAGATAAATATTTGGGTCAAAAATTATTTCAAAAACAGAATAATAAAAAGATAACCGATAGTAACCGGTTAGGTTACCTAAGTTATTAGTCAGGCCTAAAACCCAGGGTTACCCAAAGTAACCTAGTGAGTTATGAATTAAAAGTAATTGGACTTAGGCCCAAAATTACTGATAGTAATCTAATAAGACACTATTCAAGTCTGACTGGGCCTGGTACCCAAGGTTACCTGAAGTAACCAAACAAGATACTGTTTGGGCCATGAGCCCTAGGGTTTCGACCACTAACCGAAAGAGTTATCAGAAGTAGATGTGGGGGACATATAACTAGGGTTATTCATAGATGTTGGTTAGAATACCATCATTTAATGATTATGATTTATGATAAGACAGGACGATCTACGTTCTCGATCCTTACCTTACGTTGTTTTTTGAAAAACAGGAAGTTAACCTGTTGTTGCATTGTTAGGAGCAACGAACTCAGTATGTAACGTAACAGGTAAGTACAACTCCGCTTACAGCATGGGCAAAACGGTTTTGACAAATGACATGTTTTTCAAGAAATCATGTATTGATTTATATGATTTACATATGTTATATGTTATGATATTTATGTTATGATGGTTTATGCTATGATGTTTATGTTATGATTTGTTATTATGTTATGATATATGTTTTATTATCGTGACATCATGAAGCATGTTCATGAATATTAAATCACATAGTAAGAATAAGTTAATATGTAAAGGACCCAAAACCAAACCAACATACGAAAGCATAATTAATCCATGAATTCTTTTATTGAAATATTGCGGATTGAATATTGTACTTACTGAGCATAAGCTCACTACTTACGTTCATGCTGTAGGTAAGCAACCTACTGGCAATACTTGATGTAAGACTGTAGAAGGCTGGCACTGCAACTGTGAAATGTAGAATGGACACCGTCACGGGTTTTGGAAAATACGTTATGTAAAATACGTTTGTAAAATGTATTTATGTTATGTTATAATGAATTAATAGTATCGGTAAGGAAAAGTTTCAAGTATGATGGCAACAAGTTACCTCGTGTCGTACCGACCCGCATTAGGTCTGGTTTGGTCCACGGTTTGAATATGACGGCTTTCAAATAAAGTGTGAAATGAAAGCTTGGTACTCGAGTGAGTACATATAAATATGTATGAAGATAAGTCCAGTTTTGTTTAAAGAAAAAAAAAAAAGAAAACTTTTACTATTGAATTTTTAGTAAGTTTAAGGTATTTGAATTAAGAATTAAGTTATGTAAGTACGAAGTCACGGCCCTACATAGGTCGGGTCGTGTCACTCTAGATCCCACTTTCTCAATCCCGATGTACCTCGTTGAGAATTCAATCCGGGTTCATTTTTCAAAACTACAAACTAGGAACCGGTTAACCTACTATGATAAATATCACTCGATTTCACCTTCCTCACAGTTTTGATTCAATGAAAATTTCTCTCTTTTTCTCACACTCAACATGGACAAATTTTCTCAAGCCCAAAAAAACCTAGTTTTTGTTTTTCTCTCTCCCAAAAAACCATCCCCTTTCTTTGAGTGTATAATGATAGTTGGCTTTTTTCAAGAACCCCTAGATTTTATATAATACTCCAATCCTTTTTCAAACATATCTTCTATTTGAAAAATAATTAATAATTATTTTTCCGGATAATATTTTGAACCAAAGAATCATTGAATTTCGAGCTAGGTTCTTAAACCTTATGGATGGTTTTTTTCTTGGAGAAGACTCAAAAAAATCGTGCTCCACCTTATGTGTAGATTGATTGATGATTCAATTGAAATTAAGAATCTAGCCTAGTCAAAAAGTCCTAACCATATCGAGATTCAAACTCTTTCTAAACCTTTGAATTTAAATAAAATTTTCTTATTTGAATTTAAATAAATATTTTCCACAAACATTATCCATATTTAATTAATTTCAATAAATGGAATATTTTAGATTTTCTTCCAACTAAAAAAACGTGCACCATTCTTTAAGAAAAGAAAATATATCAAATAAGCTCCATTATTTAAATCAATTATTAATTTAATATTTGTAATATATTTAAATAATTTTGAAACAAAATCTTCTTCCTTCCATCCATTAAAAATTCGTGCACCATAAATTAGGAGAGAAAAATTTTGTTTTCAAAAACTAAATAATTCAAACACAATCTTATTTCCAAAATTCAATTAACCAAAATAATTAATAAATAATTATTTTATTTGTAACCAATCATATGTTGATAAATCACATTGTTAGTCTAAATTAATTCCACATGTCCAATCTTTTCGGGATTGCATGTTAGAGAGTACCATGTCTTAATAGACATTATTAAATTCTCATTTAATTTACCGATCTCATGAAGAACAAATCTCGAGACGTTTCGTGGAACTATATGTAATAACTAGCTTGTTGCGATATTACGATTTCTATTTTTTTTTAAAGAATTTGAGCTGTACCGTGCAGGTATCCATGAAAGAGCCGATTAGGGCTTTTGTCAAATTTTGTGAGTTCTTATGATTTTATAAGACTCAAATTGAATTGCTTAGTTAAGCGTATAGCCTTTTGAGTAAAAAGGTATGATAGGAATTTATGCTTTTATATTGGTCAAAGTTTGATCAGAAAAGTCAAAGTATGATGGTACGGTTGTAGAACAGGCAGTATAGAAAATATACTGTGAAAAACCATCATCATGGATAAGATAGTAAGAATAAGATTCAAAACCACTATAGAAAAATCAAGCACATTATTTACGACATTAAGGGCTAAATAGCTTAAAGCTATAAGAAAAATTTTTACGTGGTCCAACTTTATACAGATGAATTCTGGACTGCAGTCTAGTATAACAATACTGTCATTAGTGAGAACAGTATTAGAAATATCTGTTTTAGCATGATCATGCACTGTATTTTAAAGGAACAGCCAAACGAGGCCTTAAGATGACTTCACGTCACCATGGATTAATGACATCATTTCTTGAATTAAAGAAAATTAAGGAAAGTAATCTTTCCTTGTAGACCAAGGGATGGCCGGCCACCTCACAAGGGATTGGAAGAAAATTTTTGTGGTTTAAGGACTAATGAGCAAATTTTGGAATAAAAATAAATCCACAAATTAAAATATTTTTCACCTATAAATAGGTGGAGGGGGGGAACTCATTTTGGTTCACAAAATTGAGAAACACCACTAGACTATGCCAAAATTTTCCCTCACCATCTCCCCCTAAAAACTAAACATAGAGAAAGGAAAAAGGAAAGGAAAAGTGAAGGTAGGGTGGTCGGAAAACTTGGAGAGACACCAAACAAGGCCGAAAATTTTGGAACCCACAAAGCCTAGGGAGGCTGGTTGTGGGAGGCGCAAAGAGAAAAGATTTGATTTAAGATTATAGCACCAATCTTTGAGATTGGCTAAGGTAATCTTCTTTGACTTCTAAGCTTTTTCAATTGAGCTTGATTTTGGAAATTTAAGTAATTTCAATGTCGGAATTGTAAGAGCATAAGCTCAATTTAATTTTCAAGCCCTAGTTTAGATTTATGGGTTTTATGCTTAATTAGGTAAGTAAGTGGTTTTGATTTTCAAGCTGTGCATGGTTATGTGATTGATAGCATGATTATAGGGTTTTGCATGAATGTTCTATGAGGTAGTTGTATATCCCAAAATCTGTCTAAGGCTTGTAGGTTATGTATGTTGTGGTTTGAATTAAGTTACTTGCTTGATTGATGCATGATTTTGCAAACCCAACTTAAAAACCCTAATTTTGATGCAAAATATCCAAGGATTTGTATATGAATTGTATGGATGTATGATGATGGGATTTAGATTAGAAAGTGCTACATGAATGTCGTAGGCTCACGGTTACGACCGTTTGAGGTAGAGTGCACGTAAATTGAACGTAAAAATGGACTTAAGCAAGAAACTATCAGTTCGGATAAAACTAGACAGTATTCTGTAAAGACGGTTTTGAGGCCCTTAGAAGCCGAATTTGGAAAAACTTAAAACATGAAAGTTGTAGAGAAGAGAAATCCCTAGGGGCATCGCGGACAGTTTTCAAAAATAAGACTCCAATGGCCTTTGTTTTTACAAAAATCCGAACCTGGTCTTGCCTAGACTTTATGCACGGCCATGCAAGTTCAATAGGGGATATGAGTGGGATAGAGACCGAGCTGGGTCTCAAGTAAAACATGAAAGTTTTAGGATTTCTCAAGATCTAAAACTTTCGTGAAGAAAACCTCTCTGGATTCAACTCATATTTTTAAATAAAATTGGATTCTAAAACTGTGTAGTAAACAGGAAATTCCTGCACAAGATTTTCTAAAAACAGTGCAGGAAAAGGACATTCCTGCGCATACATTGATAAATTGGCAGTTAGAAACTGTTACAAAGGTAGTTTCCAACACTCACTAATTTTTACAAGATCCACTCATAAGATTACAAATTTTGATAAGGTGAACAAGGATTTTTGAAGAAATGGACATAAGACACTAAGTTTTTCCAAAGTAAAGAAAATGAGTTTTTGGATCAAGTTATGACCAACCATAATCGGAAAGGATACCGAGTTATTGGATTGGGCCCAAAGCTCAAGGGTTACCCAATGTAACCCAACAAAATACTAAGAATATTGGTTGGGCCTAAAACCCAGGGTTACTTATGGTAACCTAATGAGATATGAATTAAAATATTAAGGCTTAGGCCCAAGGTTAAAAATAGTAACCTAACACTATTCATGTATGTAGGGATTAGTAACTAAGGTTACTTTAAGTAACCTAACAAGTTATGATTTAAGTTAATAGGCCCTAAACCCTAGGGTTATCCGTGATAACTAAGTAAGTATCAAGAATTATATAGGGGACATATAACTAAGTTTAGGTATGGATGTTAGTTAGGTTACCAACATTTTAAAAGTATGGTTTATAGAACCCTTACCCTATGTCCTTTGGAATAGCAGGAGATAGTCTGTTGTTGCGCCCTGACTTAGAGCAACGTAACATTGGACATAGTATACGAGGTAAGTACAACTCCGTCTACAGCATAGATTTGTTATGGTGTTACTTGCCTGATATGTTGTATGCTATGTTATGACATGATGTATGACATGTTTAAGTTCATGATATGTTTATGATATGATGATGATTCAGTTATGATTTAATTCGGTGTGACATCATGAGGCATGTTCACCAATTCTTATGATAAGAACAAGATCAAGAATGAGATGATGAAAAGTAAGAATGATGGCAAGCAAGCTTGCCTGTGTCATACCGACCCGCGTTAGGTCGGGTTGGACTATGATTTGAGTTGGAATTGGACTGGCCACCCCAACCACTCCATAGTTACGCGCCCGGTACAGACACTTATGTTAAGGGGCCCATAAGCAAATAAAGTTATGAAAGAATGTTATGAAAAGAAAAACGTGAAAGCATAATGAAGCATAAACGGTTCATGCATTATTAAGTTATGCTATGCTATGCTATGTCATGATATGTTATGTTTTATGATTATGTGTGCGGATGTCAAAGTTGTACTTGCTGAGCGAAAGCTCACGTCTTACATCTATGCTATAGGTAAGCAACCTACGGGCAATCTTTGATGCAAAACGGGGGAGCATGGCAGGGCGAGCTGTGAAATATGGGAATGATAGCCGCTACGCATTTTGTCATTATATATATATTATTTGGTGTTCGACCATCTTTTTTTAATTATCGTCATTTGCTCGTACACTTCGTATAAAAAAAAAATTTCTGCTATATTCACTAAGTAAGTAAGTATGTTATGTGGTACACGTTAAGTATGTATGTATGTATGGTAACAGCCTGTGCTAGGCGGGTCGTTACAATATGTATGGTAATGGCCTACGTTAGACGGGTCGTTACAGAGTTAGTATCAGAGCGGTTTCCTGCCTTCCGATTTCACAGTCTGCCTGCCATCGCCACCATTATTGTAAGTAAGTTTAATTTCGTTAGGCATAATTATTTATTATGCAATTATGGTATGATAGATTAGACGATATGGACCCGGATCGAGTAGACGATGATCGGGATGCAGCATATATGTTTCATGTGATGCAGCCCATGCTTTTTGATGGGACTCACCGGACAACGTCGTTAGCATCATGGCTATACGATATGGAGTCGATATTTCGTATATGCCACATAGAGGCTCGCCTTCAGGTTTCATTAGCCAGAAGATGCCTGGTAGTGGATGCCCGATTATGGTGGATAACATTAGGAGAGCGAGCATTGCCGAGTCGATCATGGGCAGATTTCCATGCCCTGATGATTGAACGTTATGGGCCTCTACCAGTCACGGATGCCGATATGCCTTACCGTAATCCAGAGATTTATTGCGACATGAACCTCGAGCGATATTTTAGTTATGTAGCAGATTGGCATGCTTACCCATACGAGTCGATGGGCTACTACTGTAGGAGGTTTCAGGAGGTGATGTTACCCCACGTTCCGCAGGACTTAGCTAGCCCAGAGTTGAGGGCATTACATGTGCTCCGGGATGGGCTACCTTTCAAGATTAGAAGATTCGTTCCAGCACCTATGGCTGGAATGACAGTGGGGAACATGATCGATGACATCATGGAGGCTGAAATCATCGCCCACACGATGCAAGCAAATGCCGGCACTGACGAATATCAGGTAACTGACAATGACGTCTAGATGGAAGATTCGATTCCAGCAGTTCCACTATAGGAGATACCGCCCCAGGAGGAAGAGATTGATTTGGGCGCCGATGATCAGGACTCAGCTAATTTTATGGTTGCTCCAGATGATCAACCCGAGGATCCCCTAATAATCATCATCAATAGTGATGATGATGAAGAGGAGTTTGAGGAAGAATTAGATATGGAGGATGACCTAGATGAGATTTTGTTCGACGATGGAGACGGAGATTCCGACGCTTCTTCCATAATTACGACCGAGTTTATAGATTAGACTTAGGATCGACTTTTAGTAGTTATTCTTTTGACCTTAGGATTGTATGTATGTAAGATGGTCAAGTGGTAGCCACTTCCATCTTGACATTTTGCCCATGTATGTATAATATGTACAATGTAATAGAGATGTACATTGTATATTACCATGAAAGTATAATGTACTTTTGTAAGTATACAAAAAGACAGTTCATGTATGATCATGTATGTTATGTTATGATTACAAATGTTATGAATGTTATGACAAGAGTATGATGTGATATGATACGATAAGTCATGTATGAAGGAGAGGGTATTAATAGTATGATAATACATTTCCTCATAGGAAGTATAGAAAATGGTACGCACACGTAGACAAGTGCCCTAAATCCGCCTGAGCCAGATTTTGCGAATGTTGTAGCTAATCTACAATGACAGTTGCTTGAACAACAACAGGAAACAGATAGACCCTGTGAGCAGATGGTTTGTATGAACTAGAGGCAACAAGCTAATGAGGTTCCACTTCAAGCCCGTCAGGTACCCCCGGTAGCACCTCAGGTACCGGAGGTTTAACAAGAGGTCCCACGGAATGTTAAAGTTCCGTTAGCACCAGCTGGAATTCCAGTGAACCCACTATTAGTACGGGAAGATTTAATGTATGAGCGATTTATGTGAATGAAGGCGCCTAAATTCGAAGGACCGATGGATCCGATAGCCGTTGACAACTGGCTGATCGATATCCAAGTCATCTTGGATTTTATGAGGCTCTCGGAACAAGAGAAGGTTCTCTGTGCTTCCTTTGCACTCAAAAAGGATGCGATACACTAGTGGATGATAGTCCAAATGCACAGAGATGTCTTGACTATGAGCTGGCAGGATTTCGTAATCGAATTTCGTATGATGTACTACAATAGGGAAATCCTTGCAGCTCAACAGAATGAATTTACAAGTTTAAGACAAGGATCGATGACAATAATGGAAGCTGTTAAGAAGTTCGAAGAGCTAGCTCGCTTGTGCCCAGAATTGGTGCCAAGTGAAATGGAAAAAGTCAGAAGAATGATGAAGATGTTCCGGACCGATATTGCCAAGCAAGTTAGTGCTGGCAGTAGCCCTCCTACCCTGGTATCCAATTGTGTAAGTCGGGCGATAAGAGCAGAATATTGGATCAACCAGGACAAGGAAGCAAGGGCTCAATTTTTTAAGACTAAAAAGAAGGAGAAAGCGGTAGTAAAGCAAGTGCAGCCCCGTTAGAATATGGAATCATCCCTTAAGGGCCAGAATAGTAACCCTGTCCAAAGTTCCAAACAGTCTGGGAGGAACAAAAGGAAAGGGAATTTCACAGGGTCAACAAAGGAACTACCCTCAGAAGAAGAATGATCGAGGATATGAGGGTAATAACACTAGCTACCCGGTGTGTACTAAATGTGGAAGGAAACACTCGGGAGTGTGTAGGATGGAGACGAACGCTTGCTACCTTTGTGGCAAGGAGGGGCATTATGCAAGGAGTTGCACTCTGAATAATCAGAACCAGAACCCTCCATACCCGAGCCGGAAAGCAAATAGTCAGTTACATGCAGTTCAAGCAAGCATCGAAGGACTATCGATCGCTCAAGGCATAATAAAGGCTCCTGAACACCAAGCTAGGATTTATGCCTACACCAGGGGAGATGCCGCAGCTAGGACTTCGCATGTGGTGACAGGTCAGATCTCTATTGCCACACATGATGCTATTGCCTTATTTGATTCTGGCACAACTCATTCATTTATATCTATGGAGTTTGCCCAGAAATTAGGAAGAGGTGTAGATAGTCTAGAACAACCTTTCAAGACCTCTCTTCCATCCAGAGAAATTTTGTGGTCCAATTTTTGGATGCGAAATACTTCCGTAGGTATTTGTGGCGGAGAATTATATGTAGATCTCATCGCAATCAAGCTTCAGGATTCGATGTGATCTTAGAAATAGATTTCTTAGGCAAATACAACGCTAAGATCGACTGCCGAAAGCATTGTGTTACGTTCAACCTTTACGGTGAGGAAAAGTTTAATTTCTATGGACAGTCTCGGAGTTCAACGACTAGACTAGTTTCGGCAATGAAAGCTCATAAAATGTTATCTAATGGATGCCAATGATATTTAGCTAACATAGTGGACAAAGGTCAGGAAGTAAAGCTAACACCCGATGATATCCCCATTATAAAGGAGTATGTGGATATCTTTCCGAAGGACTTACTAGGACTTCCGTCGGAACGAGCAATTTCTTTTGAGATCAAAATATTGCCTGGAGCCGCACCGATATCGAAAGTGCCTTACCGGATGGCACCAGCCGAGCTTAGAGAACTTCAAGTGCAATTACAGAAACTGCTTGACAAGGGATTCATCTGGCAAAGTCACTCTCTCTGGAGAGCGCCAGTCTTGTTCGTCAAGAAAAAAGATGGATCGCTACGTATGTGTATTGACTATCGCGAGCTGAACAAGATCACAATCAAGAACAAGTATCCCCTTCCAAGGATTGATGATCTTTTCGATCAACTTAGGGGAACAGTCGTATTTTCAAAAGTCGACGTGCGATCAAGTTATCATCAACTCAAGATCAAGGAGTCAGATATTTCCAAAACGGCTTTCCGAACACGTTATGGCCATTATGAGTTTTGGGTCATGCCGTTTGGATTAACAAATGCTCCAGCTGCCTTCATGGATCTTATGAACCGAGTGTTCAAGGAGTATTTAGACAAGTTTGTTATTGTCTTTATTGACTATATTTTGATTTACTCAAGGTCCAAGGAAGAACATGAGCATCACCTTAGGATAGTGATGGAAACATTAAGAAGGAATCAGCTCTATGCCAAGTTCACAAAATGTGAATTTTGGTTGGAAAAAGTTCATTTCCTAGGTCATGTGATGCTAAAGGAAGGAATTTCCGTAGACCCTGCAAAAGTGGAAGCGGTCAGTACATGGCCAGTACCCAAAAATGTTACTTAAATAAGAAGCTTTCTTGGTTTAGCTGGATATTATCGACGTTTCGTCGAAAGATTTTTCAAGATTGCTGCACCGCTGACGGCCCTTACTCAAAAAGGAAAGAAATTTGAATGGACTCAAAAGTGTGAAGAGAACTTTCAAGAGCTTAAGAGAAAGCTTACAAGTGCCCCGGTGCTAATAATTCCTGATGCTGAAGCAGGAAATTTCGTAGTTTATAGTGACACTTCTAAAAATGGATTAGGAGCTGTCTTGATGCAAGATGGGAAGGTAGTCGCCTACGCTTCGCGACAAATAAAAGTTCACGAAAGGAACTATCCCATGCATGATTTAGAGCTTGCGGCGGTAGTTTTTGCACTTAAGATTTGGAGACATTATTTATATGGGAATAGATGCGAAATCTATACTGACCATCAGAGCCTTAAGTATATTTTTACTCAAAAGGAGCTCAACATAAGGCAGCGTAGATGGCTAGAACTTGTAAAGGACTATGATGGTGAGATCCTTTACCACCCTAGAAAGGCAAACAGGGTAGCAGATGCTCTAAGTAGGAAGTCAGTTGGAATGCTGATGTCTATTGAAATGTTGCCTAAGCCATTACAAAGGAAAATTTCCGAGTTCAACCTTTAAAAGGATAATGAGGAAATTAACTGTTTTGACTCTTCAGTCAAATCTTTTAGAGTCCATTAATTTGCATCAAGGAAAGGATTCCTTTTTGCTGAAAGCACAACGTTTTGGTAAAAAGAACAAGGAGTTTAAGGTCTTTGAAGATGGTGTCATTTATTTCAAGGAAAGGATTTGTGTTCCTGACTTTGAATTTCTTAAGGACCAGTTTATGCCAGAAGCATATAAGACACCACATTCTGTACATCCAGGAGCTTCCAAGATGTACAAGGATCTCTGAGAAAATTTTTGGTGGCCAAACATGAAGAATGATGTAGCAGAATTTGTGTCGAAGTGCCTAACATGTCAGAAAGTCCAGGCTGAACACTGACATCCTGGTAGAGAACTTCAAAAAATAGAGCTTCCTGAATGGAAATGGGAGCAAACTACAATGGATTTTGTAGTAGGATTACCCAGGACAGCAAGTGGGAATGACATGATTTGGGTTATTGTTGATAGATTAACCAAATCAGCCTACTTCATTGCTATTAAGGCCACCTTTTCAGTGGAAAAATTGGTAGAAATCTATGTATCTCAGATCGTTCGACTACATGAAGTACCAAGATCTATCATTTCAGATCGTGATGGATGTTTTACCTCGCGATTTTGGATAAGTATTCATAATGCCATCCGGTCAAAATTAAAGTTCAGTACGACTTTTCATCCCCAAACTGATGGTCAATCAGAACGAACCATCCAGACACTAGAAGATATGCTAAGATCATGTGCTCTGGATTTCAAAGGAAATTGGGATCAAAAGTTGCCATTGATCGAATTCTCATATAATAATAGTTATCATGCTTCGATTGGTATGGCTCCATTTAAAGCGTTATATGGAAGAAAATGTCGATCCCCCAATCCATTGGCAGGAAGTTGGACAGAAGCAACTTCAAACTACGGATTTTATCAAAAAGACCTTGGAGGATATCAAGATGATTAAGCAAAGACTCGACATAGCTTTCAGTCATCAGAAAAGCTATACCGATAAACGTAGAAGGCCTTTGGAATTCCAAGTTGGAGATTCGGTTTTCATTAAGATTGCTCTGATGAAGGGAGTAATGAGATTTGATAAAAAGGGGAAACTTAGTCCCAGGTACACGGGACCATTTGAAATCCTTGAAAGGATTGGAATGGTAGATTACAAGCTTGCCTTACCGCCAGAATTAGCTTCGATGCACGATGTTTTCCACGTCTCGATGCTAACGAAGTACGTGCCAGATCCTTCCCACATACTCAGTCAAGAACCAGTTGAGGTTCAAACGGACTTGACATACGAAGAAAAGCCAGTACGAATTCTGGATTGGGAAGAGAAAGTTTTGAGAAACAAAACCATTCCTATGGTTAAAGCGTTATGGAGGAATCACAAGGTTGAAGAAGCAACCTGGGAGCTAGAAGATGAGATGAGAAAGATCTACCCCAGTTTGTTCTAATTTTCGAGGGCGAAAATTTTTTAAGGGGGGTAGATTGTAATAACTAGCTTATTACGATATTACGATTTCTTTTTTTTTTTTTTTTAGAATTTGAGATGTATCGTGCAGGTATTCATGAAATAGCCGATTAGGGCTTTTGTCAAAGTTTGTGAGTTCTTATGATTTTATAAGACTCAAATTAAATTGCTTAGTTAAGCGTATAGCCTTTTGAGTAAAAAGGTATGATAGGAATTTATGAATTTATGTTGGTCAAAGTTTGACCAGAAAAGTCAAAGTATGATGGTACTATTGTAGAATAGGCAGTATAGAAAATATACTGCGAAAAACCGTCATCACGGATAAGATAGTAAGAATAAGATTCAAAACCACTATAGAAAAATCAAGCACATTATTTAGGACATTAAGGGCTAAATAGCTTAAAGCTATAAGAAAAATTTTTACGTAGTCCAACTTTATACAGATGAATTCTGGACTGCAGTCTAGTATAACAATATTGTCATCAGTGAGAACAGTATTAGAAATATCTGTTTTAGCATGATCATGGACTGTATTTTAAAGGAACAGCCAAACGAGGCCTTAAGATGACTTCACTTCACCATGGATTAATGACATCATTTCTTGAATTAAAGAAAATTAAGGAAAGTAATCTTTCCTTGTTCACCAAGGGATGGCCGGCCACCTCACAAGGGATTGGAAGAAAAATTTTGTGGTTTAAGGACTAATGAGCAAATTTTGGAATAAAAATAAATCCACAGATTAAAATATTTTTCACCTATAAATAGGTGGAGGGGGGGGGGGGGGGGCCTCATTTTGGTTCACAAAATTGAGAAACACCATTAGACTATGCCAAAATTTTCCCTCACCATTTCCCCCTAAAAACCGAGCATAGAGAAAGGGAAAAGGAAAGGAAAAGTGAAGGTAGGGTGGTCGGAAAACTTGGAGAGACACCAACCAAGGCCGAAAATTTTTGAACCTACAAAGCCTAGGGAGGCCGGTTGTGGGAGGGGCAAAGAGAAAAGATTTGATTCAAGATTCTTGCACCAATCTTTGAGATTAGCTAAGGTAATCTTCTTTGACTTCTAAGCTTTTTCAATTGAGCTTGGTTTTGGAAATTTAAGTAATTTCAATGTCGAAATTGTAAGAGCATAAGCTCAATTTAATTTTCAAGCCCTAGTTTAGATTTATGGGTTTTGTGCTTGATTAGGTAAGTAAGTGGTTTTGATTTTCAAGCTATGCATGGTTATGTGATTGATAGCATGATTATAGGGTTTTGCATGAATGTTCTATGAGGTAGTTATGTCCCCAAATCTGCCTAAGGGTTATAGGTTATGTATGTTGTGGTTTGAATTAAGTTACTTGCTTGATTGATGCATGATTTTGCAAACCCAACTTACAAACCCTAATTTTGATGCAAAATATCCAAGGGTTTGTATATGAATTGTATGGATGTATGATGATGGGATTTACATTAGAAAGTGCTGCATGATTGTGTAGGCTTACGGTTACGACCGTTTGAGGTAGAGTGCGCGTAAATTGAACGTAAAAATGGACTTAAGCAAGAAACTGCCAGTTCGGGTAAAACTGGATAGTATTCTGGAAAGACGGTTTTGAGGCCCTTAGAGGCTGAATTTGGAAAAACTTAAAACATGAAAGTTGTAGAGAAGAGAAATCCCTAGGGGGCAACATGGACAGTTTTCAAAAATAAGGCTCCAATGGCCTTTGTTTTTACAAAAATCCGAACCTGGTCTTGCCCAGATTTATGCACGGCCAAGCAAGTTCAACAGGGGATATGAGTGGGTTAGAGACCGAACTAGTCTCGAGTAAAATATGAAAGTTTTAGGGTTTCTCAAGTCTAAAATTTTCGTGCAGAAAACTTTTTCGGATTCAACTCAGATTTTTAAATAAAAATTGGATTCTAAAACTGTGCAGTAAACAGGAAATTCCCGCACAGGATTTTCTAAAAACAGTGTAGGAAAATGACATTCCTGCACATACATTGATAAATTGGCAGTGAGAAACTGTTCTAAAGGCAGTTTCCAATACTTAATAATTTTTACAAGACCCACTCATAAGATTACAAATTTTGATAAGATGAACAAGGATTTTTGAAGAAATGGACATAAGACACTAAGTTTTTCCAAAGTAAAGAAAATGAGATTTTGGATCAGGTTATGACCAACCATAACCGGAAAGGAGACTGAGTTATTGGATTGGGCCCAAGGCTCAAGGGTTACCCAGTGTAACCCAATAAAATACTAAGAATGTTGGTTGGGCCTAAAACCCAGGGTTACTTATGGTAACCTAATGAGATATGAATTAAAATATTAAGGCTTAGGCTCAAGGTTAGGAATAGTAACCTAACACTATTCATGTATGTAGGGCTTAGTAACCAAGGTTACTTTAAGTATCCTAACAAGTTGTGATCTATGTTGATAGGCCCTAAACCCTAGGGTTATCTGTGATAACTAAGTAAGTATCAATAATTATATAGGGGACATATAACTAAGTTTAGGTATGGATGTTGGTTAGGTTACAAACATTTTATAAGTATGGTTTATAGAACCCTTACCCTATGTCCTTTGGAATAGCAGGAGATAGTTTGTTGTTGAGCCCTGACTTGGAGCAACGTAACATTAGACATAGTATAGAGGTAAGTACAACTCCGCTTACAGTATAGATTTGTTGTGGTGTTACTTGCCTAATGTGTTGTATGCTATGTTATGATATGATGTATGACATGTTTAAGTTCATGATATGGTTATGATATGATGATGATTCAGTTATGATTTAATTAGGTGTGACATCATGAGGCATGTTCACCAATTCTTATGATAAGAACAAGATCAAGAATGAGATGATGAAAGGTAAGAATGATGGCAAGCAAGCTTGCCTGTGTCGTACCGACCCGCGTTAGGTCGAGTTGGACTATGGTTTGAGTTAGAATTAGACTGGCCACCCCAACCACTCCATAGTTGTGCGCCCGGTATGGACACTTATGTTAAGGGGCCCATAAGCAAATAAAGTTATGAAAGAATGTTATGAAAAGAAAAACATGAAAGCATAATGAACCATAAACGGTTCATGCATTGTTAAGTTATGCTATGCTATACTATGTCATGATATGTTATGTTTTATGATTATGTGTGCCGATGTCAAAGTTGTACTTGCTGAGCGAAAGCTTACTTCTTACATCTATGCTGTAGGTAAGCAATCTACGGACAATCTTTGATGCAAGATGAGGGAGTGTGGCAGGGCGAGCTGTGAAATATGGGAATGATAGCCGCTACGTGATTTGTCATTTTATATATATTATTTGGTGTTCGACCATCTTTATTTAATTATCGTTATTTGCTCGTACGCTTCGTATAAAAAAAAATTCTGCTATAGTCGCTAAATAAGTAAGTACGTTATGTGATACACGTTAAGTATGTATGTATGTATGGTAACAGCCTGTGCTAGGCAGGTCATTACAATATGTACGGTACCGGCCTACGTTAGGCGGGTCGTTACACTATATGAGCTAGTAGAGGGATCCGATGGAATTATGTAAAGAGGCTCCTATAATTGTTAAAAATTAATCCCAAAATAATTATTCATCAATTATCAACTTCAGGACTATACCACTAAAAGTCTGAAGCTGAACTCCTGTTTACATGCCGTATTATGAAAGCTCTTTAACGCAGTGCTTCTTCCATTATTTAATCTTCGCTTGCTTAATCTCCATATGTTATCCATGATTAAATTAAGGATTTTTTCTGTTTTACCTTTTCAATCATTTTAACTTAAAGTTATATTTTTCTCCATTGAAAGAACCACCAATTGTAAAGCTATACAATCGGCAAACCATCAGAGAACACAAAGTAAACCGATGGCCAAGATCTTGTTATATTATCTTTCAATTCACGAATAATGCCTTTAAGTAGATAACATGTACTATCTTTAAGATAGCTACGGATTCCATATCTATGAATCTTGATTTCTCCATCCATAAGTCATACACCCAAAACACAAGTATATTGACCATCAATTATCAGTGTCTCACCTATGGTGGATCAAAGTGCATAAGCCATGGATGCAAACTCAAGTATTCATTTCAGGATTAAGATTAATATAGGATGATAATCAAAGCATCGTTGATTCTTATAAATAGAATTATTAAACCAAATCAATTAACACCTTAGGTCTAGTCCAATGTCATACCTCAATACTGGTATACATTAAAGTTTCTACTTGAAATCTATCAGATGGTCAAGACAAATCATCCCTCCAAGAAAGTAGACAACCTTTACAATCTTATCATGAATAAGATCCCTAAATCTTATTCCATCGATTGTGGACTATTTATTTAGACTGTTGTCAAATTATCAAGTCTTCTATGTATACCCTGTATATGTATGGTAATCCGATATATTACCAACAGTCTAGGAGTATTTTATGTTTGTACAAAATAATCATACAATCAACAAATGAAAGTAAATATGACACTACTTATTAAACATGAATAACCTCTTTTTATTAATATCAAAATGTCATATTTACAGAAAATCCTTATAATTGATTTTCTATCCTTAGGGCGCATATAGATCCCAACATGTCAATATGAAGCTCATGATCTGATTTGATTATTAGAGTATGTTTGAGTTCTTATAAGAATTATGAGACTCAATAATAGTTTATTAAGTCAATGATAAGGCCTTATGATGAAAAAAGCAGAACCATGACTTATGAATTTGTTCTAGCTAATGAATGACCAGGATAATCTATGACATGATTAAGACGGTACTGTCGTATAATAAGTAGTATTTAAATTAGACTGCTGTCGACCATCATTACATTATAGAATTAAGAATAAGGATTGGGATTGCTCTAAATTAATCAAGAATAATATTTGGAGCAAAGAGGACTAAGTAGTTTCAAGTCCTAAGAAAAACCTACACGAATTAAGTGCAGATAAATTCTAGACTGCAGTCCAGCAATCCTATACTATTGATGGTTAAAACAGTATTGATAGTATCTTGATTATTAAGAAAATAGACTACGTATTAGGAGAAATTCCAAACATGGCCCTACTTGGAGGCCAAGTAATTGTAGATATGTATGAAAAGATTGTTTTTGGTGTAATGCTCCACATGGCTAGCCATTTAGGGATCTGGAAGGTAAATATTTTGTCTTTAACGATCAATATGCAATTCAAGGAGAATTTAAGGAAAAAAAATTAATTGTAGAAAATTATGAATTCTCCACCTATAAATAGGGGTGGGTAATAGAGACTTGCACTCTTTAGGTAGCTTCTCAAACTTATAGTTCTTTCTCAACTATTCCTCTCTAGCCTTAGAAGAGAGAGAGAGAGAGAGAGCCAAGATGGCCGGTTGTGGTATGGAGGGTGTAGAGCAAAATTTCTTTCATCCAAGGTCTAGAGCAATTATTCCAAGCTTTAGAGGTATTATTCTTGAACCTCTAACTAAGATTTTCATTAAGTTTTGGTTTATGAGATTTAAATATATTTCAAGTTATAAGATGTAAGAGCATAAGTTCATATTTCTTATTTTTCCCATATTATGGTCCTTTATGGTTGGTTTGTGCTAGAACTATGCTTAGGTTATCTTGTTTGCTAGCTCTAAGCATGGGTTTGATTTTATACTCTAGAATGAGTATTAAGGTTATGTGTGCTCACCATGTATTTGTAATTATGCTCTCACATGTTTAAGTATGTAGATTTTATGAATGATGATGATGATGATGATGTGATTATTATGGGTATGTTGGTTAAGAAATTAACCTAAATACACAATTTGGTAAACAAGTTATCAATATTGTATTTATCAAGACCATGAGATAAGTGTATGTTTGAATATTAAGAACGAATGCTACACATTGCATGATGGCATAGGCTCATGGCTTTGACCATTTAAGGTATTGTGTGCGGATTTTAAGCAACAATCAACAAAATACAAACTGCAAGTTTTTAAAAATAAATTGGATAGTTTTCTGCAAACTCAATGTTGAGCTCCTAGAGTCTGAATTTGGAAAAAGTTATAACTAAAAAGTTGTACAAAACAAAAAATCCTAGGGACATCATAACAGTTTTTGAAAAAAAAAGGCTCTAAAAGCCTCTGTTTTTATGAGTTTTCAAAACTGGCCTGTTCCAGTTATTGTACATGGCTAGAACTTTTCGAGGAGTAAAATGAACAAGTTAAGGGCAAATTTAAGCTTCAAGTAAAACACAAAAGTTGTAGGTTTCGATAAGATCTACAACTTATATGCAGAAAAATTTTTCAAATTCTAAACCAATTTATAGATAAAACTAGATTTTCAAAATTATACACCGTACAGGAAATTTCCTATACAGATATATTCAAGCAAATTAAAAAGGCAGATAAGAAAGCAGTGTTTAAGGTTTTATAGTTTTACAAAGGAACTATGGCTTTATAAAAATAGTTTCAAAAGAGGTTTTGAATCCATTGAAATTTAACAAGTGATTTTTATAAAGGCAATTTCATGAAATTTCAAGTATTTATGTTAAGGAATACTTGATTTGTAAAATTAAGATATTTTTTAGTAAACAAGATATTTTTAAGAAAAATGAAGAAAAAAATAGATTAAATCTAAGTTACTTAAGAATATAGTTACAATTCTATGATTACCAATGGTAATCGAATTGGATATCGATTTATTATGTCAGGATTTATATCTATGATTACTAATGGTAATCGGATTGGATACCAATCTAGTATCTTATGGTTTGTAGTAAGATAGAACGATTCTTATCTTACATCTGTTTGAAAATAGGAATATAGCATGTTGTCTTGCCTTTTTGGAATACTAGAGCAAGAGCGTAAGACAATTTGTAAGTACAACTTCACTTACAGCATGTGCAAAATGTTTTTACTGCTTTGCATGCTTTCCAAAAACTGATGCATTGGCTTAAATATTTTTACTACTTTGTATGTTTTTCAAAACATCATGTGTTATTGTATGTCAGGCATATGATTTATGTTTTATAATTATGGCATCATGTAAGCATGCTTACTAATATTAAATCACATGACATGAATAACATCAAGTTTTCAAGTAAGAAACAATAAAGATTTAAGTTTTCAAGTATGATCAAAGTAAGAACAAGTTTTCAAGAATGAAGTCAAGCAAGTTTCCTTATGTCATGTCGACCTGCCCCAAGGGTGGGTTTATGTTTAATCCATGGCTATGCGCCACGGTATGTACACTCATGTTCATGTTATGTAAGGGCCCAAAGCTAAGTTAAAATAAGAAAGTATAAATTATTCATGTTAAGTTTACGTAAGAAAGCATAATTGATTCATAAAAAAGCATAATTGGTTCATGCATTATCAATTCAGACATTCTTTTACCGAAATGATTTTGCAAATAGAAAGTTGTACTTGCTAAGCATAAGCTCATAACTTACGTTCATGCTGTAGGTAAGCAACCTACTTGACCAGCATGATGCAAGACTATGGAGAGATGGTATTATAGACTGTGAAATTTGGATTGGACACCACAACATGTTTTGTAAAATATGTTTATGTTATGATATGATAATATAATGGTACCGGTACTTAAAATATTTAGTATTGGGATAATATTTAAAGTTTATTACAATGGTAATTAGTACGGTTTATTAAGTGTGTTAAAATGATTTTACAACTATGTACTCGATTGAGTACATATAAATAAGTATGAGAATAAGATAGGTTTTAAATTTGAATTTAAAATGAATAAAAAAAAATATTTCCATATTTTTACATAATACGAGAGTATGTTTAAGTAAGTTAAGTATTTAAGCATGGTATGTAAGCACAGTAATGGCCCTACATAGTCGGGCCGTTACATGACCAATGCCCTTTCATACCACATCAACGGAAAAGGTTATCATTGTTCTTGAGGCCTTTCCCTTTTTCTTATTTCCCCTCTTCATGTTTCTCCTCATTGTTTTCCCATTTCTAGTGGTGATGTGGTGTATTTTTTTTTAAATTTGAGGAGTTATTATTATGACCACTACAATTCCAGGAATTATTACGACCACGACGACGTCCAAGCCCACTATTATTGAAAGATATAGCATTTGTTTTAGGGAATGACATAAGATTTTTCTCACGTAATGCAGCATTCACTTCAGGGAATGGTGCATAACCAGTTAGGTGAGATTGATTATTTTTTAACAAAAGCTCGATATTTTGCTCAACAATAAGAATACATGATATTAGCTCATAATACTTTTTAAAACCACGCTCTCGATATTGCTGCTGCAGAAGCATATTCGAGCGAGAAAAGTTGAAAAAGTCTTTTCTAACATATCTTTTTTAGTAATATTTTCTCCACATAATTTTAACAAAGAAGTAATACATAACATGACAGAGTTATACTCATCAATTGTTTTAAAATCGTACAACCGCAGGTGTATCCACTCATACGAGTATGTGGAAGTATGATATCCCTTTGCTGGTCATACCTTTCTTTTAAACTTTGTCAAAGGACAAATGGATCCTTTACTATAAGATATTTAGATCTCAATGCTTCATCAAGGTGATGGCACAAAAATATCATTGCTTTAGCGTGATCCTACAGGGATGCATCATTTATTTCCTTAATAGTATTTCCAAGGTTCATGGCGTTAAGATGAATTTCAACATCAAGTGTCCATGACAAGTAGTTTTTCCTGAAATATTAAGTACAACAAATTCAAGTTTCGAGATATTTGACATTATGGAAAACTATTTTTATTAGTATATAAATTATTCGATTAGTAAATAGAAATTCAAAACATCAACATAAATGACAAAATATGACACATATATTTTTATGTTAAGAGTAACAAAGATTAACAATATGTAACAAATATAAATATTATGAATATATCAAGAGGTAAATACGTTGACAACTGACATAACAACGTTAGCATATATGTATATGAGTCAGAGTCATATAAAATGTAAATTCAGTGATTAGCAAAAGTCAAGTACGTGCACGTAAAATATCGAAGATAATATCAACATTTTCTTTTTATAATCATATTGAAATGAGTAGACGTGACAACAATATACGAAATAATAAGTCTTACCATAGAGTTTAAAACTACTTCTATTACCAATAAATTTTACCTCACTAAAAATAATAACAACTAGAGTTGTATGCTGATAGCGTGTTATAAATGAGAGGTAAATTACTAAAATATTAAGATAGGATGAAAACTAATATAACATATAAATTAGAGAAGAGAGTTTTATTTACTTTTTACCTACAGAATTCTCTCTCTGATCTCTCTTTCTTTTCTTCTCTTTTTCTATCTCTCTCACATTCCCTCTCACACACATGAACCTTTCTATTCTTTTTGGCTCTCTCCACTTCGCACAATTACAAACGAGAACAAGCCTATTTATAGGCAAAGAAGCTTCTTCCTCCTCGCCTTGATGTAACCAACTTGGCAGATGACATAATCTTATCTTCATGTAGGTTTTCATCTTCACTACTAGAAAATGTAGATACCACGATGGAAATTCGACGACCGTTTTTAAAAAAACCGTCGTCGTAAATTCGGAAAAATACGGAGCCAAAAAGCAATCAAAAAACTGTCGTGGAAGCTCCGGGCACCGTCGTGGAAGACCGGAGATTCCACAACGGTTAAAATTTCGGCTCAAAAACCATTGTGGAAGCTCCATATTCGACGATGGTTTTTTTAAACCATTATGGAATCTCCGGATTCGATGACGGTTTTCTTTACACCGTCATGTAATATCCGAGATTCCATGATGGTTTTTTTAACCATCGTGGAAGCTTCATCAAAATTTTATACAAAACGCCGAATGTTTGTCATCCTGAATTTTTTCACATCAACAACTCTCTACATATCCCAAAATAAGATCAGATCATTCCGAATACAATCAGTATACCATTGGACGTCACCAGTTACTCTTTGTAAGTGATAACTAATTAATGTCTTCTTGTTGTTGTTTTCCTTAGTACATAGAATTAATATTATTGATGCTGAAGATTCTATGGAGTAAGTGTTATATATATATATATATATATTTGGGATCAATTTAATTAGAGTTAAATTGTGTAATAGGTGTTCAATAAATATTATTTTTCTCCCGGTATTTAGACATTATTCATTATGGTTTTAGATGGTTTTGTTATGTTCTATCGATTTTTTATTATTGACCAATTAATGGGCCGGTGTTAGTGCTTTGACTTTTAAGTATTTTAATTTTTTTATATAGGATTTGTATATCATGGATAGGAAATGGATGTGGTTTGATAGATTGTCTAAAGCATTTGAAGATGGTGTTGAAGAATTTTTATCATTTGTCAAAACTCACATACAAGATGATAAGATTCCGTGTCCGTGTCAATATTGTGGTAATCATAGATCTCAGTACATCGATAATGTTAGAGGGCATTTGCACGCTTATGGGATTATTTGTTCTTACCAAACATGGTATTTACATGGTGAAGATTTTTTCGATATTAAATGTACATCGACGAATTCTAAAGGTAAAGAGCCTATTATGGAGGAAGACGTTGGTGATAATATATTCAATAGGATAAATAATTTAGAAGAAAACTTTGTGCATCGTTCGGAGTTATTTGAGGTAATGATTAATGATACCGAAACGCCCTTGTATGTCGGGTGTACAAAATATATAAAATTAGGGGCATTGGTTAAATTATGGAATATGAAAGCGTCAGGAGGCTGGACGAATTCTAGTTTCACGACTCTTTTAGAATTTCTAAAAGATGTTCTTCTGGAGGATAACAAAGTACCACCTAGTATGTACGAGGTGAAGAAGACGTTGAGCACTTTGGGAATGAAATATGAAAAGATGCATGCTTGTCCAAATGATTGTGTCCTTTACCGTAAAGAATATGAAGATTTAGATGATTATCCGTTTTGTAGGAGTCAAGATGGAAGAAGGGCAAGATGCTATCGAATGGTAGAAAAGAAGTGCCAGTTAAGGTGTTATGGTACATTCCACCGGCTCCACATTTGCGTCGTTTATTTCGTAATACCGAGCATGCTAAGAATCTGACCTTGCACCATGATAAACGCATTGACTATGGCAAACTTAGGCATCCAGCCGACGCACCACAATGGAAGACCTTTGATAACAATCATCCAGATTTTAGTATAGAATCAAGGAATTTACATCTTGGTTTGTTGACGAATGGAATGAACCCACATAGTAACATGAGTAGTCGGCATAGTACCTGGCCAGTCATACTTGTCAACTACAATCTCCCTCCCGAATTGTGTATGAAGCGGAAGTTCTTGATGTTAACATTATTGATCTCAGGCCCTCAATAACTGGGGAATGACATTGATGTGTACTTGGCACCATTAATCGATGACCTAAAGAGCTTGTGGGAAGATGATTTACAAGTTAGAGATTCTTACCGTCAAGATACGTTCAATCTACGTGCAATGTTGATTTGGTCAATTAATACTTTCCTATACTTGGCAACCTATCTGGTTATCCTGTGAAGAATTCTATAGGATGTCCAGTTTGTATGAAGGAAACAGCCTCTATCTGATTGAAGAATGGTAAGAAAACCGTTTACCTTGGTCACAGGAGATTCTTGCCAATGACTCATTGACACCGCAAATAAAAGAAGGCTTTTGATGGTAATACCGAAGAAAAATCCGCTCCTCGGATTTTATCTAGCGAAGCTGTATTTGAGATGGTTAAAGATGTGAAAGTAGTTTTGGGAAAAAGAAAACGTAAGGCTCCAGTTGTCGATGGACCTTGGAAGAAGAAGTCAATCTTCTATGAACTTCCATATTGGAAGTCACTTTACGTTCATCGTTGCCTAGATGTTTCGTCATTGCTTAGATGTTATGCATATTAAGAAAAACGTTTATGAATCGATAGTGGGCACGTTGCTTGATATTCCATATAAAAGTAAAGATGGTGAAAATACACGGTTGGATCTTAAAGAGATGAAGATTAGACCAAATTTGCTCCCCGACAAAAGATCGAATAGCACATACTTACCTCCGGCAAAGCACACATTATCCAAACAAGAAAAGAGAAAGCTTTGTGAATGTCTTGCATCCGTGAAAGTGCCAAGTGGGTACTCTTCTAACTTCAAAAGGTTGGTGTCGATGAAGGATTTGAGGCTCATTGGAATGAAATCGCACGATTGTCATATCTTGATGCAACAATTATTACCTCCTACATTGCGGGGAGTTTTAACGAAAGATGTGAGATATGCAATTACGAAGTTATGCTCATTTTTCAATTCAATTTGCTCTAAGGTAATCGATCCACTAATGCTAGATTCGCTACAATCTGAATTGGTGATGACTTTGTGCATGCTTGAGAAGTTTTTCCCACCAGCCTTTTTTGATATAATGATCCACCTAATGGTGCACTTAGTTCATGAAGTTAAGCTATGTGGACTGGTCCATTTGAGGTGGATGTATCCTTTCAAAAGGTACAAGAAGGTTTTGAAGGGTTATGTGAAGAACCGAAATAGGCCGGAGGGATGTATAGTAGAAAACTACATAGCCAAGGAATCAGTTGAATTTTGCTTTGAGTATTTGTCTAATGCGGACCCAATAGGGATGCCAACGAGTGGGCTATTTATGCCGAAAGGCTATCCGTGGTCTTTCATTCACCAATAAAGCAAGATGAATGGGAAAAAGCTTGTTCGTATGTTTTGCACAATGCTAAGGAAGTGGAGCCATTCGTTGAGGTTCACATGACGGAATTAAGAGTCGCAAATCCAAGGAAAACAAGATGTGAGAAGTGGATTCAAGATGAGTACAACCGGACATTCAGGGAGTGGATAAGCCAATATTTGCATATGAAGCCTAGCGTTTCCCAAGACTTAATGAAGCTAGCAAGAGGACCGTCATCGATAGTCACAAGATATACATCGTACTTTGTCAATGGCTACACCTTTTACACTCGCGAAAGAGATGAGAAGCATCCAGTCCAAAATAGTGGTGTGAGCCTTCGTGCCGAGTCTATGCATATTTCATCTGCAAAGGACAAGAACCCGGTATACGGTTCCATGAACTATTTTGGGTTCATTGAAGATATTTGGGAACTTAATTATTGCGGCTTGCGGATAGCACTCTTTAAATGTAAGTGTGCTGACAATAATTTTGTTAAGCTTGATAAGGATGGCGTGATAGTGGTGGATTTTAGGCATATGCGATACAAAAATGATCCTTTCATTATGGCATCGCAAACAGTACAAGTCTTTTACACAACGGATCCCGATAATTTAGAGTTATCATTAGTTGTGTTAATGAAGTCAAAATTAATCTGGGATGGCCAAGAAGATGTTGAAGATTGCACGGACATTCCATCTATCACGAATGGTTTGCCACCAGTGGAGGAGATTGATGATTTGGAAGATGATTCCTCATACTTGCTTCGTTTAGATGTCGAGTGGACACGTGTTGAGAAGTCCAAAAAACAATAAAAAAAAAAACTTGAAGGTGTTTTATTTTTCCATTAACTATATACTTTCAATAAGTTGTATTACCTTATATGTTAATTGCATATGCACATTATAATATTTATTATATGCCATGGTGTAAATGAATACAATATTAAAAAGAGTCTTGATATATTTGGGTTGCTGGTTTATGCATAACACGCAGGTATGGCCGCCTATGGGATTATATTGTTGGAAAAAAATATTACGGAACTTTTGCGGTCAAAATACCACGACAGGTTATCTAAAAAACCATCGTAGTATATTTATAGCATGATGGTTTTTCAAGTAAACCGTCGTGATAGCCCAGGGGATACCACGACGGTCTTTTTGACCCTCATGATATCTCTCTCGGTGGAGCAACCACGATGGTCAAACAATCATCGTGATAGCCCCCGGGGAGGAGATACCACGACGGTCAAAAGACCATCGTGGTAGCCCCTCCCTGGGAGGTACCACGACGGTTGTTTGACCGTCGTGGTAGCCTCCCGGGGGGAGGGGCTACCACGACGGTCAAAAGACCATCGTGCTAGCTCCTCCCCGGGGGGCTACCACGATAGTCTTTTGACCGTTGTGGTAGACCCACCCCAGGGGGGCTACCACGACAGGGGTGGTGGTACCACGACGGTTTTAAAAAACCATCGTGGTATCTTCAGATACCACGATGGTTTTTGAAGTCGTGGTATCCGTTCCTAGAAATTTTAAAAATTACCGGGGAAGCATGCGCACTTGCATGTTAGCCAAATTTTGCGCCCTAGATATAAAATCAAATGAAAGACCTTATTCCATCCACTTTCTCTCTCTAATTTTCGATACCTCCCTCCACTTTCTCCATCATTGCTTGCCTTGCATCCTCCATTTACAATCTAATTTTCGGCCTTGCATCCTCCATTCTCTCTCAAATTTTCGGTAACTCCCTCAACTTTCTCTTTCAAATTTTCGGTAACTCCCTCCATTTTCTCCCTCTTTGCCTGCCTTGCATCCTCAATTTTCTCTCTTGGCTCCTATCTCTATTATCTCTTTTCCTTGCCCTCTCTCGCCGCCGTTCTCTCTTTCCTCGCCACCTCGTTCGGTGTTTTCGGATTTTTGCCATAGCCCACACCCACGCCCACGCCCACGCCCACGCCCACGCCTTCGCCAAGGCCTACTCCCACAGTTTGTCGCTGTCGCCCATTGACCCGCCTATACCCACACTAAATGGTAAGTTTATGTTTGCTATTTCACCAAACGGTTGATGGAAGTGAGCTAAGATAATTGTAAACTTTATTTTCGGTGATTATTGATTGTGTTTGTGATTTTGGGTCATCTTTTAAACGGAAAAAAAATTGTTGCTCTTGCATATTAAATTTATGCACACTACATGTTCGACCAAATTCCTCTTTGAGTGAGACTTAGTTTCGGTTTTGTTATACAATGGTTGGGTGAGGCGACAGTTTACCAAAGTTCTGGAGAAAAATGGTTCAAATTGTTTATAGTTGATTTTGGAAGTGACCGTCCAAAATCTGACCCTTACACATTCGGTGATTGTTGATTATGTCCATGATTTAGATTGCTCTAAAATTGCTCGAGTAATGCATGGATTTGGTAATTTTCCGGAAAAATTGTTGAGTCTAAAAGTTAAAATTTTGTAAATGACATGTTTGCTAAATTGTCTTTTTGAGTTACAAATAGTTGTAGCTTGAATTAAATTGCTTGGGTAAGGGACGGATTCAACAATTTTCCAGAGAAAGTGTTGATTTTGTGACTTATATTATAGCGTTTGACATGTTCGATAATATGCTTATTTGAGTTCGAATTAGTTTTATATTGAATTAAATTGATTGGGTTATGTACGGATTCAACAATTTTCCGGAAACCGTCATTGATGTTGTGACTTATATGTTAGCACATGACATGGAAAGAACAAAGAAAGATCAAATGCCTCTTTGATTAAGTTGATTAAGTAGAAATCTATGTTTACTTGCACAGATTTACAATGATTTAATGACAACAATTTTTTGTTTTGTAACGTGTTTCGGTGCCGAGTTTCGGTGTGGCAAGGACCATCAAAAGTGGTTCACAAATACCCCACCATCAGCCAGGCTGATTGGGAAACTTTCATTACGTATCGTCGCGGAATTCAAAGGACTATCCGAACAAGGAAGTGAGATAAGAAAGAAACTCAAATACGGATCAACGGGAGGCTGAAATGGATATAGGAAATGTGACCAAGCACATGTACATGAATGACTTACATAAAATTTGTAAATGGTATGTTTTACTTCCAATTTCTACTTATATGTTTACTAATGGTAATTATTAAACTGTAGTTCGAGAAGACAGGAAAATATGCAGAGCGGCATGATAATTGGTTGAACATACGCATCAAGCCCGATGGATCTTTCAAGAATGAAGAATGTAAAAATACTGCCGATATAATAGTAAGTTTTCAAATCCGATTAAAATATATAAATCTCGTATACTCATTTATATTTAAGAAGTCATAACATATTGTGCAATTGTTATAGGATAATGTCAGTGAATAACAGACACAAAGAAGTTTCGAATCTGTGGGGACAGAGGACATATTGACCAAGGCATTAGGCAATGCCGAGCATTCAGGTCGGATTCGAGGTCAATCTAAGTTTGTCAAGCAATCATACTTTAACGTTACGATAAGTTCAACAGAAAATGTTGAAGTCTTGGATATGAAACGGCAGCTAGCCACATTAGAAAGAACCGTACAGGAATTATGTGCAAAGCACGGTATCAACCGAGAGACTATGGCGGAGGAGCCGACCACACCGATAGTTGATCAACACAATAGCTTCAAGGCTAGTTGCACTCTGAATGAAAAAGGAGCTGAGGCGTCGAATTCGAAGCCCGATCCGAACGTAAGTAAGGAATGCCATCTATTTCTTCCTGATTTAATTAACAGAGGAGATATGCTTGCTGCAAACGGTAGGGCATACATGGAATGTGTTCCAATGGACACAGTCCATGGGATTCCTTTAGGTGAGGATAATATATGAGTGACAATTATAGTCCCAAAACTAAAAGGTGCACTCCTACCTATTCCGACGCACGAAGTCACATGTATTGAAGAAGCTGTCAGTGGGCCGAAAAAATTAGTCATCGTTCAAACAAGTTTGAGCCAAGCAAGCAAAGGTCCCAGTCATGCTCCTGACCAAGAAGCCGAGGGGAGCAAACGAACCAAAAAGAGAGCAGGGATGAAGAAAATACAGTCACAACTAGAGCTACAACAACAACCGGCGTAAGAAGATTTGCCTTCGTTTGACTTTATTGACATTCCCTTTGATTTGAAACCGTTGGCATATTACGCACAAAATTCCATGCGTGACGGTACCCAAATAATCTGCCATCAACAACAGTTCGTTCTTGACGATGACATGCCCATATATATTGGGTTTGAAGATGTCTACCATTTCATAACATTTAAAGAAATCAGTGCAAATAGTATAATGGTTTACATCAGATAGTACATTTTTCATTAAACTATTTAATTATTTATCCTTCTTAATCTTATATACATCATTTTTGTGTAACAAGTCAGCCTAATTATTTTACAGATACTTAGCGGATTGTTGTGCAAGAGCAGGTATGGATCAACGGTTCGAGTTTATTTCTCTAGTCCTCATCTCACCAGTTCAATGCGTTGCCGATCGCGCTGCCTACGTTCGAGAGAGGGCCGATTACATTCTACAGATCTTAAGAAACACTCCACAAGGAAAGCTGTTTCTGATGCCATATAACAGTGGCCAACATTGGATCTTAACAGTTATTGATCCGTGAGATGACTCGGTCCTATATTTTAATTCTCTCGGAAACGAACCGGGTGATGATTTTAAAGACTTAATTACGACATAAGTAGTTTTTGATGTTTATACATCTGATTCTATGCATACAATTATATTTGTTGTAATATATTGTATTGAAATTTGTGAAATTATTAGGGCACTTAATGATTGGAAGATGTTGGTGGGAAGAGGAATAAGACAACGACGGAACTTGGAGACTTTGATTGATACTACTCGATGTCCAATATAAGAAGATTATGTAGAGTGCGGTTATTTTGTGTTAGCTTTCATGTGAGAAATAACCCTCACTATTGATGGACTAGCCGCTCTTCAAATGAAGGATTTTTATACTGATGCTGGCATGAGTTTGTTTAGGCAAGAGTGGGCTAGGTTTGTTATGCAGTTTATTCAATATTGACTAAAAAACAATATATCAATTTTATACTATATGCATATGAATTGTACAAATCTAGGTTATTGTAGATTATATTTAGTATTTTATAATTGGCTGATTTGCCACCCATGAAACGAATTCGTAAAAATTTTTTTTTGGTTCACTCTTACCACGACAGTTGCAAAAACCATCGTGGTAGCCGAGCTACCACTATGGTCTCGGCAACCGTCGTGGTAGCTCGTCTACCATGACGGTTTTTTCAACCGTCTTCGTTTCTCAGACTACCACGACGGTTTTAAAACCATCGTGGTAGCAGAGTTTTCACGACAGTTTTAAAAACCATCGTGGAATCCAAATATATACCACGACTATGGATTCCACGATGGTTTGAAAACCGTCGTAGAAGTGTTATCACGACGGTTTTTAACCGTCGTAGAATCTGTATTCTATAGTAGTGCTCGTAGAGGAGGGACTTTGTAGGTGGCATCCACAGCTTTCATAACAATTTATATGTATATTTACTTTTAGTCATACCCGCCAGAATACGAATTTCCATTTCTTATTCTTGTCCTGCGAAACTTCCGCTAACGATACCTTCGTAGTTCGTAGTTCTCCACCTCGAAATGATTCAGTTACATATCTAACTCATTCTACTTCATGTCACAAGTATTAAGCTTAGTGGTTATTTATGTATATCCAGTTCTGTTTTGAATTAGATTTTTGAAGTTAAGCCGATATATATGGTATGGAGTTTAATTAGGTGAAGAGCTATATATATACATATATATTTTTTAATTTACGTTTTGTGTTATTTATCATGTTTAGTGTGTAAGGGATTATATAGTGAATTATTTATTTAAGTTATATATATACAGTTAGCTATGTCAAAACATATTTATATCGCTGTGGGTTCTTGTAGTTTTATGATGCATTTTCAAGCTATAGTTTTAGTTACTTGTTATCCTTACTAATGTGCATGTGCCAAATTATATAATTTAGATACATATATATAAGTGAACTTTATTTCTTTACTATATAGTGAAGAATGGATTTTTAAAGTGGTTGATCGGCTGTTAATTAAGTTTACATCCACTAATCACTAATATTATTGATGGAGAATACACACTTTCTTTCTCTATCTCTCATTTACAAAGAAAAATGTCAACAGTTGTATTAAAATAATAAAAAATATATATGTCCCTGAAAAAAACAATATTTTGTCAATCATTGATTGAATTTTAATATATTATCGATTGGTTTTAGTAAATCATGACTAATTTAACCAACGTATGTCTAATTTACCAATTTCTAGTCACGTTAGCATATCTATGATTTGTAAAATGGTCATTTTTTAACATACCTTAAACAATTGTATGTTCATCTTCAACCTGTTTGTATGCAAAGTGACTTATGGTTAATACATATATTACTGTATTTTATAGCCATAGATATTGCATCATTTTCCCAAAATAAATTTGTAAGTTTGTGAATATTTCTCGATGATGATAACAAGTTTGTAATTGTTGTCGATATATTTTATTCAATTGTATGTTCATCTTCGATTTTTTCTTTTTCCTTTACGGTATTTTTCAATAAAATATTTGAATCATACGCATCTATATTTCGCGACCTCTGATTCTTTAATCGTATTTTGTTAACTATGAATCACAGTCAGTGAATCTATTTTGTACTTATTGGACCATTAAATCGTAGTAATTGAATCTAAAACAGTTGAAAATTGTCTAATTAGTACAAAATAGTTTTTTTTTAATGGTGTTTCGGACTACTTTTTTCATTATAAAAGTGGCTAATTTGGTCTTTTTCTACATTTGACATGGATGACCATTCTCACACTTGTGTGTTTTGAAAATTATTAGACAAGAATTTTGTTTATTTTTAATTTAGTCATTGAATTAATTATTTTAACAATCGGATCTACGATTGAAAACATGTGCCGTCAACTGATCAGAAAGTAAAATATGGCAGACTGGTAGATGAAAATGAAAGATCTTTTAATCGTTGAGTTAACAGTTTTTAGGAAATGAGAGTCATAAGTCCATAACATAAATAATAATAATAATAATAATAAGGGTTAACTACTCAGTTTACGCCATAACTTCGCTCCTTTAACTGGAGGAAAAAAAAAAACATTAAGTTTGACGATATATTGGAATTGGTCAAATACTTTAAACATTAAGTTTGAATGGATCATAAATTAATTGAATATTTTTCTATATGAATCACTTTAAATAACGCTTTATTTTCTTTGAAATGTTATCCTAACTAGAGTTTGAATATTAACCTTTTAAATATAACATTTGAATAGAATCATTTAGATAACCATTTGGATGTATCTATCTGAAAAGACATAGGGAGACAGAGAGAGACAGAGTGAGAAATGACATCTGAAATGGTTTTTAAATTTTTTTTAAAAGAATATATAATGGTCCTAAATTTTGGAGATGAAGACTTTTTTGTAGAAAAAATTACTTAAATAACCATCTTTTTTCATCTATTAACTAACATGACATAAATTCCTCATTCTTAACCAACATGACACGAATTTTAGTTAACTTTAGTTTAATTTTATGTAATATTGATTTAGTGTTAATTTTTTGTGTCATTTTGGTACAATAGTCTTTAAATTTGTGTCATTCAGGTGCTCGCCCCTTTTTTTCTATTTAAGAATAACTCAAATGACATTTGGATGGCTCATTTTTAGTTGTATCCACCAAATACATATTTAGATGGATGATTCAAATCAAATGATCCGAACACATATTTGCGTCAAAACATTTAGTTATTCTCTTAACAATTTAGTCCTTGAATTTCTTTACATAGCAATGAACTACAATGATCAATGAGGGTTGAATTTCAAAGAATTGTCAGAGTAATTTGTAATAACCGATCTTTTTACAATTTATGATTTCTTTTTTTTAGAAATCAAAATTTGTACTATGTATGTTTATATCAAATGCTTGATCTGATTATCAGAGTTAGGATTTATGTATGATTTTACTCCGGTCAATGTTTGATCAGAATAATCTAAGATATGATTGAGACGGTACTGTAGTATTACAAACAGTATGATATTATACTGTGAAAAACTGTCATTACGAATAAAGAAGCGAGAATAAGTGTAACGACCCGCCTAGCACAGGCCATTACCGTACATACATACATACATACTTACGTACTTATACGTAAAACAGCGGAAATATTTTTTTTTTTTTTAAGCCGTATATATATATATACGCACCTACGTAATTAATTATACTGAATAATTAAAACGTTGTGTAGGTATAAACAAAGCTTGTAAAATATTGACATAATAAACAAAACGTGTGGCGGCATTATTCCCACATTTCACAGTCCAGCACACCTCGCCTTCCATCTTGTATCATTGATTACTGGCAGGTTGCTTACCTACAGCATAGACGTAAGACAGTGAGCGAAAGCTCAGCAAGTACAACTATTAATACCGCAATATTAAAAACACAGCATAATCTAACCTAACATAACATTGTGTACCATTACATAGCATACCATTTCATAACCTTTCTTCATCATAACATGGCATAACATTTCATAACATAACTTAATCATAACATGGCATAACATTTCATAACATAACTTGACATATCGTATGCATGATCCGTTTATGCTTCCTTATGCTCTCTTATCTCTTCATAACTTTCTTAACTTAACCTTACTTTTACTTATGGGCCCCATATCATAAGTGTTCGTACCGGGCGCGCTCCATGGACTTACTCTTGCCATAGCTCAACCCGACCTAATGCGGGTCGGTACGACACAGGCAAGCTTGCTTGCCGTCATAGCTTAATCTTTCTTTTGTTAATTAGTGAACATGCATCATGATGTTTCACTCAATTAAACTTAACATATCTTAACCCTAATCATGCTCCTATACATCATAGCATACTTGACATTCCATTCATCATAACATACATTCATAAAATCATAACACTTATTATTCATATAAAATCATAGCATTCCTAGGATATTCTATAGCACTTATCATATAGCGTGTAACACTCACAAATAGCAAACATACTTATACAAGTATTCATAATAAGCCTATGCTGCAGGCGGAGTTGTACTTACTTTGACTGTAAAAGCTGTGTCCAAAGTGGAGTCAATATCCGCCGGGACACTTCCGCGTAAAACGTTCTGAGATAAAATAAAAGTAAGGGTTAGAACTGTTGGTAGATAACCAACATTCTTTCATAACCTTAGTTATAAGCCCTTACTTATTTTTACGTTATCCTAATCGGTCACTTTGGTAACTTTGGTTGTAAAATCTCATTTTTAGAACAGAAATCCCTATCTTTGGTTTAAAAATCCTTTTTGTTAAACTTTAAAACTGAAAATCTTAAACTGAGATTTATAAAATTATTGACTATTAGAAACTGCCTTTGGAACAGTTTCACAATGTCAATTTACAGTGAAATTGTGAAATTACACTTTTTCTGTGTCAATTTAAAAATCCTGTACAGAGTTTTCCATAATCCCTGTACAGTTTTCCGAAATCCATTTTCATCTTAAAATCAAGACTGATTCTGAAAAACTTATCTTCACGAAAGTTTTAGACATCGAAAAGTTCTACAACTTTCGTGTTTTGGGCAAAACCCAGTTCGGACGTTTTCGTGGTCAAAAATCCCGTGGAACAAGTCCCGGCCGTACACGGGTCCTGGGCACATAAGGCACGGGTCCTGGGCACTAAGGCACGGGTTTTGGTAAAAACCAAGGCCATTGGAGCCTCATTTTACAAAACGGTCCGCGCTGTCCTCTAGGAAAAACTCTACTTAAAAACTTTCATGTTTTGAGTTTCCCCTGATTCGGCCTCTAAGGGCCTCAAAAACTATTTTTCCCGAAACTGGTCAGTTTCCACCCGAGTTGACAGTTTTCGGTTTAAAATTTCGTGTTCGTCCTAAAACGTCCACCCTACCTCAACCGAACTCATCGGGAGCCTAAATCAGACATGCATAACGTTTCTAACGTTCAATTTTCAACATGCAAGCCAAATTAAACGTAAATCATAATCCTACAAAACCCTAAGCATTCAATCAAACACTTAACAAGCACAATATGCACAAAAATGAACCACCAAACTCTAGGCTTAAACAAATCAAGCACATGCACATAATTTACCAACTAGAGCAGAATTTAAAAGTGGGCTTAAACCCTTACAAACCATAGCTTAAATACATTTAAATTTCACCATATGAAATTTAAATGAAACTTGAATCGGTTAGGATTTTACCTTACTCGGTTAGGCTCGGGGAGCTAAGATTCGGCTTCCTTCCTCCTCCTAAATCACCGGCTGTTTTGGTGAATAGCAAGTGTCAACTTGCTGCCTTTCTTGCCCAAAGTTCAGCCACCAAAAGACACAAAGTTGGCTGCCTCTAACACCAAAATCCGGCTGCCTCCTAGCTTGGTTCCTCCCCCCCCTAGAACCGGCCTTGCTAGGGAAATGGGTTCTAAAATTTTTCCCAACTTTTTGGCTTGGTTCCCACCTTGAATCCGACCACTCTAAGCCCTCCACACTCTAAGTTTTGCAAATTTTTCTTGCCTTTCTCTTCTCCCTTAAGTCCGGATTTTTGTGAAGGAAAAATGCAAGAGTTTGGCTAAGTTTTCTCTTTAATTGTGAACAAAGGCCACCCCTATTTATAGAGGTTGGAAACTTCTCCAAATTGCACACTTTGGTCCTCAAAAATCAGAAAATTGGACATTGGAGGGGGGTATGTGGCCGGCCATTAAGGGTGGTGGAAGACAACTCATTTCTTCCATTTTCCTTAATTCAACTAATGATGTAATAATCAAAAAGTTACATGAGGTAAGCCAAAGTCTAAGCTTGTTTGGCTCTTTTGCTAATAAGCAGTCCATATTTAAGTTACCACAGGTATTTTCAATACTGGATTCACTTATGCACAGTATTGGTTTACCGAACTGCAGTCCAAAATTCATCCGTGTAATACTGGACGGTATGAAATTTTTCTTAGTTCGTCAAACTCTTTTGCCCTAAGCTTCAACTTAATGTGCTTGATTTTCTAAGGTGGTTCTCATGTCTTAAACATAACTTTTTATCTGCAAAAAGGCACGGGTTTACCCGGTGCAATTTATACAGATCAATATCTAAACATAAAGTCATTTCTTAAACTTTTCGGGTCAACCATCGACTTTCTTGTCAATTAGGGACCTTTTTGTCAAGTTTTGACTTCCATGGTCAACAGTTGACTTTTGGTCAACCGCGACGGTTTTTGGTCAAACTTTGACTTTTTACAAAATTTCAAGATTTTGCTCCATATTACCTAAAAAGGTCATTTTCTTAAATACATAACCATTTTTGAGTCTTATAAAGTCATAAAACTCACAAAACATAATTAAAAACCCTTAACTGGGCTTTTTCCATAAATACCTTTACGGTTCAATGTACATTTATACATAGAATCGTTCAGACATAAGAAAATCAGGTATTACAATCTACCCTCCTTAAAGATTTTCGTCCTCGAAAATTAGAACAATTCGGGGTAGTTCTTTCTCATTTCATTTTCTAATTCCCAAGTGGCTTCTTCTACTTTATGATTTCGCCATAAAACCTTTACCATGGGAATTGTCTTATTTCTCAGAACCTTCTCTTCTCGATCTAGGATTCGTACCGGCTTCTCTTCATAGGTCAAGTCTGTTTGAACCTCTACCGGTTCTTGACTGAGAACATGTGAAGGATCTGGTACATACTTCTTGAGCATCGATACATGGAAGACGTTATGCATAGATGCTAACTCTGGCGGCAGGGCAAGCTTGTATGCTACTTTTCCAATCCTCTCTAGGATTTCAAAAGGTCCAGTATACCTTGGACTAAGCTTCCCTTTCTTTCCAAATCTCATTACTCCCTTCATCGGAGCTATCTTGATGAAAACCGCATCTCCGATCTGAAATTCCAAAGGCCTTCTTCGTTTATCCGCATAGCTTTTCTGACGACTGAAAGCTATATCAAGCCTTTGCTTAATCTTTTTGATATCGTCAGAAGTCTTTCTGATGAAATCTGTAGTCTGAAGCTGCTTTTGTCCAACTTCTTGCCAGTGAATAGGAGATCGACATTTTCTTCCATATAGTGCTTCGAACGGAGCCATACCAATCGAAGCATGATAACTGTTGTTGTAAGAAAATTCAATCAAAGACAGCTTCTGATCCCAGTTTCCTTGAAAATCCAGAACACAAGATCTCAGCATATCTTCTAGTGTCTGGATGGTCCGTTCTGACTGACCGTCGGTTTGGGGGTGAAAAGCCGTACTGAACTTCAGTTTCGACCCCATAGCGTTGTGTACGCTTGTCCAAAATCGGGAAGTGAAACGTCCATCTCGATCCGAGATGATCGATTTTGGTACACCATGCAGTCGAACGACCTGGGATACATAGACTTCGGCCAACTTCTCCACTGAATAAGTGGCTTTGATAGCGATAAAGTGGGCAGATTTGGTTAATCGGTCGACAATAACCCAAATCGTGTCATTCCCACTTGAAGTTCTTGGCAGTCCCACGACAAAATCCATGGTAATTTGCTCCCATTTCCATTCGGGGAGCTCTATTTTCTGCAATTCTCCTCCAGGATGTCGGTGTTCTGCCTTAACTTTCTGACAAGTTAAGCATTTGGACACAAACTTCGCTATCTGATTCTTCATATTTGGCCACCAGTAGTTCTCTCGGAGATCCTTGTACATCTTAGAGGCTCCGGGATGTACTGAATACGGTGTCATGTGCGCCTCTGCTAGTATCTGATCCTTCAAAAACTTGAAATCAGGGATGCAGATCCTTTCTTTGAAGTAGATCATGCCATCTGCAGAGGTTCTAAACTCCTTATTTTTCCCGCCAAAGAGTTGTGCCTTGATCAACTGAGAATCCTTCCCTTGAAGGTTCTTGATGGACTCCATTAAATTGGACTGGAGGGTTAAAGCGGATAACTTTCCCGTTATCATCTCAAGGTTGAAGTCAGAGATTTCCTTTTGAAGTAGCTTGGGCAGCAGTACCAAGGACATCAGCATGCCAGATGACTTCCTGCTTAAGGCATCTGCTACTTTGTTTGCCTTGCCAGGATGGTAGAGGATCTCGCAGTCGTAGTCCTTTACGAGTTCAAGCCATCTTCGCTGCCTCATATTGAGCTCCTTCTGGGTAAAGATGTATTTGAGACTTTGATGATCTGTGAAAATCTCACATCTATTCCCATACAGGTAGTGCCTCCAGATCTTCAATGCGAACACTACCGCAGCGAGCTCTAGATCGTGCGTCGGGTAATTCTTCTCGTGATCCTTCAGTTGTCGAGAAGCATACGCAACCACTTTGCCTTGCTGCATTAGGACTGCTCCTAGTCCCGTCTTAGAAGCATCGCTGTAGATCACGAAATTTCCTGCTTCGACATCTGGAATAATCAAGACAGGCGCACTTGTCAGCTTCCTCTTAAGCTCTTGGAAATTCTCTTCGCATTTAGGAAGTCCATTCGTACTTCTTTCTTTGCGCGTAAGGGTCGTGAGAGGGCTGCTATCTTAGAAAATCC
>CM046373.1:11368232-11455596 GCA_025413025.1 Ficus hispida
ACCTTTTGACACGTAAGGCATTTACTAACAAATTGGCAATATCATTCTTCATTTGGGCACCAAAAACTTTCCTTTAAGTCTTGTACATCTTTGTGGCTCCAGGATGGACGGATATGGAGTCTCATGAGCTTCTTTCATGATCCGCTTCTTCAACTCGTCCTCATTAGGAATGCATAGTCTATTCTTCCTATAGAGTATGCCTCCATCAGACATGTTGAAATCTGATTCCTTTCCTTCTAAGACTTCGTTTCTCGTCTAAGCAACGAGACATCTCCCTCTTGACGCTCCTTCATGCCATCCAAAATGGTAGGTTGGAAGTTAGGGCAGCTAAACTTCCCGTAATAAGCTCTATTCCAGCTTCTACTAGCTCCTTCTGGAGAGACTCAGTTAATGACTGTATTGTCATCAACGAGGAAGACGACTTCCGACTAAGGGCATCGGCTACTTTGTTGGCCTTCCCAGGATGGTAACGGATGTCGATGTCGTAATCCTCACCAGCTTGAGCCATCTTCTTTGCCTCATGTTGAGCTCCTTCTGTGTGAAGATATACTTTAAACTCTGATGATCCGTATAGACTTCACACTTAGCGCCGTAAAGATAGTGTCTCCAAATTTTGAGTGCAAACACTACCGCCGCAAGTTCCAAATCATGCGTCGGATAGTTCTTTTCGTGATCTTTAAGCTGTCGGGAAGCATACGCGATCACTTTTCCATTTTGCATGAGAACGGCTCCCAATCCTATCTTGGAAGCATCGCTATATATCACGAAGTTCCCTTCCTCTACAACTGAAATTGTGAGAATTGGAGCACTAGTCAGCTTATTCTTTAGCTCTTGAAAGTGTTCTTCACACTTAGAAGTCCATTCATACTTCTTTCCCTTCCGTGTAAGTGCAGTGAGTGGTTCCGCGGTCTTAGCAAATCCCTCGACGAAACGTCGATAGTAGCCTGCTAAGCCAAGGAAACTACGTACTTCGGTGACGTTTTTCGGAGCTGGCCATTTACTTACAGCTTCATCTTGGCCGGATCTACAGATATGCCTTCTTTGGAAACCACATGTCCTAAGAAATGGACCTTCTCCAACCAAAATTCACACTTGGTGAATTTAGCATAAAGCTGGTTTTGCTTTAGAATCCGTAAGGCAATCCGTAGATGTTCCTCATGCTCCTCCTTAGATCTTGAATAAATTAAGATATCATCTATAAAGACAATAACAAACTTATCCAGATAGTCCTTGAATACTCGATTCATCAGATCCATAAAGGCAGCTGGAGCATTTGTCAACCCAAATGGCATTACGAGGAACTCGTAATGTCCATATCGTGTACGAAAGGCTGTCTTGGAAATATCTCCTTCCCTTATTCGAAGCTGATGATATCCCGATCGCAAGTCAATTTTCGAAAAAATTGAAACGCCTTTCAATTGATCGAACAAATCGTCGATCCTGGGTAATGGATACTTATTCTTGATAGTAATCTTATTTAATTCCCGATAGTCAATGCACATCCTAAAAGTGCCATCCTTCTTTTTAACAAACAAAACTGGGGCTCCCCATGGTGAATAGCTCTGACGGATGAATCCTCGATCCAGGAGCTCTTGCAACTGAAGTTGCAATTCCTTAAGTTCAGCGGGGGCCATCCTATAAGGTGCCTTGGATACTGGTGCCGATCCAGGAAGCAATTCAATCTCAAAAGAGATTTCTCGCTCTGGTGGTAATCCTGGCAAGTCTTCAGGAAAAACTTCGATAAAATCCTTGACTATCGGTACTTCTTCCGGCTTGCTCTTGGTTTCTTGCGTCTTATCCACCATGTTGGCTAAAAATCCCATACATCCTTCTGCCAACAATTTCTTAGCCTTTAGCGCTGAAATGAGCATTTTCGGCTGTTTTGGAGTCGATCCTCTAAAAACGAACTCGTCGTCTCCAATTGGCTTGAACGTGACAATCCGACGTTGACAGTCTATAACCGCATTGTATTTCCCCAAGAAATCCATACCCAATATGACATCGTAGTCATATAGGTCAATGACGATCAAGTTGACATATATTTCCCTACCACATATAATTATTGGAACATGACGTATCCAATAATCAGACAACAAAATTTCCCCGGAGGGTAATGCAGTTCTGAAAGTCCTTTCTATTCTATCGCTTCCTCTACCTAGTTTCTTAGCAAACTTAGGTGACGTGAATGAATGCGTAGCTCCAGAATCAATTAACACATAAGCATCTTGTTGGGCAAAGGAAGCTGACCTGTCACCACTGTGGATGGTCCAGCTTGAACATCCTCCTTAGTATAGGCATAAATGCGCCCTTGAGGTTCTGGAGCTTCAAGTCTGCCTTGGGAGATTTCAGGTCCTTCAAGCTTCATCTGTGCTGCATGCAGCTGATACCCCTGACTCCTTTGCTGGTTCTGCGAATTCTGGAAATTAGCATTGCAGTTCCTGGCATAGTGGCCTTCCTTGCCACATAGAAAGCAACGATTAGTTCCAAAACGACAATCTCCCGGGTGCTTCCTCCCACATTTCTGACAAGTGGGATTTATGCTGATATCAGGGGCATTCCTCTTCTGGGGAAAATTCTGTTGATTCCCCTGCCCCCCTGCATTCCACTTCCGTTTCTGTTGATTATTGCCGTACTGCTTGTTGTTGCTGTGCTGACCAAAAGATCCTCCTTGTCCTTTTTGCTGCGGAGTTGGGCTTGGTTTTGCCTGAATTTGCTTAGTTTGGGCCTTCTCTTCTTTCTTTTCCTTAAAGAACTTAGCCCGTTGTTCTCTGTTCTGACCTACCCAATACTCAGCTCGAATCGCCCGGCTGACACATTCAGCAACAGTGATTGGTGGGTAGGGACCACTACTAATAATTACAGCCAAATCCGAGCGGAACATCCTCATCATCTTTCGTACTTTGTCCCTCTCGGAACCAATAAGATGAGGACAAAGACGTGCTAGTTGCTCAAACTTTTTCACAGCCTCAGCTACCGACAGATTACCCTGACGAAAATTGTTGAATTCGTCTTGTTGAGCTTCCATAACGTCAGTGTTGAAGTATTTTTCCTTAAATTCATCAACAAAGTCCTCCCAAGTCATTTGTGTCACATCTCGCCGAATTTGAACTGTTTCCCACCAGAGGCGAGCATCTTTTCGTAGCACAAAAGATGCACAGAGAACCTTCTCTTGATCATCAAGCCTGAGGAAGTTCAGAATAACTTGGAGGTCAATCAACCAATTGTCGGCCTCAATTGGGTTTGTTGATCCTTCAAATTCCGGTGCCTTCATGCGCCGAAATCTGTCGTATAATTGTTCCGGAGTTCGAACCAGAGGTGCTGGCGGAACAGCCAAAGGCACAACAGGCACTTCAGGAGTTATAGGGTTTTCTGGAATTACCGGATTAGCATTAGGAATTTCCGGTGCAGCAGGCTGATTCACAGGTGCTGGTGGTATTCCGGCATCAGGAGGTCCCTGATTCTGTTGAGCCAATTGAGCTCTAAGCCCACCTATCTCTTGTTGTTGGGCTAACATTATTTGTCTTAGCTCATTCATCTAGCCATAAGATCAACGTTTTGGGTCTGTGCCATTCTACGCTTGGGTGGCATGGTTCTACATAGAAAATTCATGAAATAAGCTCCTTGTTCAATAAAATCATGTCTTTTATATAGAACCATAATCTTAATTCCATATCATAATATAATCATGGAACATATCTGAATCCATCATAATCCCATTCATATCCACTTTAATACATGATTATAACATTTAGGAAGGCATAAAACTTTCCCATCATGTTCATATGTCACTTAATTGCCACCACCAAGCGAAGGCACCATCCAACGTTATCCTCGTATCTAATATTGTTCTTATGTGACAGAGTTCCACAAATACCACATATAACTTTCATAACATTGATCCGATTCCAAAGTGCGAGAGTTCCCAGCGTGACCATTGACGAGAGATGCTCACTACGCACACAGGATCTTAACTAATTCTAAGCATAAGAAAAATAACTTAACTTACTTGGGCCGTGGCGGAAATGATGTGAAGCAAGGTGAAGTAGGCTGGCAGGATACCGCTCTGATACCAAACTGTAACACCCCAACCTACGTAGGGCTGTTACCATACATACTTAAACTTTCATAATTGCTTAACTTACTTAGAAAATTGAACATAAATTTTTTTTTTTTAAAACGTACATCCAAAACAGGGTTGCTTGTATAGAACGTATTATGCATACATAATTATTACAACTCGATTGAGTCTTGAAATTCTTATAACTTTGTATCACATAACTCACTTTAATATACATATATATTTAAACTTCATAAAACTTGCGGAAGATTTTGCGTAGTGGTATCCCACACCGCCCTTCACCCTTCGCATCATCCACCTGACCCACCAATTTAAGCTGCAGGCCTCTTTCCTGCAGTATGAAATATACTGATGAGCTTTCGCTCAGCAAGTACAAATATAATCTCACAAAACTTAACAAATATCGTGCAACTTATGCATGAATCATTTATGAATCTTTTATGACCAGTTATTGACTTGAACTTATTATCTTGCTTAACATTTGGGCCCCTAGTGTACGTACCAAAGCGCGCAAGCCTCAGAACGTCAGGGTTTGCAAGGCCCTTAATAGTTCTGGAAAACATGAACATAACCCTTCCCACATTAATGGAAGGTTGATTATCACTTTACCCTCACGCATCAACGAGAGGTTGATAATCACATACTTGAACTTGAACATACATGATCCTCCCTCATCAACGGGAGGTTGGTACGACACCTTACTTGTCTCGGTTTAGTCTTAGTCTTGTTATATTTCCAAGACTAAGAATCTTTACATGTGATCTTAATAGTCATGATGCACATGAGATTAGACATGGCATAACCATAAATTCATGGCATAACTTGACTTAGCATAGCTTTTCATAGCTTAACATGACTTATCGTGTCATAACATAGCATGACTGAGCATAACTTAGCATCATAACATGACATAACATATCATAACATTGCATGACATAGCATAACATGTAATCATATCATAACTTCGAAAATAGCTTACTACTTTCCATACTGCAGGTGAGGTTTGTACTTACCTCGATTTCTATGTCCACTAATGTGTCGCTCCAAATCCGGACACAATAGCAGGTTATCTCCTGCTATATTTAAGGACATAATTAAGAATTAAAAAAAAATGTTGGGGATCTAACCAACATTCCATCATAACCCTAGTTATTAACTTATCTTAGTACAAGAGTATCAAAACATAGTATAAACTTTAAAACTTTACTATTTTATTTAAAACCCTTGAATTCTGAAAATTATATTTGAAATCAGTCCTTGAATTGATTCTTTTCTAACAAATCTGTTTCGAATTTGAAAATATTTCCTTCATGAAAGTTGTAGACCTTGAAGGTTCCTACAACTTCTGTTTTAAACTTAAAACCCAAATCTGACTTTAACTCACTTGTTTCTGCTTTTGAAAATTTTTCGACCATTTTCATTAATCCTAATTTGGTCTCGGGTTTTTGTAAAAAGAAGGTCTTAGAGGCCTTATTTTCAAAAACTGTCCCGGTGGCCCCTAGGATTTTCCCTTCTCTACAACTTTGTAGTTTTAAATTTTTCATGATTCGGCCTCTAAGGGCCTCAAAATTCGCTTTTAAAATTACTGTCCAGTTTGACCCGAAACTGGCAGTTTTCGGTTCGTTGAGTTTTACGTAATCTAACGTGCACACTACCTCAAACGGATTCCCCGTGAGCCTATTTCAAACATGCATGCGTTACCTAAACATTTCATAAACATACAATCAGATCTTACACATATGATTTTTGTAAAACAAAAATCTTAAACTTGCATAACATTCTATTTCGAACTAACATATCGAAACCGAAAACTATCAACTACACATAGAGCATAGTACTTGAATTTAATTTTTATAAACTCATGCTTATACATAACATCAAACTCATAATCTTCTTATCAAAAACATGAATAAAAACTAGAGGTTAAAGAGTTTACCTCAAGCTTCACAGAACAAATTCTAGCTTAGGGTTTTGGAGGTTTTTCTTTCTCACTAGACCAACACCACAAACCGAAACTGTTTGCAGCTTACTCTCACTTTTTATTCGGCTTTAAAGGAGTAGGAGATATACTTGATGGTTGAGAGATGAACTAAAAGAAACCTATAACTTCTGCCCTTAATTATTTATAGACAAACTTTTGTTCTTGCCTTGCTAATTGGTCCTCCAATAACCTTCATTTTGCACACCACCCTTGTGTGTTGGCCGGCCATCATTGGCCTTAAACATTGAGTAAGCACAGCTAAGGTGACTTATTCACCCAAGCTATCATGCTATGTGGCACGGTTTCAAGTTGGCTGAATATTAGGTGATGATGTGCCAAAGTCTTAGCCATTCTAGGAGGCAAAACTTGATTAGTTCATGCCATGGTGTGTCTTCCTTTCATTGGCCGGTTTTGGTGCTGAAAATTGCAAGCCTTGGCTTGCCAAAGAAGAAAACTACGTAGATGACTCATCAAGGCTAATAACACTTAGTCATCAAAGCTAGAAATTTGATGTGTTTCATCCATGTAATGGCCGGCCAAGAGGTGTCATTACAAGCTTGATTACAAGCTTAGCAAGCAAAGCTATAAGCTTGCTTCATCAAACACTTGTCATACTCTCAAAACTTTTGAGCAATGGATAACTCTAAGCTGCAGATAAGAGTAACATATTTACTCAATAATCTCATGTGGTGGCCGGCCACACTTTGTTAAGTGTGAAAGTTGCAAAATGCAACATAGCTTAGTATGCAAAACTACTTTGCTTACTAGGCAAGATTAAACTTGTGTGGTATCAAATTCTAATGAACTTCAAATTTTTCATACCTTGCCTATTGGTTCTTAAGAGCAAAATATCAGCTCAACAACCCATAAAATGACCGGTCCCATTGTGCACAAAAATAAGCAAATGATTGGTCAATTTTTGAACTAATCAAACTTAACCTCATTCCTTGGTTTCCAACTAGGTTAACCAAATCTTAAAAATCATCATAAGCTAATTTGAACTAGGAAATCTAACTAGAAAAATCCATAGTTCCATAAATTTACAAATTTATCTATTGAACCATAATTTTCTCAAAATTGCACTTTGGCCCCTAAAGGCAAAAATATTTGCACTTTAGTCCCTGTAAAGTGGCCGATTATGGTGATAGCTTTTGGCCTCCAATTCTTGCTTAATCAATCACCTAACACTATCTTAACTTTCTTAAAATCCATAACCATTCATTTTTCTTAAAATTACATATTGGCCCCTAAAGACAAAATATTTACATTTTAGTCCTTAAAGGGTGACCAATTCTCAAATTGAAATTTTTCATTCTTTTTAAGACCTTACTTGGCTTAACTCCTAAACACAGTTCATTTTCATACTGGCATACATATTCAGATACTGTTTTCGACTGATAACAGTATACTTACACTGGACCATTATCCAGATTTTGTCTGAACTGCGTATAGGGTTCTCTTAAAATTAGAAACTACTAACAGAGAATCATAATTCATAAATTTGCCTTTTACTATAAAAAGGTCTTTCATAGATAAATTATCGGATCTTTCAACCAAGAATTCGATAATTTCACCGATAAAACATAACACATTCATATTCATAGCATATAAACATTTCTAATTACAGACTTTGATTGTTCACAACAGAAATCAAAATGTGTAAACAAGCTAGTCATTACAATCTACCCTCCTTAAAAATTTTCGTCCTCGAAAATTACATCAAGTCGGGGTAGTTCTTTTTCATTTCTTCTTCTACTTCCCATGTTGCTTCCTCAATCTCATGATTTCGCCATAGAACCTTGACTAAAGGTATAACCTTGTGCCTTAGCACCTTTTCTTCTCGTGCCAAAATTCGAACCGGTTTTTCCTCATAAGTCAGGTCCTCATGAACCTCAATTGGTTCATGATCCAACACGTGTGAAGGATCCGAGATGTATTTCTTTAGCATCGACACATGAAATACATTGTGCACATATGCTAATTCTTGGGGCAAAACCAACTTATAGGCCACATTACCGACTCGTTCAAGTACTTCGTATGGCCCTATGTATCTCGGACTTAGTTTTCCTTTCTTCCCAAATCTCATGACTCCCTTGAATGGAGCAATCTTGAGGAAAACCAACTCTCCTACTTGGAATTCTAGAGGCCTTCTACGTTTGTCAGCATAATTCTTTTGTCGACTAAACGCAGTTTCCATCCGTCGACGTATGAGTTTTATGGCCTCGGTGGTTCTCCGTATAAAGTCCGTAGACACAAGTTCCTTCTCTCTTGTCTCGTACCAATGAACTGGAGATCTACATCTTCTCCCATAGAGAGCTTCATAAGGAGCCATTCCAATCGAAGCTTGGAAACTGTTGTTGTACGAGAATTCAATCAAAGGAAGCTTCTTATCCCAAGTTCCTTTGAAGTCCATCACACAGGCTCGTAGCATATCTTCTAGAGTCTGAATGGTTCTTTCTGATTGTCCATCCGTCTGTGGGTGAAAAGCTGTACTAAAAGTAAGCTTCGTACCCATTGCTTGATGTACACTTCTCCAGAATTTAGAAGTGAAACGACCATCACGATCTGAGATGATCGATTTTGGAATCCCATGGTAGCGAACAATCTGCGCGACGTACAGTTCCGCTAGTTGCTCCACAGAAAAGCTAAGCTTGATGGCCACGAAATGAGCGGATTTTGTTAATCGATCGACAATCACCCAAATAGCATCATTGCCGCTGGGAGTTCGGGGTAGACCAACCACGAAGTCCATCGTCACTTGGTCCCATTTCCATTCTGGAATGGAAATTTTCTGCAATTCTCCCCCGGGACGTTGATGTTCAGCCTTCACCTTTTGACACGTAAGGCATTTACTAACAAATGTGGCAATATCATTCTTCATTTTGGGCCACCAAAAACTTTCCTTTAAGTCTTTGTACATCTTTGTGGCTCCAGGATGGACGGAATATGGAGTCTCATGAGCTTCTTTCATGATCCGCTTCTTCAACTCGTCCTCATTAGGAATGCATAGTCTATTCTTCCTATAGAGTATGCCTCCATCAGACATGTTGAAATCTGATTCCTTTCCTTCTAAGACTTCGTTTCTCGTCCTAAGCAACGAGACATCTCCCTCTTGACGCTCCTTCATGCCATCCAAAATGGTAGGTTGGAAGGTTAGGGCAGCTAAACTTCCCGTAATAAGCTCTATTCCAGCTTCTACTAGCTCCTTCTGGAGAGACTCAGTTAATGACTGTATTGTCATCAACGAGGAAGACGACTTCCGACTAAGGGCATCGGCTACTTTGTTGGCCTTCCCAGGATGGTAACGGATGTCGATGTCGTAATCCTTCACCAGCTTGAGCCATCTTCTTTGCCTCATGTTGAGCTCCTTCTGTGTGAAGATATACTTTAAACTCTGATGATCCGTATAGACTTCACACTTAGCGCCGTAAAGATAGTGTCTCCAAATTTTGAGTGCAAACACTACCGCCGCAAGTTCCAAATCATGCGTCGGATAGTTCTTTTCGTGATCTTTAAGCTGTCGGGAAGCATACGCGATCACTTTTCCATTTTGCATGAGAACGGCTCCCAATCCTATCTTGGAAGCATCGCTATATATCACGAAGTTCCCTTCCTCTACAACTGAAATTGTGAGAATTGGAGCACTAGTCAGCTTATTCTTTAGCTCTTGAAAGTGTTCTTCACACTTAGAAGTCCATTCATACTTCTTTCCCTTCCGTGTAAGTGCAGTGAGTGGTTCCGCGGTCTTAGCAAATCCCTCGACGAAACGTCGATAGTAGCCTGCTAAGCCAAGGAAACTACGTACTTCGGTGACGTTTTTCGGAGCTGGCCATTTACTTACAGCTTCAATCTTGGCCGGATCTACAGATATGCCTTCTTTGGAAACCACATGTCCTAAGAAATGGACCTTCTCCAACCAAAATTCACACTTGGTGAATTTAGCATAAAGCTGGTTTTGCTTTAGAATCCGTAAGGCAATCCGTAGATGTTCCTCATGCTCCTCCTTAGATCTTGAATAAATTAAGATATCATCTATAAAGACAATAACAAACTTATCCAGATAGTCCTTGAATACTCGATTCATCAGATCCATAAAGGCAGCTGGAGCATTTGTCAACCCAAATGGCATTACGAGGAACTCGTAATGTCCATATCGTGTACGAAAGGCTGTCTTGGAAATATCTCCTTCCCTTATTCGAAGCTGATGATATCCCGATCGCAAGTCAATTTTCGAAAAAATTGAAACGCCTTTCAATTGATCGAACAAATCGTCGATCCTGGGTAATGGATACTTATTCTTGATAGTAATCTTATTTAATTCCCGATAGTCAATGCACATCCTAAAAGTGCCATCCTTCTTTTTAACAAACAAAACTGGGGCTCCCCATGGTGAATAGCTCTGACGGATGAATCCTCGATCCAGGAGCTCTTGCAACTGAAGTTGCAATTCCTTAAGTTCAGCGGGGGCCATCCTATAAGGTGCCTTGGATACTGGTGCCGATCCAGGAAGCAATTCAATCTCAAAAGAGATTTCTCGCTCTGGTGGTAATCCTGGCAAGTCTTCAGGAAAAACTTCGATAAAATCCTTGACTATCGGTACTTCTTCCGGCTTGCTCTTGGTTTCTTGCGTCTTATCCACCATGTTGGCTAAAAATCCCATACATCCTTCTGCCAACAATTTCTTAGCCTTTAGCGCTGAAATGAGCATTTTCGGCTGTTTTGGAGTCGATCCTCTAAAAACGAACTCGTCGTCTCCAATTGGCTTGAACGTGACAATCCGACGTTGACAGTCTATAACCGCATTGTATTTCCCCAAGAAATCCATACCCAATATGACATCGTAGTCATATAGGTCAATGACGATCAAGTTGACATATATTTCCCTACCACATATAATTATTGGAACATGACGTATCCAATAATCAGACAACAAAATTTCCCCGGAGGGTAATGCAGTTCTGAAAGTCCTTTCTATTCTATCGCTTCCTCTACCTAGTTTCTTAGCAAACTTAGGTGACGTGAATGAATGCGTAGCTCCAGAATCAATTAACACATAAGCATCTTGTTGGGCAAAAGGAAGCTGACCTGTCACCACTATGGATGGTCCAGCTTGAACATCCTCCTTAGTATAGGCATAAATGCGCCCTTGAGGTTCTGGAGCTTCAAGTCTGCCTTGGGAGATTTCAGGTCCTTCAAGCTTCATCTGTGCTGCATGCAGCTGATACCCCTGACTCCTTTGCTGGTTCTGCGAATTCTGGAAATTAGCATTGCAGTTCCTGGCATAGTGGCCTTCCTTGCCACATAGAAAGCAACGATTAGTTCCAAAACGACAATCTCCCGGGTGCTTCCTCCCACATTTCTGACAAGTGGGATTTATGCTGATATCAGGGGCATTCCTCTTCTGGGGAAAATTCTGTTGATTCCCCTGCCCCCCTGCATTCCACTTCCGTTTCTGTTGATTATTGCCGTACTGCTTGTTGTTGCTGTGCTGACCAAAAGATCCTCCTTGTCCTTTTTGCTGCGGAGTTAGGCTTGGTTTTGCCTGAATTTGCTTAGTTTGGGCCTTCTCTTCTTTCTTTTCCTTAAAGAACTTAGCCCGTTGTTCTCTGTTCTGACCTACCCAATACTCAGCTCGAATCGCCCGGCTGACACATTCAGCAACAGTGATTGGTGGGTAGGGACCACTACTAATAATTACAGCCAAATCCGAGCGGAACATCCTCATCATCTTTCGTACTTTGTCCCTCTCGGAACCAATAAGATGAGGACAAAGACGTGCTAGTTGCTCAAACTTTTTCACAGCCTCAGCTACCGACAGATTACCCTGACGAAAATTGTTGAATTCGTCTTGTTGAGCTTCCATAACGTCAGTGTTGAAGTATTTTTCCTTAAATTCATCAACAAAGTCCTCCCAAGTCATTTGTGTCACATCTCGCCGAATTTGAACTGTTTCCCACCAGAGGCGAGCATCTTTTCGTAGCACAAAAGATGCACAGAGAACCTTCTCTTGATCATCAAGCCTGAGGAAGTTCAGAATAACTTGGAGGTCAATCAACCAATTGTCGGCCTCAATTGGGTTTGTTGATCCTTCAAATTCCGGTGCCTTCATGCGCCGAAATCTGTCGTATAATTGTTCCGGAGTTCGAACCAGAGGTGCTGGCGGAACAGCCAAAGGCACAACAGGCACTTCAGGAGTTATAGGGTTTTCTGGAATTACCGGATTAGCATTAGGAATTTCCGGTGCAGCAGGCTGATTCACAGGTGCTGGTGGTATTCCGGCATCAGGAGGTCCCTGATTCTGTTGAGCCAATTGAGCTCTAAGCCCACCTATCTCTTGTTGTTGGGCTAACATTATTTGTCTTAGCTCATTCATCTGAGCCATAAGATCAACGTTTTGGGTCTGTGCCATTCTACGCTTGGGTGGCATGGTTCTACATAGAAAATTCATGAAATAAGCTCCTTGTTCAATAAAATCATGTCTTTTATATAGAACCATAATCTTAATTCCATATCATAATATAATCATGGAACATATCTGAATCCATCATAATCCCATTCATATCCACTTTAATACATGATTATAACATTTAGGAAGGCATAAAACTTTCCCATCATGTTCATATGTCACTTAATTGCCACCACCAAGCGAAGGCACCATCCAACGTTATCCTCGTATCTAATATTGTTCTTATGTGACAGAGTTCCACAAATACCACATATAACTTTCATAACATTGATCCGATTCCAAAGTGCGAGAGTTCCCAGCGTGACCATTGACGAGAGATGCTCACTACGCACACAGGATCTTAACTAATTCTAAGCATAAGAAAAATAACTTAACTTACTTGGGCCGTGGCGGAAATGATGTGAAGCAAGGTGAAGTAGGCTGGCAGGATACCGCTCTGATACCAAACTGTAACACCCCAACCTACGTAGGGCTGTTACCATACATACTTAAACTTTCATAATTGCTTAACTTACTTAGAAAATTGAACATAAAATTTTTTTTTTAAAACGTACATCCAAAACAGGGTTGCTTGTATAGAACGTATTATGCATACATAATTATTACAACTCGATTGAGTCTTGAAATTCTTATAACTTTGTATCACATAACTCACTTTAATATACATATATATTTAAACTTCATAAAACTTGCGGAAGATTTTGCGTAGTGGTATCCCACACCGCCCTTCACCCTTCGCATCATCCACCTGACCCACCAATTTAAGCTGCAGGCCTCTTTCCTGCAGTATGAAATATACTGATGAGCTTTCGCTCAGCAAGTACAAATATAATCTCACAAAACTTAACAAATATCGTGCAACTTATGCATGAATCATTTATGAATCTTTTATGACCAGTTATTGACTTGAACTTATTATCTTGCTTAACATTTGGGCCCCTAGTGTACGTACCAAAGCGCGCAAGCCTCAGAACGTCAGGGTTTGCAAGCCCTTAATAGTTCTGGAAAACATGAACATAACCCTTCCCACATTAATGGAAGGTTGATTATCACTTTACCCTCACGCATCAACGAGAGGTTGATAATCACATACTTGAACTTGAACATACATGATCCTCCCTCATCAACGGGAGGTTGGTACGACACCTTACTTGTCTCGGTTTAGTCTTAGTCTTGTTATATTTCCAAGACTAAGAATCTTTACATGTGATCTTAATAGTCATGATGCACATGAGATTAGACATGGCATAACCATAAATTCATGGCATAACTTGACTTAGCATAGCTTTTCATAGCTTAACATGACTTATCGTGTCATAACATAGCATGACTGAGCATAACTTAGCATCATAACATGACATAACATATCATAACATTGCATGACATAGCATAACATGTAATCATATCATAACTTCGAAAATAGCTTACTACTTTCCATACTGCAGGTGAGGTTTGTACTTACCTCGATTTCTATGTCCACTAATGTGTCGCTCCAAATCCGGACACAATAGCAGGTTATCTCCTGCTATATTTAAGGACATAATTAAGAATTAAAAAAAAATGTTGGGGGATCTAACCAACATTCCATCATAACCCTAGTTATTAACTTATCTTAGTACAAGAGTATCAAAACATAGTATAAACTTTAAAACTTTACTATTTTATTTAAAACCCTTGAATTCTGAAAATTATATTTGAAATCAGTCCTTGAATTGATTCTTTTCTAACAAATCTGTTTCGAATTTGAAAATATTTCCTTCATGAAAGTTGTAGACCTTGAAGGTTCCTACAACTTCTGTTTTAAACTTAAAACCCAAATCTGACTTTAACTCACTTGTTTCTGCTTTTGAAAATTTTTCGACCATTTTCATTAATCCTAATTTGGTCTCGGGTTTTTGTAAAAACGAAGGTCTTAGAGGCCTTATTTTCAAAAACTGTCCGCTTGGCCCCTAGATTTTCCCTTCTCTACAACTTTGTAGTTTTAAATTTTTCATGATTCGGCCTCTAAGGGCCTCAAAATTCGCTTTTAAAATTACTGTCCAGTTTGACCCGAAACTGGCAGTTTTCGGTTCGTTGAGTTTTACGTAATCTAACGTGCACACTACCTCAAACGGATTCCCCGTGAGCCTATTTCAAACATGCATGCGTTACCTAAACATTTCATAAACATACAATCAGATCTTACACATATGATTTTTGTAAAACAAAAATCTTAAACTTGCATAACATTCTATTTCGAACTAACATATCGAAACCGAAAACTATCAACTACACATAGAGCATAGTACTTGAATTTAATTTTTATAAACTCATGCTTATACATAACATCAAACTCATAATCTTCTTATCAAAAACATGAATAAAAACTAGAGGTTAAAGAGTTTACCTCAAGCTTCACAGAACAAATTCTAGCTTAGGGTTTTGGAGGTTTTTCTTTCTCACTAGACCAACACCACAAACCGAAACTGTTTGCAGCTTACTCTCACTTTTTATTCGGCTTTAAAGGAGTAGGAGATATACTTGATGGTTGAGAGATGAACTAAAAGAAACCTATAACTTCTGCCCTTAATTATTTATAGACAAACTTTTGTTCTTGCCTTGCTAATTGGTCCTCCAATAACCTTCATTTTGCACACCACCCTTGTGTGTTGGCCGGCCATCATTGGCCTTAAACATTGAGTAAGCACAGCTAAGGTGACTTATTCACCCAAGCTATCATGCTATGTGGCACGGTTTCAAGTTGGCTGAATATTAGGTGATGATGTGCCAAAGTCTTAGCCATTCTAGGAGGCAAAACTTGATTAGTTCATGCCATGGTGTGTCTTCCTTTCATTGGCCGGTTTTGGTGCTGAAAATTGCAAGCCTTGGCTTGCCAAAGAAGAAAACTACGTAGATGACTCATCAAGGCTAATAACACTTAGTCATCAAAGCTAGAAATTTGATGTGTTTCATCCATGTAATGGCCGGCCAAGAGGTGTCATTACAAGCTTGATTACAAGCTTAGCAAGCAAAGCTATAAGCTTGCTTCATCAAACACTTGTCATACTCTCAAAACTTTTGAGCAATGGATAACTCTAAGCTGCAGATAAGAGTAACATATTTACTCAATAATCTCATGTGGTGGCCGGCCACACTTTGTTAAGTGTGAAAGTTGCAAAATGCAACATAGCTTAGTATGCAAAACTACTTTGCTTACTAGGCAAGATTAAACTTGTGTGGTATCAAATTCTAATGAACTTCAAATTTTTCATACCTTGCCTATTGGTTCTTAAGAGCAAAATATCAGCTCAACAACCCATAAAATGACCGGTCCCATTGTGCACAAAAATAAGCAAATGATTGGTCAATTTTTGAACTAATCAAACTTAACCTCATTCCTTGGTTTCCAACTAGGTTAACCAAATCTTAAAAATCATCATAAGCTAATTTGAACTAGGAAATCTAACTAGAAAAATCCATAGTTCCATAAATTTACAAATTTATCTATTGAACCATAATTTTCTCAAAATTACACTTTGGCCCCTAAAGGCAAAAATATTTGCACTTTAGTCCCTGTAAAGTGGCCGATTATGGTGATAGCTTTTGGCCTCCAATTCTTGCTTAATCAATCACCTAACACTATCTTAACTTTCTTAAAATCCATAACCATTCATTTTTCTTAAAATTACATATTGGCCCCTAAAGACAAAATATTTACATTTTAGTCCTTAAAGGGTGACCAATTCTCAAATTGAAATTTTCATTCTTTTTAAGACCTTACTTGGCTTAACTCCTAAACACAGTTCATTTTCATACTGGCATACATATTCAGATACTGTTTTCGACTGATAACAGTATACTTACACTGGACCATTATCCAGATTTTGTCTGAACTGCGTATAGGGTTCTCTTAAAATTAGAAACTACTAACAGAGAATCATAATTCATAAATTTGCCTTTTACTATAAAAAGGTCTTTCATAGATAAATTATCGGATCTTTCAACCAAGAATTCGATAATTTCACCGATAAAACATAACACATTCATATTCATAGCATATAAACATTTCTAATTACAGACTTTGATTGTTCACAACAGAAATCAAAATGTGTAAACAAGCTAGTCATTACACATACTATGTATGTCAATATGAAGTTCATGATCTAATTTTGTTATCAGAGTATGTTTGAGTTATTATACGTATTATGAGACTCAATGATAGTTTATTAAGTCATCGATAAGGCCTTATAATGAAAAAGGCAGAATCCTGATTTATGGTTTTGTCCTGGCCGATGAATAATCAGGATAATTTACGACAAGATTAAGACGGTACAACCGTATTATAAGCAGTATTGAAATTATATTGTGGTCAACCGTCATTACGGATGTAGAATTGAGAATAAGGATTGGGATTGCTCTAGAATAATTAGGAATAATATTTGAAGTAAGGAAGACTAAGTCGTTTCAAGTCCTTAAACCTATACGCGGTTCAGTTAAATGCAGATAAATTATGGACTACAATCCAGCAATACTATACTATTGATAGTTAAAACATCATTGATACTATCTGAATTATTAAGAAAATAGACTGTGTATTAAGAGGAATGCCAAACATGGCCCAACTTGCAGGTCAAGTAGTTGTAGATAAGTATGAAAATATATATATATATATATATATTTTTTTTTTTTTTTTTGGTGTAATGCTCCACATGGCCGGCCATTTCAGGACTTGGAAAGGCAAAAATTTTGTCTTTAAGGACCAATATGTAATTTAAGGAGGATTTAAGAAAAAAATAATTATTATAGAAAATTATGAATTTTTCACTTATAAATAGGGGTGGGTAGTATAACGTAGAAACTTGCACTTTTTAATTGGCTTCTCAAACTTCTAGTTCTTTCTCAACTATTCCTCTCTAGCCTTAGGAAAAGAGAGAGAGAGAGAAAGGGGGTGATGGCCGGTTAGTATGGTGGAAAGAGGGAGCAAAAATTTCTCTCATCCCAAAGTCTATAAGCAATCTTTCAAAGCTTTAGAGGTATTATTCTTGATCCTCTAACTAAGATCTTCATTAAGCTTTGATTAAGGAATTTATGTGTATTTCATTTCAAATTATGGGATGTAAGAGCATAAGCTCATGCTTCTTATTTTCCTATATAATGGTCCTTTATGGTTGGTTTATGCTAGCTCTATGCTTAGGTTATCTAGGTTGCTAGCTCTAAGCATGGGTTTGATTTTATGCTCTAAGATGAGTGTTAAGGTTATGTGTGCTCACCATGTATTTGTGATTATGCTCTCACATGTTAAAGTAATGAGATTTTATGAATGAATGATGATGATGATGATGATGATGTGAATATTATGGGTATGTTGTTCAAGAAATTAACCTAAAGACACAATTTGGTAAACAAGTAAGTTATCAATATTGTATTTACAAAGAACATGAGATAAATGAATGATTAAAGTTTAAGAACGAAACCAATATGATGCATGTTGATACAGGCTCATGGCTTTGACCGTTTGGGGTAGTGTGTGTGGATTTTTAAGCTAAGAATCCACAAAATACAAACTGCAGGTTTTTGAAAATAATCTGGACAATTTTCTAGATTTAAGCCCCTTAGAGGCCGAATTTTGAAAAAGTTATAACTGTAAAATTGTAGAAAACAAAAAATCCTAGGGGCTGTCATGGACATTTAAAAAAAAAAAAAAAAAAGGGTCCTAAGGCCTATGTTTTTATCAGTTTTCAAAACTGGCCGATCTGGGTACTGTACACGACAAGTATCTTTCAAAAGGAAAGAACGGTCAAGTTAAAAGTAGATTTAAGCTTCAAAAAAAACACAAAAGTTGTAGGTTTCGATGAGATCTACAACTTCTGTGCAGAAAAATTTTTTAAATTCTAAACCAATTTAAATATAAAACTAGATTTTCAATACTATGCATGGTATAGGAAATTTCCTATACAGAACATTCAAGCAAATTAAAAGGATGTTTTGATATCAGTTTTTAAAGTTTTATGACCTCTTTAAAAAGAAACTATGATTTTATGAAAATAGTTTCAAAAGAGCTTTTGAATCTGTTGAAATTTGACAAGTGATTGTTAAAAAGGCAGTTTCATGAAATTTCAAGTATTTATGTTAAGAAATACTTGATTTGAAAAGTTAAGATATTTTCAAGTAAACAAGATATTTTTAAGAAAAGAAAGAAAAATAGACTAAGTCTAAGTTACTTGAGAATATAGTAACAATTCTATGATTACCAATGGTAATCGAATTGGACACTTATTTATTATGTCAGGATTTATATCTATGATTATTAATGGCAATCGAATTAGATATCGATCTAGTATGTTATGGTTTGTAGTAAGATATAACGATTCTTATTTTATGCCTTGTTTGAAAACAGGAATATAGCCTATTGTATTGCCTTTTGGAATGAGAGAGCAAGAGCGTAGGACAATTTATAAGTACAACTCCACCTACATCATGGGCAAAATATTTTTACTGCTTTGCATGTTTTTCAAAATTCATGCATTGATTTAAATGTTTTTACTGCTGTGCATGTTTTTTAAAGCATCATGTATTAGTGTATGTGACGTATATGATTTATGTTTTATTATTGTGGCATCACGTAAGCATGCTCACTAATAATAAATCATATGACAAGAATAAGATCAAGTTTTCAAGTAAGAAATAATAATATTTAAGTTTTCAAGTATGATCAAATTAAGAACAAGTTTTCAAGAATGAAGGCAAAAACCTTGCCTTGTGTCGTACTGACTTGCCACAAGGGCGGGTTTGGTTTACTCCATGGCTATGCGTCATAGTACGTACACTCATGTTCATGATATGTAAGGGGCCCAAAACCAAGTTTATATAAGAAAGCATAATTGATTCATAAGAAAGCATAATTGGTTCATGCATTATCAATTCATACATTCTTTTACCGAAATTATTTTGCAGAATAGAAAGCTATACTTACTGAGCATAAGCTCATAACTTACATTCATGCTGTAGGTGAGTAACCTACCGAACAAGTTTGATGCATGACTGTAGAGGATGGCATTGCAGACTATGAAATTTGGGTTGGACACCACCACATATTTTGTAAAATATGTTTATGTTATGATATGATTTTTATGATACTATAATGATACCGGTACTTAGAATATTTAGTACTGGGACGGTATTTAAAGTTAATTACAACGGTAATTAGTATGGTTTATCAAATATATTAAAATGATTTTATAACTTTGTACTAGATCGAGTACATATAAATAAGTATGAGAATAAATAGGTTTTAAATTCGAGTTTAAAAAGGAAAAAAATAAATATTTTCGTACTTTTACGAAATACAAGAATATATTTAAGTAGATTAAGTATTTAAGTTAAGTAAGCTTGATATGTAAGCATGGTAACGGCCCTACGTAGTCGGATCGTTACAGATTAAGCATGTCCAGTTGACCGGTTAAACATGTCCGATTGACTAGACAAGGACAAATTATCCAGTCCAGTTTTTAACCAGTCCGATTGAACGGATAAGCCATCCGATTGATTGGAACGTCACGGAACCTAGAGATTCCAACTTCGACCCGACCTGGAAACTTAACCAAATTTCATTCCAATAGTTCCCAGACACTCAAAATGGTAAATAAACAATTCTCATAGCCTAAATAACTGAAATCAAACTCAAGTCATCAAAAATCAAAGTCTTTGCTTAAATTCATTTCGATATCCAAAATATCTAAAACTAACGAAAATCTGAAAATATAACTTTCAAAACTCAGATTTTATAGTTTAAATTGAATTCAAATTAATTTAAGGAGATTCACTAACCTTTGGAAATTGAAAACTCGAGTTTTGATGATCTCGACTTTGAGGGAAAAAAAGGTGAAAAGAAAAGGAGAGGGAGCGGGGAAAAGGGAGAGTAAAGGTGGTGGAGGGGAAAATTAGAAAGTGAAGGAGTGTCGAGCTTTTATGGAGGAAATTCCATTTCCTTGCTCTGAGGGTTTTAGGGCGGCTGCCGGAATTTTTGAAAAGCTAAATTTTAGAATTTCAAAGCAAGGGGCGGCAGAAAGGGCGGTTCTGCAAACATCTTTGGTTGACTAGTGAGGTAGGTCCGGTAAACCGATCAAGGACAAAAATTTAATTTTATAAAAGTTCAAGGGCAAAAATATAATTTTTGAAAAGCACTTTTAAATTTTAAATTGTCAAGTTTAAAATTCTTATTAATTATTTTCAATACAATTTAGCACACTAATTAATTTTATTTAGCTTAATTAAGCACAACTAATATGAATAGGCATTACAGCTTGAGCTTAAATAAAATTGTGTTTTAAATCTTATATTCTTAAGAATTACAAAAACATGTAGTTTGGCACTTCTGTCTCTTATTTTTTATTCTCTTAACTATTCAATCCTTGAATTTCTAGACTAAATGGCAATTAACTATAATGATCAATGAGGGTTGAATTTCAAATAATTGTAGGGGTAATTCATTAATTAAATTGCTAAAAAACGCAACTTTGTAAAGGGCATAGGTGCAAAAAAACAAAAAACAAAAAATCCCACAAATATTAAATCCATCCATAATTTTGCCCCTATTAACAATTGGAGTAAATTTCCATTGAATTATAGAAACCGAATTTTTAAGAAGAGTAATGTTGAGGATGAAAATGACCAAACCACAAACATTGGTCAATATTTCTAGAAGCACTAGCAAAAATAATATTTTGTAAAAAAATACGGGTTGTAAAAAAAATTTAAAAAAAAAAAACTGTAATCATTGACCAGTAGGTGAAAGCCACATTTGACATTGTATACGCGGGAAACACCAAGTCATAAGAGAAAATGAAAGAAAGAATTTTCTATACAACTAATACGCGCTTTTTATTATTATTATTATTATTAATATGCGTATATATAACATGTATATATATAAAAATGTATTGACCATAGAAAAACAAAAGGCCATGCTTTGTTTGGCCGTCTTTGTCCAAAACTAATCTCATCTCATAAAAAAAAGAAGTCAAGAAACAGAACAAAAGAGATACAAAACAACAACGTCTTTAGTTATCTGGTTGTTAGGTGATTTCATTCTTAAAAAATCCAAATCTCGCAGGAAAAAAAAAAAGAAAGAAATTGAAAATGTGTCCGATGAGATTCATCTTGGTATTTTTCTCAGCAATTCTTGCTGGATATTTTGCATGGAAAACGTCTGGTTCTTCTTCTTCTTCTTCTTCTCCCGGGATTTACGATGATTCGGAAAATCATGAAAACACATCACCAAAAGAAGAACAACATTCTGATCTCAAAAGGGTATGCTCTAAATTTTTTTCTTCTTGATTAATTTTTTCTTTCTTTTTTTTTTTTTTAAATTTTCTTCTTTGGTTTAATTGTGGGATAATTTTTTATGCGGGGTATTTTTTTTTTTGTTTTTTAAATCTAATGAATGTTTTCTGGTGATTCTGAATTTCAGATGGTACAGAACAGCTTCTGGGTTTTTATTGACATGGCCAATGGGAGATATTTGTGGAGGAATCTTAAAGGGTTGAAGAATACAGAAGATGAGAAACTGAAAAACTCTTGAAACTTGTAAAATGGTGATGTGAAAAAAAAAAAAAAAAACAAAAAAAAAAAGAAGAAGAAGAAGAAGAAGAATGATTCTTTATGTAAATCAGAAGTTTAGCAGAGAAATAATTGAATTTTATTATTATTATTTTTTTAATATAAATCTTGCTAGTTAAATGGGGAACTCAACAGATTGATCTAATTGTGTTGTTTTCGTTTAATGTTTTAAAGGCCAAATATGTGTTTAATATTCGAAGGCCTGTTGCATATTTGTGGAATTCAATAGTTTTACATGAAATTCAATGCAAAGCTTGAGGCGCCAATGTTGAACAATTGTGTTTTGTGTATGCGTGTGTGTGTGTGTGTGTGTGTGTGTGTGTGCGCGCGCTTGTATGCATGTATCCACCATGCCCTGAAGATGGGAGAAGATGTTTATCATTAACCCACCTACGGTCCTCAAAACATTACCTCCAGGGCAACCTTTGAATGAACTGCTAGGTTAAACATGCAGTCAAGAGGACAAGTGACACAACCAAAAGTAAGTTTCAGGATGACCAAAACGATTCTTATTTTTATTTTTATATTAATTTTTTACCCTATGGCACCAACTTATTTAATTTAAAAGAAAACCTTTTAGATTTCGAACCCAAGTCCAAGACCTTAAAACCCCCCCTTCCATATGTTAAGCTAGCCGTAACAGAGAAGGTGATACTTTTAAACAGAAGCTAGGAAGTTGCATTGATGGTCGTCGTGTGTTTGTCCTTATTGAATTGCAGAGTTGCTCCTATTCTTGTTCAAAACTAACATGGGTGCCATCCGTCTTGATGGTTGGCTTACTGGCTTGGGCGGGGGAGGCCGTAATGTCCCCCGATGGCCTACACGGGGAAGGCCATAAGATCCCCCGATCGCGGGGCTATTTTTCCAAGCCGAATAGCCTTATGTTGGTTTTGGTAACATGATAATGTTGATTTAGATAGAATCTCCTTATGGAACGTTTCAAGTGTTGGCGAAGAGCAAACTTTGACCCAGGGGCGCGGGGGGAGGGGGGGGGGGGGGGGGGGGGGGGGGTTTAATAATAAAAAACAAAAGAGAAAAAAAAAAAAGGCGCCAAAATTTTAGATCAGATAAAATTGTAGAAGAGTATATTATTAATCTTATTACCACTTCATCATAATCTAGTATTGACACTATATCCTTACATCCTATAGAAGAAAATATATACATTGATTGTTTAGAAAACGAGGAATACACATTTGTTTCACCACAAGAAGCAGAAGCAACAATGGATTTAGTTCAAATCGACTTGTAGTTTAATAGACATGTACAGTAGAGTTAGAAGAGCACCCTGTGGAAGTGGTGCAAATCTCGCAAGATTCACGCCGACCCACGTCGCTACCATGACCAGAGCAACTAGGCTGCTGCTGGTTTTTCCACAAGCCCAGCTCGCGAAGGAGAGGCACAAGGTAAGCAAAATACCGCCTCTACCACCCAGAACCCAAGCAATGATATAACCGATTTTGTATCCAGCGTCCAGCTTCCTATCCAACAAAGCCATCAGGCTACTGAAGGTGAGAGAAAGTTGGGATCCAAATGTCTGAAACAAAAACAGAGAGACAAATGCGGATCTCAGGACTTCAGTGAAGGAGCCTCTTTCATGGACTTCTTGAGATGCTCCAATTGTATCGCTGAAGGAAGAATTTTCCTCTCTTGAATTGTTTTCTTCCCAATATCTCTCGCGTTGCATTCTTTGTCTCAGCTCATCCCACCTATAGATCCTTGGCCCACTATCAAATTCGATGTTACTTTGCCTTCTGTAGTGCCTACCACTATCTTCTCTAACTTTAAGTGCCCGGTCATACTGAGTTCTTGTGACTTCATTGGATAGGACCTGTTTAAGGGATTAAACAAGCTTAATGTTGTCCTTTTTGTCATATCCTGATCAAAATGAACCAATGAAAAAAGAAATATTTTAATAACCGGACAATGAACAACTTCAGTTGCACCTGATTTCCTCTTTTGGCCCCAGGGAATTCAGTTGAATTATTCAGGTGTCAATAGGAAAATTCACCTAGCAATTTTATTTAATACTTCACATGGATTCCAACTTACCCTAACCAAGAGAAAAAAAAAAAGAAAAAAAAAAAGGCATGGACGGAGAACGGTTAATGAGAGGTTCTCACTTCATATGCATGGCGGATGCTCATGAACACCTCTGAGGACTGAGAATCCTTGCTAACATCAGGATGATACTGCAAAAATCACAAGAGAATATATGTTATTGCACTCGTAATAATCGTTCAAACCATAGAAGTTGTGTGAACAGTTTATAGAATTCATCTCTCTCAACAACATCCCAAAAGAGCATTGCGTTGCTACTTGACAAAGACAAATAAATCATGGCCCAAACCAACCTTTATCTAAAATTTTTTCCATTAATAAATGAAAACCTAAAGGCAAATAAATGAAACAAAACTGAAGAGAGATTTGAAAAGGAGCTAGGTTCCTATTTACCCAAATGCTACCCAATACGTTATAAACATGCATTGGTCACTCACAGATCAAAAATCTATGCACATTTCAAATACTTTTCAAATACTTTTCTCTCTATTTGAAAACTATGCACATTTCTTGTTGTTATTATAGTTGTTGTTGTTGTTGTTGTTTCATATTTAATCTCTTACCAAGTTCTCTCTGTTTTCCGTTCTTCTTTTCATATGTTCTTCCTGGGTAAAACTTCCCATTTGATACGGTGATCTCTTTTTGGTATTTTGCTTTTTTTTTTTTTTTTTTTTTTTTGGGGGGGGCTTAGAAATGGTGTTCAAATTTATTTGGCATTGTACAAATGTAAAATGTAAAATGTTAAACTGAGATACCATACCAAACCAAACCAAATTACTGAACATGGTGAAAAAGCTTGCTTGATCTTAATGAATTTCATCTAACAAATGTTAGAATTTCTAGACTCAAAAGATGGCATCAGATCTTAATGAGGGATTATCCGATAAGACATTTGTTTTCGGTTTGAGGGTTTGGGTGTTAACCGGCATCATCGTCGGCTTGTTTATGGTCGTAATTCTCCTCGTTTTGTCCATATGTCTCACCTCGCGTAAACGATCAAGAAGGGCAAAAGGGCTTGATTCCCCTTACCCAAATCCCTAATGTTTCAAGAGATATCAAAGATATTAGAGTTGATCACATTTCCCCCAACAACAATGCCCACGCCCATGCCCATAACAATGCAACTTTTCTCTCTCTTGATGACAAATACACCGAGAAAGAGTCCGAGAAAGTTTTGATCAATACCAAGATGGGAGATAATAGCAGTCAGTCAGGCTCATTCACTAACATAGAGAAGGAAGGTTTTTTTTTTTTTTTTTTGGTGTTGGGGGTGGGGTGGGGTGGGGTGGGGGGGGGTTGGTTTCTCATTCTGGAGAGGACGGCGGTCATCATATAGTCTCCATTCATCACAAGCCTTCACCACATCCTGTAACTGCTTCTTTACCTCTCTGCGGTCTACCCGAGTTCTCTCACCTTGGTTGGGGTCACTGGTTTACACTAAGGGACCTGGAACTTGCAATGAACTGGTTCCAGGTTATGGTTTTTTTTTTTGGAACTCTGCGGTTATGGTGTTGTTTATCGCGGTAGTCTGGCTAATGGAACCCCTGTCACTGTCAAGAAGCTACTGAACAATTTGTGAGTAGCATCTTTTATCAGTACAAGCTTTATAACTTCGTCTTTATATCATATTCAAAATGTTATCAAAGATACTCCTTTTAGACATCTTCAAGGAAAATGCTGATAGGAACCGTCAATAATAGGCATGTGAAGATTAGTAAGAAGATTAATTTAGTTAGTGGGCTAAAAGGGAACAGTTAGTAGAGATTGTTAGTTAAACTGTTTACCAGTAGTTGGTAGTAGCTTGTTAGGGGATGGGGAGTATATAAGGGGGAGTAAGGGCTATTGGGAAAGGAGGTGAATGGTTGTAGTCTGTTAGTAAGGTCGGCTGAGGCCATTAGGAGGCTTGGGGGTGAATTCCCTCTGTTATCTTCCTATTTTTCGATGTTGTATTTCCATTTGGGGTCAATAATAGATCTAGATTAGTAAGTTCCTATCAAAAGCCAACTTTGAGAAGTGCTAGGGACACAAACTTTGATCCCAACTTTTTGATATCAATTCACGTGGCAATGAGTTCTCGTCTCTTATTCGTACATGCAATCTCTTATTATTAATTGACGTGACAATCTTTTAAATACCAAGTCACATGCCACGTCAATTGGTATTAAAAAGTTAGGAATTGGAGTTTGTGTCCCGAGCATTACTCATCTACTTTTTATCATAAATATTAAGTTTGAACCTATAAAAGTAAACTTTTGATTTTAAAACAATTTAAAAATGGAAATGTTGTAATGCTTAAGTGAAAAGGTCAATACATCAACCAATAGCAACCAAGTGCCAAAATTTGGCATATGATTTGGCATATGCTATACTTGGTGCCAAATTTTATAGCATATTGTCAATTTGGCACCAAAAATAGCACTGCATTGAGAGTGGTTTTCCTACTCAACTGCCAAAATGTGGCATTGGTACACTAATTTGACACTGCATTGGATATGCCCTTGTAAACACTCCCTTTGCTTTAGTGTGATTGCTCCTAATGAATTCCCTATCATTTCTTCTTTCAAAGGTCAAAAGCAATTGAGTTTTGTGATCAGTTTCCAATATCAAAAGAATTCGTATGAAACCTATATCCTCTGGTAATTTCTTAACTACGAACTTCTTTTATAGAATGTAAAATAGAATGGAATTCACTGAAATATGTTAGATATTGGGCTTACAAAGAAAACTACTTTAACTTATCATTCTCAGACTTGTTGAATGATTCATTGTTGGTTTAACATCAAAAGAATGTTCAAGCCAAAAGTATGGGAAAGAAAATAATGCAGAAAGCACTAAGTAATTAGCTATGCACTAAAAACACTCAAATCATGTTTGACATCCCATGAAAAAGGCACAAACCAAAGCATTTTTGTACACCCAAGGAAAAAAAAGGTACAAATTTATCATTCCCGAGTTTTTGACATTGTAGACTTAGATGCCATGCGTAAGGAAGGGAAATTCTTAAATGTATCAGGGTTGCCTGGTAGATTTAACATTTTATAGGTAGGGACAAAATTTTCAACTTTTATTATCTGTTATTATAATATGCAGAATAGGAGAATTGGTATACACGCAGGTCAAATTGGAAAATGTTCATGAAGTAGGACCTCTAAATCTATGAGTATGAAGCAGTGCCATTTAAGAAGGAAGCAAAGGAAGGGATTAAGAGATTACAGGAAGAGAAACTAAGGCACAGTTGTTACCTCAGATCATGATACAGTGTATGGCTTGGAATGGCGGCATGTTTTGTACATAAGAGGATCACTCGGTAGTCTAATCACTAGGATTGATTTGGTTCCCGATGTCAGGACAGGGATTGCACACTTTTTCTTCTGGAGATACCAGTTAACAAAAGAGGGAAAATAAAATGGAAGGACACTCACTGCAGTAGTGGTAGCATAAGGCTTGCTTGCCAGCAGCGTATAGCGGTTTCTCTAGTAGTCCCTATCTGGTGGTGTGACAAGTACTGGCTACAATAGATATCACGAATGCCATCTTAACTATTCCCATTTGGGCGAGCTTACCTGGGTTCTTAATTCTCTCTCTGCTATTTAATTATCATAACCTGCAGGATACTTTAAACGACACTACAAACTACCAAACTCTTTTCTCCTTACCTTGACATGGAAAAACCTAGCTCCTGTTATATGCAGCCACTAAAAGATCCAAAAACAATCTAAACAGTTACCACCCTCAGAATATCCCCATATTATTTTAAGAATACCCGATAACCTCTTCCTCAAACATTTTTCGTTATCAAAACGTAGGAAAATGATAGAACTTCCCTTTCCTCCATCAATAAATATCCGAAAATTGTGTTTCTCCAAATCTTATCCCATCATATGTACCTTGGCAGGTTTTCAAACTTTTCCTGGATCAAATATAGAAGCATGTTGAACAATTTTTGTTCACGGATTCTTGCAACGAAAGAGACTTTTTTTTTTTCCTCACCCTTTTTCCTAAAGAAACAGTCGGCATGAAAGCTTGGCAGAAATGAATTTCAGCTATTTCTCAAGTCAGCAAGCAAATGCGACTGACCTAAACGCAACCTTCTGTTCTTACACTGAACTTCATCACTGCAATACCTTGTCCAAGTAATTGTTCTAATTTCCTCTGCTGTAGGGTACAAAGAACATGCCCTATTGGTATTGTGTAGTTCTTAATCCTATTGGCATGTTAAAAAAAAAAAACACACACACACACACACAACAGCAACAACTTTAGAAATGTAGTTGGAGAGATAACCAAATGAGGAACCTTCCAGTGAACACTAATATTCCTAAGAAACACAAAACCAAGCAAATACTCTAGGCATGCGTTTGGTGCTTAGGTTTGGATTGTAGAATTTGGGTTTAAATTGAGTTGTGCATTCAGTGAGGCATTTGAATTACTGGAGCTAAAAAGTGTAAAAACTTGAAATGTATTGGAAGAAAAAAAAATTATTAATATAGAGCTTGTTTCATTCGTCTCGAAATTATATTGAATTTAAAAAAAAAAAATCATCTCATTTAGACTTGTATATGCAAAGTTTTGTAACTCAAACTTTAAAAGTCCATAACTTTACATATACAAGTCCAAATGAGATGATTTTAAAGTTTGCATATACAAGTTATGGACTTTTAAAGTTTGAGTTACAAAACTTTAATAGTAATTATGAATGGTGAAATTCAGAAAAAGACAAAAATTAAGTTGTAATTTTTGGATCCAAAACTCAGTATCAAACACGAGATAATTCTTTAAGGAGGCCCAGATTTCCAAATAGATTCACAAGGCTCAAAATTAGGAAAAGTGAGAAACAAGTTCCCAAATCCAACAATAACATCAATATATACATATATATGTATATGTGCATGAATACATATTAGTAAGAAAACTTCCTTTTTATCGACGATCTGGATGGCACAACATAGAAAGACCAAATTACATACCTGTTCAGTCCATTTCTCCAATATCTCCACACTTCCTCTGTGTGCTTTCACAAAATAGGTTTTTTTTTTTTTTTTTTTTTTTTTTTGTGTGACTCCCTTACATCTAAAGCCTCTTAATTAAAACCACAACTTGTTATTTCAGTCCGATTTTCAATCAAATTCTCGATATTTCCCGAATTTCTACCGAAAAAACAAAACTCTGAATTGCAATTGTTGGGCAAGAATTGTCAAACACAAGAACAATAACAACAAACAGTAGCTCTCATACCATTTTTATGTTCTTTCCCAGCATGGGAGTTTCCCGGGAACCAATCAGAAAAAGAGTAGTAGTAGGTTTACCTTGCGAGCGAGAAGGCGATAAGCCCTCTTGATGTCGGTGGAGGTGGCGGAGAGGTTGAGGCCGAGCACCGCGTAATGGTTCTGCGAGGAAGAAGAAGAAGAAGAAGCTGCAGCTGCTACGACAAGTGGGGTCCACCGGTGACGGCTGCGGGTGCTGCTGCTAACGGTGGTGGTAGTGGGTCCCACCAAGAGGTTCGCCTGCATTCTTGTTCGTTCATGCAAATTTATTCTTCCAACACCTCATCTTTGCCCTTTGCCTCTCAAAATATGATACGATGGAATGGAAATGAAAATAAATCCAAAACAAAAAATGAAAATAAACGCCTCATAAGAAAAAACAAAAAAACAAAAAAAACAAAAAAAAAAGATTTTTTTATGTGATATTACTTAATAGGATTTTTTTTTTATGTTTCCTCTTTTATATTTCTTGGGATTAATTATTAGCCTCTATCCTCAATTTTCTTTACCAAAAAAAAAAAAAAAAAAAACTCTTATGTTTATCAAATTTACAATTCATTGCCATATTTTTTTTATCTTGCAAATTTTTTTCTCGTCAATGGTAAGATTTGATAAATAAATAATTGAGATTCGATTATTAGGACCAAAAAAAAAAAGTGAATGAATAATTAAAACTTCAAAAAGACATAATTTAATAATAATTTTTATCCAACTTCTCCATTCCTTTTAATTTTTTAAGGTAAAAATCCCTATTCCCGTGCGAACAACAACAATAACAACCTTCAAATGTGGCATATGGAATTGAGTGAGAAGGAAAATTTAGTATATAGGATTTCAGCATATCCCAAACATACCACTTCCATACAAAGCTTCCACTCAAATTTATTGTAAATAATAAAATACAAATTAACAAGTCAAGCTAGTTGATGAGGGAACGGGGTGTAAGTTCAAAGCTCAATCATTAACCAGTGTAAAAAAATATGTACATTAGATAAGTTTATTAGAAGTGTGACCGAAGCTTTAAAAAAGAGAGAGAGAGAGAAGTCAATTGGTCGGAAAATTAACATCAAATTAATAATCTGAAAAGGTTAAAGAGGTTGAAACCAACATAAAAAGCGAACGCGAACGCGAAAAGAGGTTGAAGCTTCCAAGTTAAAGGATCTACTCTTCCACTCATAATAGGATAAAACCCAATAGGAAGTCTATCTGAGGAAAAACGAGTATATGATCTCCCAAAAACGACAATTGAAGCACACACAAAACTCTGATTGAAAAAAATAACACTGAATTACTTTACAAATTTTAGTTAGCACTTCATTATTTAAATAATTCAAAACCGTTGCCACTAATTAATGCTAATACAGATCAGGCAATCATATCCACATAGAGGCTATAACAAAAACAAATAATATTAATAGAAATAAATATTAAAAAGCCAAGAAAATAAACAATAAAAAGTGAACATTTTTTTGTGGATTTTTATGATAGTGAAAATAAATAATATATATATATATATATATATATATATAAGAGATATGGACATAGAAAAATTCGACAATAAATTAGGCAAGGTATCGTAAATTCTTCATATGTTTTATTCTCCAATTTGAATGCAATCTTTTATTTATACTTAATTACAAGTTTCACATCCCAAAAGAACAATCGAAAAATATAGAATTAAAGATCAACAAGATAAACAACTGTATTTTGGTGGATTAAATCTCAACGTTGAACCAAACTGATTTACAGTTACAAGGTATCCAAAATCGATAAAGTATTGTTTTAAGCAAAATATAGTAAAAGATAACTTATAAAATAAATCTTGTTAAAATAGATATATGACAATATTATATAAACAAAGCATGACTGAAATTATATAAAAGATTGGTACAAAATATTTTAAATAAAAATAGAGAAATGAGATGTAGAGATTTAATTCACTAAAACATATAAACTTTACAAAATAAAATAAAAATAAACTCAAATTAGATTACTTGACATACAAATCCATCACTAGCCTCACCAACATGTTTAACCTAACTTGTAATTCATCTCACAAAATAATATGAAGAAAACATAAGGTAAAAACACAAGAAGAAAAGAAAGCACAAGAAAGACACTAAAAACATTCCAAACTCAGCCAAAAATACTGAGGGAAAAACCGTTCTGAGCTTGTTGAAAACTCAACTTTATATAAGCCTAATGTAACGATTTGACTTTTCGGACTATTTACTAACTTACTGATTCTTAATTCATATAGTCTTAACATTTGCTTATATTTGGTTCTAAAAATACAGAGCTTTTTTTTTTTTTTTTTAAATAAATCATACTTGTACTTGAAGAATTAAATATACTAAAATTTTAACTGAGAAAATTAATATTTCTAGATAATAAATATCACATTCAAATTCATAGTTAGATAATATTTAAAAAGTTATAACATCACGTGACTTTAAAAAAAATAAAAACTATAAAGTCTTTTTCTTGTAAAGTACCCCTACTAGTTTAGTAGTACCAAAATATTGAAAATATAGTTATAAAGATAATCAATACAAAACAATTTAAGAAATTTAAATGCGGAAATTAAATTCATGGTGTCTTCTCACTCTCTTCCTTCATCACCTCCGCATCACTTTGCCAATCCATAAAATATCCAAGTGACAAACTGCTGACCCGCATTTCCTATAGCACACATATGAGCTTTCACTCAGCAAGTACAAACTATAACTCACAAAATATTTTCATACATCAGATCATCACAAGTCACAAGATGAATTTTCGAAAATGAATGTGATCTATGTATGTTCAATTATGTTTTATTATATATTTATCTAGTCTACTTAAGATTCTTTATGTTATACACATATGTGCAATCAATGGAGAGTTGGGGGAGTGACATTCCAATAACCTTTAAGGTCATAACTTATAACTTTCATTATTTTCATATCCTCTCACTACTTGGACGTTGGTACAACACTTAATCTTATCTTTCGGTAGCCTTATTCTTATTAATTATGATAATATGTAGATTAACATGTCACTAAACATATATCATTATGGTATAAATAGTTCTGAGGCAAGTTGATCTTATTAATGCAAGAGAAATTATGCACGTTAAATACTTAATCAAAGCAATACGTATAACTCATATATTTATCACATCATCGAAGCAATTCATAACAAACATAGAGCATCAATAAAAAAAACATTTGATTTCATGCTGTGGGTGAGGTTTGTACTTATCTGTTTTATATACTTAAACTTCCGAAGTAATACCTCCTACTACGTAAGTTTAGGAAATTGTCCTATTTAATAATACCTCAATATTTAAGTGAATCATAGTTATATATATATATATATATATTCTTATTTTTTTTATAGATTAAGGTGAAATTAATTTACTTGCATCATAACTTACTTAATTATTACTTTATTTAGTTGAGTAATTATAAATAAATTACATTTTTTTTATTGACTAATTATTAATAGATTGGTCTCATATCCGGTACCAGATGGTATTCGACAAATGTGAACTTCAGTTACTAGAAATGTGAATTGATGTATAAGAAAATGTAAAATGAGAGAAATTCACATTCACTTTAGTTACATTTTCTTCTGCATGAATTCATATTTCTAGTAACTGAAGTTCGCATTAACAACAACTAAAGTTCACATACCGGATACCATACGGTACCGAAATTGAGACTTTGTGTTAATAATTATATGATTAATAATTAATTGTGTTATTTAAATATTCTTTCTAATATAATAATTATCAATTGTTAATTTTTATATTAATAATTAATAATTAGATTATACTAATAATTAATATTTAATTAATCACTAATTAATCATCCGTAATTATATTAATATTTATATCAATAATTAATTTTTAATTAATTACGTATTTTATTTATTTAGTTACTCAACATAATACTTTTGTTTACACAACTAATAATCATTTATTAGCTTTTATTATTAATTAATTAATAATAATTAAATTAAATTAAATTAATTACTAATTAACTTTCTTAACATAAATATATTTTGTCATATATTTATTAGTTTATTAATTTAATTCTCAATTAATTAATTAATATCTATCACCTTAGTGACAATGAGTCACTTATGTGTAAATCCCTAAATGGATTAGCTTTCATTTAGTAGTGGGCTTTTAAAGCTCATTCCCATTAGATATGGTCATTAAGTTGGGCTAAAGTAGTCACTTGGTATATAACTCGTAATCCTCTAGTTTACTTAATCTTGTCTCATCTAAAAATTTATTATTCAACTTTATAAAATTAGAATTTTCACACTTGGTTGATCATACACTTAATACCCAATCATTTCATCAATTTTTTATGTCCATATGTTATGGCTTTCCTTTATCTCACATTTTTAATGTTTAATCATTTTGTTGGTGGGAGATCTTAATTTGTTAGATTTATTTAAATATGTGTATAATTCCGTTTTAAACACTTGACAACTCGTTGGAAAGCTTGAAGTATCTAATTTATGTCCCTATAATTTGTTTTTCAAAATTTTAAGGGTTTCAAACCTTAACATTGATGTTTTCCTAAGTGTCCCATTGTAAAATCTCAGTTTACTATATTACAATCTAATTTGTGTGATTTATTAAAAATTATGTACATATCCACGTTAAATGTATGATAGCTCATTTCAAATCTTTAGATGTCTACTTTATAGCCATAAAGTTATTTCATTATGTTTTTGAGATTTTCATATTTTATAATTAGGTTTTACTACTGTTGGTCTTACGTGTAACGACCCAACTTTTCGGACTGCTAACTAACTTACTTATTATTAGTTAATATAGTTTTAACATTTGTTTATGTTTGATTCTAAAAATGCAGAACTCTTTTTCTTACCTTTTAAAATAAATCATACTTGTATTTGAAGAGTTTAATAAACTAAAATTTTAACTAAGGAAATTAAAATTTCTACATAATAAATATCATATTTAAATTCAAACTTAGATAATATATAAAAAATTATAACAACATATGAGTTAAAATGAAATACCTTAAAATCTTTCAAATATTCCTACTAATTTAGAAGTACCAGAATATTGAAAATAGTTATAAAGATCGTGGATACAAAATAATTTAAGAAGTATAAATGTGGAAATTAAATTCGTAGTGGTATCGTACTCTCTTCCTTCATCACTTCTACACCGCTTTGCCTGTCCAGAAAATATCTAAGTGACGGGCTGCATACCCGCATTACCTACAGCATGAACATACACGAATGAGTTTTCACTTAGCAAGTACAAATTATATCTCACAAAATATTTTCACAGATCATATCATTACACGTCACAACATGAATGCTTAAAAATACATGTGATTTATGTGTATTCAATCATGTTTTATTAGATACATGTCTTGTCTACTTAAAAGCCCTTGTATCGTACCCATATGCATGTAAACAATGGGGAATTAAGAGAGCGAACCTCTAACAACCTCCAAGGTTATAACTTACTTTCATTCTGATCATATCATCTCTATTAATTGATGGTTTGTATGATATTTTATCTTATATTTTATTAGCTTCATTCTTATTAATTGTGATAGTGTATAGATTTACATGTCACTATGCATCTATTATTATAGCATAATTATCTATAAGGCATCATGTTGATCATATTAGTGTAAGAGAAATTATACACGTCAACTGCTTAATTAAAGCAATACATATAACTCATATATTTATCACATGATCAAAACAAATCATATTAAACATAGAACATCAATAAAGAAAACATTTTATTTCATATTATAGGTGGGATTTGTACTTACCCATCTTATATGCTTAAACTTCAAAAGTAGTATCTCCTACTAAGCAAGTTTAGGAAATTGTCATGATTTAACAATATCTTATTAAGAGAGAGAATCATAGTTATATTATTTTATCTATTTAGTTATTTATTTTTATAAATTAATGTGAGTTTAATTTTCTTATATCATAACTAACCTTAATAATTAATCATATTAATTATTAAGTGTTAAATAAATTTCTACTAATTATCATTTAATTAATTTAATTTAATTGATTAATTAATTAATTAGTTAATTATGTAGTACTTAATTTTTTTATTTATTTAGTTGAATAATTATAAATAAAAAACAAAATTTTAATTAATTAAATAATACTTATGTCATTAATAATTAATAATATTACTTATTATCAATTAATAATTCTTATATTAATAATTAATAATTATCTTATGTTAATAATTAATGTTTAATTAATCTCTAATAATCGTCTATAATTATGATAATAATTAATAATTATTTAATCTCTAATTAACTATCCAATATTATAGTAATAATTATATTCATAATTAATGATTAATTAATTTCAAATTAATCATGTATTTTAAGTATGTAGTTACTCAAAATAATGATCTTGCTTACACAACTAATTATCCAGTGTCTGTCCTCATAATTTATTTTTCAAAATTTCAAGAATTTCAAATCTTAGTATGAACGTTTTCTTTAATATCCCATAGTAAAATCACAGTTTATCATATTTCAAACTAATATTATATTATTTATTAAAAATCATATACTTATCCGTTTTAAACATATGATAGCTCATTTTAAAGCTTGAGATATCTACTTTACAATAATAAATTTATTTTTGTAATTTTTTGAGCTTTTACATGTTGTATAATGAGGTTTTGTCATTGTTGGTCTCATGTATGTACCATAAGCCCTAATTTGTGATTAAATTTAGAAAACTCATAACAATTCACTCGCAAGCTCAAATAAGGCAATAGTTATGTCATTAGAAAGTATGTCATTAGAAAGCTTATAATGTCTAGTTTACATAATATGAACAGTTTTGCAAAATATATATATATAATTTACTAACTCAAAACATAAATAACCCATGGCTAGTACATGTTTCCAATAAAACATCTCAGTTCATAGTCTTACCTTGTAAAATTCACCAAAAATTACATATTTATCCGTTTGAAGCGCATGATAACTTGTTGGAAATCTTAAAGAATATAGGTGTTATATCTATAACTTATAACCCAAAATTTTGAGATTAATGGGTTCGGCATTCATAAAACTCATGACTAAACTGTAACCCAAAGGTTCCTTTTCTTTCCATTTTTTTGTCACAACTTCAAATGAATATACATAAATAAATCAAGTCATTTCAAAGCCTCAAATGAAGCTCATTCTCTGTATAATCTTACCATATAATTCATTTTTTTTATACTAAGATTTCTAACCCATGCCATATTATCACAATAACCACAAGCTCTAATAAAGTTCATAGATCTTATCGAAATGCTCTGTGGATCCTCTAAGATCTTAGACCTCCCAAGTTCTTCTTAAAACCTTTTTCTAGGTAAGAATAAGTCTAAAACTAATATTCTAACCACACTACATGCTTTAGTTCTATAAAAATATAAAGAGAACCACTAGGTTACCTCTACTAACATATTATCTAACTCCACTTCACACTTCTTCAAACTTAGTAATGGGATTGCTTGGAGCTTGAAAATGGAGGGGAATGGGTGTTAGAAGGGTGTTGGAGATTAGGGGTAATGTTGATAGTATTTTAGGGCTCTGTAGAGGCTAGAAGATGTTAGGTTTGAGCTTAAACTTTGTGAGAATAAACTGAGATGTTAGGGGCTTATTTTCAGTCAACATTTGATTTAAAGGAGTTATATTTTGAGGAATAAAAATGAAAAATATTGGCTGATTCTCCTCTTGCATTGTCACCACTTGAAGGAGGGGATTGCTGTGAAAATTTTGTTCAACAAAGTGAGAGACAAGTGGTCACTTTCACTTGTACCTTCTCTATGCCATGTTGCCAAAACAAGTCATGTCATCTCTTACTTGAGGTTACATGTATGCATCACTTTTTTTGTTCCTCATTTGTTCAAATTTCTTCTTGTTTTTGACTACAACAATCCGAATCTCACCCTTAATTTCTCATTTTTATTTTTGTTTTTCTTTCTTCCAATTTTTTCACTATTGATCAAAGGTTGTCATCATTATTCTCATCAATTACATATTCCATCATATCAATCATTGTCCTTCGCTCTCATTGGTCACTTAAAATCCAAAGCTTAGCCATTGATTTCCAATTAAATCACAATTTTTGATAAATCCTCCAACTTTGGATTCACTCCTAATTAATTAAAACCATTCATCTCATATCTATATGACACATAAATTTTCCCAATAATACTCTCAATACCTAAATGTTGATATGCCCAAAATAAAATTCTAAGGCCATCAAATTGACATATTAATAATAATTGTAAAAAATTAACATTTATCCCTCTAATACGTTATAATAAATGTTTTGTATTAATTTGTATGCCGTTCGACCCATTTTCTATGCATCTATAATTTCTCATTTAAATAGAGAAATTCAATATTATTAAATCATCGACATCATCATATGGATTATATAAATAAAATCATTCATAATCCAAAAATTTGATCTCCAAAATTCATTAGAAGTCTATTATGAAGAAAATCCATGATTAAATGATAATAACTCATGAAATGTAATTTAGTAATATCAAGGACATCACGTCATGTATGAATCATATGTCCAAATTTGTGGTTAAATTTATAATAATTCACTCACAAGTCCGAATACGACAAAAGATGTGTTATTGAAAAACTCTTTTTTTTTTTTTTTTAAATCAATGATGGTAATAAGTATTAGTAGGTATACCATGACATCACAACTAGGTTGGCTAGTACCTTTCATCATTTACCTGTCCCATTGTATTATTAATAAATAAAAAGAAATACAATAAAGTTGCATGAGGGGAAATAAAAACAAACAAGCACCATATAAGGCATCAAAACAATAAAAATTGAAAGTTCTATATAGCCGGAGATTGATCCCAAAGAATTAAGCACGAACTTGCATCTTTTGATTCAATCTCAAATATACCTCGTTAAAAACCTTTAGTGAAAACCCATTGGGAAAATAACTAAAAGTAAAAAAGATTATACAATTATCAAAAGTCGGCTATCTAGAAAATCTATATAGCAGAAGACCGATAATGTCTTTATTGACTGCTAAAGAAATGAAATTCGGACAAGCAAACCACCAATTTTCTTCTTCCAAGTGTATTGCATGAGAAGCTAATTTATCTGCCACATTATTTCCTTCCCTAAATACATGAGATACAAAGTAGGTGTTTTCTTGAAGATAGTTCATAGCGCGCACCCATCTTGTAAGAAACTTTCAAGGAATGTTTATGCTTTTGTTTTGAAGAAGATCTACCATGTACGTTGCATTATATTTGAACCATAAATGAGTCCAGTGAAATTTGATGGCGTATTCCACCGCTTTAATGACACCCCAAAGTTTGGCTTCAACAGCATAGAAAACCCCCAAAGGCTTATCAAAACAACCTTTACAGAATCCTCTATAAGTTGGAAAAATACTTCCACAACCAACAATACTTGGTGAACCATTCGCAGCTCCATCCATGTTGACCTTAATCCACTATGTATTAGGCTTTTTACATTCAATCTCATTTATTCGAAAAGCACTGGAAACCCTATTTTGGATCTTGAAAGTCTTCAAAATTAATAGATTAGTAAAAGAATTATTTATAATACCAGAATCAATACGATCAGCCTCTCTAATATTGCTCCATATCAAAACAAGAGGGTCATACTTATTTGGAATCTTATCTTCAAAAACCACGTCATTTTGCAATTTCCATATAATCCATATGGTGGAAATAATTCTACTAATCCAAAGATTATAAACCTGAGAGCTCTACGGGCTTTGCAAGCTAAGAGAAAAAGATTCTTAAGATCTTCTGATATGTTGATTTGAACATTGAAAGTAGAGTGCAAAATGTTCCAAATTGAATTAATAAAATCACAATAAAGAAAAATATTATTTATATCCTCCTTAGCTCTATAGAAGAAACTGCAGCAGGAAAGTATGATAAGTCCTTTCCCAAGCTTAGTATGGAAAGCTTAGGCATAGATTTGCTTAGGATGTCTTAACATAAAATATACACTATTGATTTCATATCTAATCAAAACTCTTGATCAATCCTATACCTTTGGATTTACTCCTATTTAATTTTAATCATTCATTTCCTATCTATATGACGCATTAATTTTCTTAATCATACTCTCAATACTTAAATCTTGATATGACCAAAATAAATACTAAGATTATCATATTGACATGCTAACAATAATTGGGATTCCTTCTCAAAAATTGACATTTATGTCTACAATATGACGTAATAAAATTTTTATATAAATTTATATGTCCTTCAAACTATTTTCTATGTATCTATAATTTCTTATTTAAAAAGAAAAATTCAATATTGTTAGAGCATCAACATAATCATAGGGATCATATATATAAAATCATTCATGATCTTGAAATTTAATATTTATCAAAATAATTTATTAGAAATATATTAATAAATAAAATCTATGATAATAATTCATGAAATCTATGAATTTCTAGAACGTCACACCTGAGATCCAAGAGCCTTGTAGTGAAATTCAGCCCAAAAATCTACTCCTCCAGCTGGTAAATCAGATGGATACGCATGGTTGGAAGGCTGGAGAAGCTGGTTGCCAATCTAGGCTAGAATTGGGGCCTAGGATACGTGCTAACCCAAATCACGGAATAGAGGAAGGCTACACACGTGGGACCAGCTCTAATGGGCACGTGACGCACTCGAGGCTACTAGCGGCTGACACTTGGCAATACGACACGTGGCAAGAAGCTGACGCGAAACAGACGGATGATCCTGGATGTTCCGATGGGCAAACACCCTAGTCTTATGTGACAAGAACTTTATGAGGTGGACCCACACAAATTAATTACTTTTATTTTTTGAAATGGAAGCCCACCTCCATTCTCCCTCTCGTTCACTCTTCTCTCTCTAAAAAAATTATAAAATAAAATAAAAAATAAAAAAAACCCAGAGGTTAAAGATCCACAGTCCACAAGGTGAGATTTCACAGAGAACATGACCAATCGATCAGGCGCCAGAATAGACCACCCTGGTCAGCAGGACATATTACATGCTCTCGGTGTTGATATAGCTCTTTGATTTTGCTTTCGGTGATCAATTTTCATATGGGTTTTGCTAGGATTTGAAAATTTTGATTTAGGTTTCATGAGTTGAGGAGGATTCTAATAGGAAGTTTATGGTCGATGGTTATGGTGGAGAAGCAGATATTAGGCTATGTGTATAATACCCGGAATTTTGATGAACCTATGATTTCCTTTTAGATAAGCAAAATCACAAGTTTGAATCTAGTATGTCGATATGAAACTCATGATCTGAGTTAAATATCAGTAAATGTTTGAGTTCTCGTTTAAGTATCTACGAGACTCAGTAATAGCTTGCTTTAGTCAAGCGTGAAGCCTTTTGAGAAAAAGGGCAAAATAGGAATTTATGATTTTATGCCGGTCAATGTTTGACCAAGTTGATTTTATGTTTGTCTGAGACGAGACTGCAGTATAATTATCAGTATGAAAATTTTACTGCGACAAACCGTCATTGCAAACAAATAAGTAGTTTCAAGTCTTAAGGAAATCCTATACGCAGTCCAGTTAAGTATAGATAAATTATGGACAGTGGTTCAGTACAAATTATACTGTTGTTAGATGAAAACAGTATTTGAAATGGACTGTATTTAAGAGGATAGCCTATGGGGCCTTATGGGTTGACACCTCGTCCTTAAATGGATGACTAAGCAAGAATTGGAAGCCAAGTTTCATTACCAAAGCCGGCCACCTTTAAGGACTAAAGTGCAAATGTTTTTGCCTTTAGGGGCTAAAGTGCAAATAGTTTGTTCTTTAGGGACTAAAGTGTAATTTTAAGAAAAGTGAATGGTTATGGATTTTAAGAAAGTTAAGATAGTGTTAAGTGATTGATTAAGCAAGAATTGGAGGCCAAATGCTATCACCATAGTCGACCACCTCACAAAGACCTAAGTGCAAATATTTTTATGTTTAGGGGCCAATGTGTAATTTCAAGAAAAATAAAATATTTGCAAATAAGTATGTAAAAAAAATTATGACAGATTTTTCTTACTAAGCCTTCAAATCCAACTAAGCCAATGATTGGTTACAAATTTAGTTACCATAGTTACATTGAAAACCAAGGAAGCAAGATAGGATTTGATGACTTATTTTGGTCCAATAATATTCTTCCATTTGGACTCTCCATGGCCGGCCACCTCAAGGATAGATAAGCAAACATTGTAAGGTTAAGGACTCAAATGCAAATGTGGAGACAAGGACTTCTTAAGAGTTTGACACATCATGGTCTTAGCCTTGATGAGTAAGCTTGATAGCTTTGCTTACTTGGTTAAGAATACAACTTGAACAAGCAAACTCCTACCATTGGACTCATCATGGCCGGCCACCACATAGTTCCAATGAGTAAATATATTACTCTTGAGAATTAAAATGTAATTTAGAATCAAGAGTTTTCTCAAAGTTTTTGAGAGATGACAAGTGTAGTATCTAGCTTAGGTGAGCAAGCTTATAGCCTTGCTTGCTTGGCTAGATAAATCAAGCTTGTTTTGCCACCTCATGGCCGGCCATCACAAGGAAGAGACACCTCATGTGTCTAGCTTTGATGAGCCAACCCTTAGCTTTGTTCACTTGGCCATCTAGAGCATTCATGACCGGCCACCTCATGGGACTTGGCAGCAAAAATATTGTCTATGGGAGCTAATAAGCAATTCTAGAAATAAAAGAAATTCTTAATGAATTTTTCAATCATCTATATATAGGGGGTGGTATGATCAATTGTAAGCCTTTGGAAAAACCTTAGATTGGCAGCTCATTCTCTGGTCTTTCTTTTCTTTAGGAGCCGAACCAAATTAGAGAGATAAGTGAGATAAGAAATTCGGTTGGTCTTGGATTAGTGCATCAAAGAAAACCTCCAAAACCCTAAGCTGGAATTTGTTTTGTGAAGCTTGAGGTAAATCCTTTAACCTCTAGTTTTCATTCACGTTTTTGTTAAGAGGATTAAGAGTGTGATGTTATGTATAAGCATGAGTTATGTTTGCTTCAATTCATAGATTATGTTTTATATGAAATTGATAGCATTCGGTTTTGATATTTTCGAATTAGGTTTTTATGAAAGATTAAGATTTTTGTTTTAAAAGTTATATGAGTAAGAACTGAAAGTATGATTATGAAATGGTTAGGTAACACCTGCATGCTTGATATAGGCTCACGGGGTACCCGTTTGAGGTAGTGTGCACGTTAGTTTACCTAAAAATCAAACCGAACGAAAACTGCCAGTTTCGGGTCAAACTGGACAGTAATTTGGTAAGCGAATTTTGAGGCCCTTAGAGGCCGAATCTTGGAAAGGTCAAAACTACAAAGTTGTAGAGAAGAGAAAATCCTAGGGGCCAGCTAGACATTTTTTGAAAATAAGGCCTCTAAGACCTTCGTTTTTACAAAAACCCGAGACCAAAATTAGGGTTAATGAAAATGGTCGAAGAATTTTCAAAGGCAGAAATTAACATGTTAAAGTCAGATTTGAGTTTTGAGTTTAAAACAGAAGTTGTAGGAACCTTTAAGGTCTACAACTTTCGTGAAGGAAATGTTTTCAAATTCAAAACAGAAAAGGATCAAATTTAAGGACTGAATTCAAATATAGTTTTCAGAATTCAAGGGTTTTAAAAGATAGTAAGTTTTAAAGTTTATGTTATGTTTTTGATACCCTTGTACTAAGATAAGTTAATAACTAGGGTTATTCATGAATGTTGGTTAGGATACCAACATTTAATGATTATATTTATGGTAAGATAGAATAAGAATAATTCTTATCTTACACCCTGTTCGAAAACAGGAGTATGAACTATAGTTGTGCCATGTATGGACAATAAACCAAGAGCATAGGACGACTGGTAAGTTTAAACCTCACCTACAGTATGGAAAATAATAAATACTATTTTCAAGTATGACTGTTTTCATGTATATGCTATGATTTATATGTTGCCATGTTAAGCCATGTTTTGTCATGTTATGCCATGTTATGACAAGTCATGTATGTTATGTCAAGCTATGATATGTTATGATAAGATATGCCATGTGTATGTATATACTATGGTTGATATACATTATGAGATAGTGACATCATGAGGCATGTTCACTAATAAGATCACACGTAAAGATTCTTAGTCTTGGGAATGTAACCAGACTAAGACTAAACCGAGACAAGTAAGGTGTCGTACCAACCTCCTGTTGATGCAGGAGGATCATGTATGTTATAAGTTCAAGTTTATGATTATCAACCTCTCGTTGATGCGTGAGGGTAAAGTGATAATCAACCTTCCGTTGATGCGTGAAGGGTTATGTTCATGTTTTCCAGAATTGTTAAGGGCCTTGCAAACCCTGACGTTCTGAGGCTGGCAAGCTTTTGGTACGTACACAAGGGGCCCAAATGTTAAGCAAGATAATAAGTTCAAGTCAATAATTGATCATAATAAGATACGTAATTGATCATAATTGGTTCATGCATAAGTTACACAATGTTGATTATGTTTTGTGAGATTATGTTTGTACTTGCTGGGCAAAAGCTCATAAGTATATTCCATACTGTAGGTAAATGCCTGCAGCTTTACTTGGTGGGCCATGGAAACAATGCAGCAAGTGAAGGGCGGTATGGGATACCACTACGCAAGTTTTTCCGCAAACTATTTAAATTATCAAGTTGTATATGTATGTTTTAAGGAATATGTACCATGTTACATATGTGATGTTTTTAAGTTGTGATTTTAAAATAAAGTTTAAAGAAGAAAAGAAAAATTTATTCTGAAATTTTCTGTAAGGTTAAGAATAAGGTTTAAGTTAAGCAAGCATGGTAACGGCCCACGTTTACGTAGTCGGCCCTACATGGACGGTCGGGGCGTTACGGTTTGGTATCAGAGCGGTATCCTGCCAGCCTACTTCACTCTGCTTCATATCGTTTCTGCAAGTGCCCAAGTAAGTTAAGTTATTTTTTAGAATTAGTTAAGATATTGCTTTTATAATGAGCATATCTCATCAATGGTCATACGAAGAATGATACCTATGATACTTTTAATTTTATGGGATGCATTGCCGCTATCCTAAAATTTCCATGATGTGTATGTGATGGATAAGTTTATGATGTGATATGAAGAGATCATGATAAGTTATGATGTTTCCAAGATAGGACATGATAAGATATGAATGAAGAAATGAGTGTTAGACATGTCGAGAATTAGAATTAGAAATTAAAAGATGGTTTGTTGCATGTGCAACCGAACCAAATTCTGCAAGAGCCTCATCTTGCAACTATGATAGCTAAGTTATGATGATAAGTGCTAGAGCAGCAATAAGAAATGTTTGGTAGTGCCTTGACTCGGTGGTAATATCAAGGCAATGCACAAACAATAAGTTGGATGATGGCTATCAGTATGACGATGAAATTAAGGATATGATCCCTTTGTAAGGGAAATTACGCAATAATGGGAAGTTTTAGATATTCTTAGAGTTATGATTATGTCTTTGTGCTATAAAGGAAATGCTGAAGGCACAAGAGAAATTTCTACTGGCTAACAAGTAGCTAGTTGATTTAAGGATACCTTTCACTGCATCACTCGAACAGTAATATGTTTTCAATAATACTATTTATTATTGTTTTCCATGATTAACTTGGAAAAGAAGATTCAAAGAAGTTATTTTATGTATGGTGCTTGATCTTATACTTATTAGAACCAACTCACGTTATGTTATGTTATGGGCCAAAAACCTTGAGGAATAAAGTTCCAAGAAAGGACATTATGAAAAGTAAAGGCCGAAAACCTTGAGGAACAAAGTTCCAAGAAAGGGCCATCATGAAAATAAAAGGGTTCTAATAATACAAGATTAACATTGTACCAGAGGATCTCAGCTTCAGCTAAATTGAAAGAAAAATATTTTCAATATGATATATTCGCTGAGCCCTCAATTACAGTTAAAGAAAAGTATCTTAAAAATAAGATACAATATACTTTTCAAGCATGGAAAAGCTATATGATATAATATGCTTTTCAAGTATGGCAGGTTAAATGATATACTTGCTAAGAAATTTATGTAGATAGTTCTTGTAATGCAGTGTGAAAGAATGGAAGTATGATGATAAGGATATGAAAGTATGCATGAAAGCATGAAAGTATGAGGATAAGAATTATGATGATATAGAAATAAGATTATGGTTCTATATAAGAGACATGATCCCAGTAAAGTATAAAAATGAGAACATGAACAAGTTACTATGGATCGATAGTGGATTTAAAGAAAAGCACCTAGAAGTATACGAATTTTCGAGGACGAAAATTTCTTTAAGGAGGGTAGAATGTAATACCCGGAATTTTGATGAACCTATGATTTCCTTTTAGATAAGGAAAATCACAAGTTTGAATCTAGTATGTCATATGAAACTCATGATCTGAGTTAAATATCAGTAAATGTTTGAGTTCTCGTTTAAGTATCTACGAGACTCAGTAATAGCTTGCTTTAGTCAAGCGTGAAGCCTTTTGAGAAAAAGGGCAAAATAGGAATTTATGATTTTATGCCGGTCAATGTTTGACCAAGTTGATTTTATGTTTGTCTGAGACGAGACTGCAGTATAATTATCAGTATGAAAATTTTACTGCGACAAACCGTCATTGCAAACAAATAAGTAGTTTCAAGTCTTAAGGAAATCCTATACGCAGTCCAGTTAAGTATAGATAAATTATGGACAGTGGTTCAGTACAAATTATACTGTTGTTAGATGAAAACAGTATTTGAAATGGACTGTATTTAAGAGGATAGCCTATGGGGCCTTATGGGTTGACACCTCGTCCTTAAATGGATGACTAAGCAAGAATTGGAAGCCAAGTTTCATTACCAAAGCCGGCCACCTTTAAGGACTAAAGTGCAAATGTTTTTGCCTTTAGGGGCTAAAGTGCAAATAGTTTGTTCTTTAGGGACTAAAGTGTAATTTTAAGAAAAGTGAATGGTTATGGATTTTAAGAAAGTTAAGATAGTGTTAAGTGATTGATTAAGCAAGAATTGGAGGCCAAATGCTATCACCATAGTCGCCACCTCACAAGACCTAAGTGCAAATATTTTTATGTTTAGGGGCCAATGTGTAATTTCAAGAAAAATAAAATATTTGCAAATAAGTATGTAAAAAAAATTATGACAGATTTTTCTTACTAAGCCTTCAAATCCAACTAAGCCAATGATTGGTTACAAATTTAGTTACCATAGTTACATTGAAAACCAAGGAAGCAAGATAGGATTTGATGACTTATTTTGGTCCAATAATATTCTTCCATTTGGACTCTCCATGGCCGGCCACCTCAAGGATAGATAAGCAAACATTGTAAGGTTAAGGACTCAAATGCAAATGTGGAGACAAGGCTTCTTAAGAGTTTGACACATCATGGTCTTAGCCTTGATGAGTAAGCTTGATAGCTTTGCTTACTTGGTTAAGAATACAACTTGAACAAGCAAACTCCTACCATTGGACTCATCATGGCCGGCCACCACATGGTTCCAATGAGTAAATATATTACTCTTGAGAATTAAATGTAATTTAGAATCAAGAGTTTTCTCAAAGTTTTTGAGAGATGACAAGTGTAGTATCTAGCTTAGGTGAGCAAGCTTATAGCCTTGCTTGCTTGGCTAGATAAATCAAGCTTGTTTTGCCACCTCATGGCCGGCCATCACAAGGAAGAGACACCTCATGTGTCTAGCTTTGATGAGCCAACCCTTAGCTTTGTTCACTTGGCCATCTAGAGCATTCATGACCGGCCACCTCATGGGACTTGGCAGCAAAAATATTGTCTATGGGAGCTAATAAGCAATTCTAGAAATAAAAGAAATTCTTAATGAATCTTTCAATCATCTATATATAGGGGGTGGTATGATCAATTGTAAGCCTTTGGAAAAACCTTAGATTGGCAGCTCATTCTCTGGTCTTTCTTTTCTTTAGGAGCCGAACCAAATTAGAGAGATAAGTGAGATAAGAAATTCGGTTGGTCTTGGATTAGTGCATCAAAGAAAACCTCCAAAACCCTAAGCTGGAATTTGTTTTGTGAAGCTTGAGGTAAATCCTTTAACCTCTAGTTTTCATTCACGTTTTTGTTAAGAGGATTAAGAGTGTGATGTTATGTATAAGCATGAGTTATGATTGCTTCAATTCATAGATTATGTTTTATATGAAATTGATAGCATTCGGTTTTGATATTTTCGAATTAGGTTTTTATGAAAGATTAAGATTTTTGTTTTAAAAGTTATATGAGTAAGAACTGAAAGTATGATTATGAAATGGTTAGGTAACGCCTGCATGCTTGATATAGGCTCACGGGGTACCCGTTTGAGGTAGTGTGCACGTTAGTTTACCTAAAAACCAAACCGAACGAAAACTGCCAGTTTCGGGTCAAACTGGACAGTAATTTGGTAAGCGAATTTTGAGGCCCTTAGAGGCCGAATCTTGAAAGGTCAAAACTACAAAGTTGTAGAGAAGAGAAAATCCTAGGGGCACGGGCAGTTTTTGAAAATAAGGCCTCTAAGACCTTCGTTTTTACAAAAACCCGAGACCAAAATTAGGGTTAATGAAAATGGTCGAAGAATTTTCAAAGGCAGAAATTAACATGTTAAAGTCAGATTTGAGTTTTGAGTTTAAAACAGAAGTTGTAGGAACCTTTAAGGTCTACAACTTTCTGAAGGAAATGTTTTCAAATTCAAAACAGAAAAGGATCAAATTTAAGGACTGAATTCAAATATAGTTTTCAGAATTCAAGGGTTTTAAAAGATAGTAAGTTTTAAAGTTTATGTTATGTTTTTGATACCCTTGTACTAAGATAAGTTAATAACTAGGGTTATTCATGAATGTTGGTTAGGATACCAACATTTAATGATTATGATTTATGGTAAGATAGAATAAGAATAATTCTTATCTTACACCCTGTTCGAAACAGGAGTATGAACTATAGTTGTGCCATGTATGGACAATAAACCAAGAGCATAGGACGACTGGTAAGTTTAAACCTCACCTACAGTATGGAAAATAGTAAATACTATTTTCAAGTATGACTGTTTTCATGTATATGCTATGGTTTATATGTTGCCATGTTAAGCCATGTTTTGTCATGTTATGCCATGTTATGACAAGTCATGTATGTTATGTCAAGCTATGATATGTTATGATAAGATATGCCATGTGTATGTATATACTATGGTTGATATACATTATGAGATAGTGACATCATGAGGCATGTTCACTAATAAGATCACACGTAAAGATTCTTAGTCTTGGGAATGTAACCAGACTAAGACTAAACCGAGACAAGTAAGGTGTCGTACCAACCTCCTGTTGATGCAGGAGGATCATGTATGTTATAAGTTCAAGTTTATGATTATCAACCTCTCGTTGATGCGTGAGGGTAAAGTGATAATCAACCTTCCGTTGATGCGTGAAGGGTTATGTTCATGTTTTCCAGAATTGTTAAGGGCCTTGCAAACCCTGACGTTCTGAGGCTGGCAAGCTTTTGGTACGTACACAAGGGGCCCAAATGTTAAGCAAGATAATAAGTTCAAGTCAATAATTGATCATAATAAGATACGTAATTGATCATAATTGGTTCATGCATAAGTTACACAATGTTGATTATGTTTTGTGAGATTATGTTTGTACTTGCTGGGCAAAAGCTCATCAGTATATTCCATACTGTAGGTAAATGCCTGCAGCTTTACTTGGTGGGCCATGGAAACAATGCAGCAAGTGAAGGCGGTATGGGATACCACTACGCAAGTTTTTCCGCAAACTATTTAAATTATCAAGTTGTATATGTATGTTTTAAGGAATATGTACCATGTTACATATGTGATGTTTTTAAGTTGTGATTTTAAAATAAAGTTTAAAGAAGAAAAGAAAAATTTATTCTGAAATTTTCTGTAAGGTTAAGAATAAGGTTTAAGTTAAGCAAGCATGGTAACGGCCCACGTTTACGTAGTCGGCCCTACGTGGACGGTCGGGGCGTTACGGTTTGGTATCAGAGCGGTATCCTGCCAGCCTACTTCACTCTGCTTCATATCGTTTCTGCAAGTGCCCAAGTAAGTTAAGTTATTTTTTAGAATTAGTTAAGATATTGCTTTTATAATGAGCATATCTCATCAATGGTCATACGAAGAATGATACCTATGATACTTTTAATTTTATGGGATGCATTGCCGCTATCCTAAAATTTCCATGATGTGTATGTGATGGATAAGTTTATGATGTGATATGAAGAGATCATGATAAGTTATGATGTTTCCAAGATAGGACATGATAAGATATGAATGAAGAAATGTGTGTTAGACATGTCGAGAATTAGAATTAGAAATTAAAGATGGTTTGTTGCATGTGCAACCGAACCAAATTCTGCAAGAGCCTCATCTTGCAACTATGATAGCTAAGTTATGATGATAAGTGCTAGAGCAGCAATAAGAAATGTTTGGTAGTGCCTTGACTCGGTGGTAATATCAAGGCAATGCACAAACAATAAGTTGGATGATGGCTATCAGTATGACGATGAAATTAAGGATATGATCCCTTTGTAAGGGAAATTACGCAATAATGGGAAGTTTTAGATATTTCTTAGAGTTATGATTATGTCTTTGTGCTATAAAGGAAATGCTGAAGGCACAAGAGAAATTTCTACTGGCTAACAAGTAGCTAGTTGATTTAAGGATACCTTTCACTGCATCACTCGAACAGTAATATGTTTTCAATAATACTATTTATTATTGTTTTCCATGATTAACTTGGAAAAGAAGATTCAAAGAAGTTATTTTATGTATGGTGCTTGATCTTATACTTATTAGAACCAACTCACGTTATGTTATGTTATGGGCCAAAAACCTTGAGGAATAAAGTTCCAAGAAAGGGACCATTATGAAAAGTAAAGGCCGAAAACCTTGAGGAACAAAGTTCCAAGAAAGGGCATCATGAAAATAAAAGGGTTCTAATAATACAAGATTAACATTGTACCAGAGGATCCTCAGCTTCAGCTAAATTGAAAGAAAAATATTTTCAATATGATATATTCGCTGAGCCCTCAATTACAGTTAAAGAAAAGTATCTTAAAAATAAGATACAATATACTTTTCAAGCATGGAAAAGCTATATGATATAATATGCTTTTCAAGTATGGCAGGTTAAATGATATACTTGCTAAGAAATTTATGTAGATAGTTCTTGTAATGCAGTGTGAAAGAATGGAAGTATGATGATAAGGATATGAAAGTATGCATGAAAGCATGAAAGTATGAGGATAAGAATTATGATGATATAGAAATAAGATTATGGTTCTATATAAGAGACATGATCCCAGTAAAGTATAAAAATGAGAACATGAACAAGTTACTATGGATCGATAGTGGATTTAAAGAAAAGCCACCTAGAAGTATACGAATTTTCGAGGACGAAAATTTCTTTAAGGAGGGTAGAATGTAATACCCGGAATTTTGATGAACCTATGATTTCCTTTTAGATAAGGAAAATCACAAGTTTGAATCTAGTATGTCTATATGAAACTCATGATCTGAGTTAAATATCAGTAAATGTTTGAGTTCTCGTTTAAGTATCTACGAGACTCAGTAATAGCTTGCTTTAGTCAAGCGTGAAGCCTTTTGAGAAAAAGGGCAAAATAGGAATTTATGATTTTATGCCGGTCAATGTTTGACCAAGTTGATTTTATGTTTGTCTGAGACGAGACTGCAGTATAATTATCAGTATGAAAATTTTACTGCGACAAACCGTCATTGCAAACAAATAAGTAGTTTCAAGTCTTAAGGAAATCCTATACGCAGTCCAGTTAAGTATAGATAAATTATGGACAGTGGTTCAGTACAAATTATACTGTTGTTAGATGAAAACAGTATTTGAAATGGACTGTATTTAAGAGGATAGCCTATGGGGCCTTATGGGTTGACACCTCGTCCTTAAATGGATGACTAAGCAAGAATTGGAAGCCAAGTTTCATTACCAAAGCCGGCCACCTTTAAGGACTAAAGTGCAAATGTTTTTGCCTTTAGGGGCTAAAGTGCAAATAGTTTGTTCTTTAGGGACTAAAGTGTAATTTTAAGAAAAGTGAATGGTTATGGATTTTAAGAAAGTTAAGATAGTGTTAAGTGATTGATTAAGCAAGAATTGGAGGCCAAATGCTATCACCATAGTCGACCACCTCACAAAGACCTAAGTGCAAATATTTTTATGTTTAGGGGCCAATGTGTAATTTCAAGAAAAATAAAATATTTGCAAATAAGTATGTAAAAAAAATTATGACAGATTTTTCTTACTAAGCCTTCAAATCCAACTAAGCCAATGATTGGTTACAAATTTAGTTACCATAGTTACATTGAAAACCAAGGAAGCAAGATAGGATTTGATGACTTATTTTGGTCCAATAATATTCTTCCATTTGGACTCTCCATGGCCGGCCACCTCAAGGATAGATAAGCAAACATTGTAAGGTTAAGGACTCAAATGCAAATGTGGAGACAAGGACTTCTTAAGAGTTTGACACATCATGGTCTTAGCCTTGATGAGTAAGCTTGATAGCTTTGCTTACTTGGTTAAGAATACAACTTGAACAAGCAAACTCCTACCATTGGACTCATCATGGCCGGCCACCACATGGTTCCAATGAGTAAATATATTACTCTTGAGAATTAAAATGTAATTTAGAATCAAGAGTTTTCTCAAAGTTTTTGAGAGATGACAAGTGTAGTATCTAGCTTAGGTGAGCAAGCTTATAGCCTTGCTTGCTTGGCTAGATAAATCAAGCTTGTTTTGCCACCTCATGGCCGGCCATCACAAGGAAGAGACACCTCATGTGTCTAGCTTTGATGAGCCAACCCTTAGCTTTGTTCACTTGGCCATCTAGAGCATTCATGACCGGCCACCTCATGGGACTTGGCAACAAAAATATTGTCTATGGGAGCTAATAAGCAATTCTAGAAATAAAAGAAATTCTTAATGAATTTTTCAATCATCTATATATAGGGGGTGGTATGATCAATTGTAAGCCTTTGGAAAAACCTTAGATTGGCAGCTCATTCTCTGGTCTTTCTTTTCTTTAGGAGCCGAACCAAATTAGAGAGATAAGTGAGATAAGAAATTCGGTTGGTCTTGGATTAGTGCATCAAAGAAAACCTCCAAAACCCTAAGCTGGAATTTGTTTTGTGAAGCTTGAGGTAAATCCTTTAACCTCTAGTTTTCATTCACGTTTTTGTTAAGAGGATTAAGAGTGTGATGTTATGTATAAGCATGAGTTATGATTGCTTCAATTCATAGATTATGTTTTATATGAAATTGATAACATTCGGTTTTGATATTTTCGAATTAGGTTTTTATGAAAGATTAAGATTTTTGTTTTAAAAGTTATATGAGTAAGAACTGAAAGTATGATTATGAAATGGTTAGGTAACGCCTGCATGCTTGATATAGGCTCACGGGGTACCCGTTTGAGGTAGTGTGCACGTTAGTTTACCTAAAAACCAAACCGAACGAAAACTGCCAGTTTCGGGTCAAACTGGACAGTAATTTGGTAAGCGAATTTTGAGGCCCTTAGAGGCCGAATCTTGGAAAGGTCAAAACTACAAAGTTGTAGAGAAGAGAAAATCCTAGGGGCCATCTTGGGCAGTTTTTGAAAATAAGGCCTCTAAGACCTTCGTTTTTACAAAAACCCGAGACCAAAATTAGGGTTAATGAAAATGGTCGAAGAATTTTCAAAGGCAGAAATTAACATGTTAAAGTCAGATTTGAGTTTTGAGTTTAAAATAGAAGTTGTAGGAACCTTTAAGGTCTACAACTTTCGTGCAGGAAATGTTTTCAAATTCAAAACAGAAAAGGATCAAATTTAAGGACTGAATTCAAATATAGTTTTCAGAATTCAAGGGTTTTAAAAGATAGTAAGTTTTAAAGTTTATGTTATGTTTTTGATACCCTTGTACTAAGATAAGTTAATAACTAGGGTTATTCATGAATGTTGGTTAGGATACCAACATTTAATGATTATGATTTATGGTAAGATAGAATAAGAATAATTCTTATCTTACACCCTGTTCGAAAACAGGAGTATGAACTATAGTTGTGCCATGTATGGACAATAAACCAAGAGCATAGGACGACTGGTAAGTTTAAACCTCACCTACAGTATGGAAAATAGTAAATACTATTTTCAAGCATGACTGTTTTCATGTATATGCTATGATTTATATGTTGCCATGTTAAGCCATGTTTTGTCATGTTATGCCATGTTATGACAAGTCATGTATGTTATGTCAAGCTATGATATGTTATGATAAGATATGCCATGTGTATGTATATACTATGGTTGATATACATTATGAGATAGTGACATCATGAGGCATGTTCACTAATAAGATCACACGTAAAGATTCTTAGTCTTGGGAATGTAACCAGACTAAGACTAAACCGAGACAAGTAAGGTGTCGTACCAACCTCCTGTTGATGCAGGAGGATCATGTATGTTATAAGTTCAAGTTTATGATTATCAACCTCTCGTTGATGCGTGAGGGTAAAGTGATAATCAACCTTCCGTTGATGCGTGAAGGGTTATGTTCATGTTTTCCAGAATTGTTAAGGGCCTTGCAAACCCTGACGTTCTGAGGCCGGCAAGCTTTTGGTACGTACACAAGGGGCCCAAATGTTAAGCAAGATAATAAGTTCAACTCAATAATTGATCATAATAAGATACGTAATTGATCATAATTGGTTCATGCATAAGTTACACAATGTTGATTATGTTTTGTGAGATTATGTTTGTACTTGCTGGGCAAAAGCTCATAAGTATATTCCATACTGTAGGTAAATGCCTGCAGCTTTACTTGGTGGGCCATGGAAACAATGCAGCAAGTGAAGAGCGGTATGGGATACCACTACGCAAGTTTTTCCGCAAACTATTTAAATTATCAAGTTGTATATGTATGTTTTAAGGAATATGTACCATGTTACATATGTGATGTTTTTAAGTTGTGATTTTAAAATAAAGTTTAAAGAAGAAAAGAAAAATTTATTCTGAAATTTTCTGTAAGGTTAAGAATAAGGTTTAAGTTAAGCAAGCATGGTAACGGCCCACGTTTACGTAGTCGGCCCTACGTGGACGGTCGGGGCGTTACGGTTTGGTATCAGAGCGGTATCCTGCCAGCCTACTTCACTCTGCTTCATATCGTTTCTGCAAGTGCCCAAGTAAGTTAAGTTATTTTTTAGAATTAGTTAAGATATTGCTTTTATAATGAGCATATCTCATCAATGGTCATACGAAGAATGATACCTATGATACTTTTAATTTTATGGGATGCATTGCCGCTATCCTAAAATTTCCATGATGTGTATGTGATGGATAAGTTTATGATGTGATATGAAGAGATCATGATAAGTTATGATGTTTCCAAGATAGGACATGATAAGATATGAATGAAGAAATGAGTGTTAGACATGTCGAGAATTAGAATTAGAAATTAAAAGATGGTTTGTTGCATGTGCAACCGAACCAAATTCTGCAAGAGCCTCATCTTGCAACTATGATAGCTAAGTTATGATGATAAGTGCTAGAGCAGCAATAAGAAATGTTTGGTAGTGCCTTGACTCGGTGGTAATATCAAGGCAATGCACAAACAATAAGTTGGATGATGGCTATCAGTATGACGATGAAATTAAGGATATGATCCCTTTGTAAGGGAAATTACGCAATAATGGGAAGTTTTAGATATTTCTTAGAGTTATGATTATGTCTTTGTGCTATAAAGGAAATGCTGAAGGCACAAGAGAAATTTCTACTGGCTAACAAGTAGCTAGTTGATTTAAGGATACCTTTCACTGCATCACTCGAACAGTAATATGTTTTCAATAATACTATTTATTATTGTTTTCCATGATTAACTTGGAAAAGAAGATTCAAAGAAGTTATTTTATGTATGGTGCTTGATCTTATACTTATTAGAACCAACTCACGTTATGTTATGTTATGGGCCAAAAACCTTGAGGAATAAAGTTCCAAGAAAGGGACCATTATGAAAAGTAAAGGGCCGAAAACCTTGAGGAACAAAGTTCCAAGAAAGGGGCCATCATGAAAATAAAAAGGGTTCTAATAATACAAGATTAACATTGTACCAGAGGATCCTCAGCTTCAGCTAAATTGAAAGAAAAATATTTTCAATATGATATATTCGCTGAGCCCTCAATTACAGTTAAAGAAAAGTATCTTAAAAATAAGATACAATATACTTTTCAAGCATGGAAAAGCTATATGATATAATATGCTTTTCAAGTATGGCAGGTTAAATGATATACTTGCTAAGAAATTTATGTAGATAGTTCTTGTAATGCAGTGTGAAAGAATGGAAGTATGATGATAAGGATATGAAAGTATGCATGAAAGCATGAAAGTATGAGGATAAGAATTATGATGATATAGAAATAAGATTATGGTTCTATATAAGAGACATGATCCCAGTAAAGTATAAAAATGAGAACATGAACAAGTTACTATGGATCGATAGTGGATTTAAAGAAAAGCCACCTAGAAGTATACGAATTTTCGAGGACGAAAATTTCTTTAAGGAGGGTAGAATGTAATACCCGGAATTTTGATGAACCTATGATTTCCTTTTAGATAAGGAAAATCACAAGTTTGAATCTAGTATGTCTATATGAAACTCATGATCTGAGTTAAATATCAGTAAATGTTTGAGTTCTCGTTTAAGTATCTACGAGACTCAGTAATAGCTTGCTTTAGTCAAGCGTGAAGCCTTTTGAGAAAAAGGGCAAAATAGGAATTTATGATTTTATGCCGGTCAATGTTTGACCAAGTTGATTTTATGTTTGTCTGAGACGAGACTGCAGTATAATTATCAGTATGAAAATTTTACTGCGACAAACCGTCATTGCAAACAAATAAGTAGTTTCAAGTCTTAAGGAAATCCTATACGCAGTCCAGTTAAGTATAGATAAATTATGGACAGTGGTTCAGTACAAATTATACTGTTGTTAGATGAAAACAGTATTTGAAATGGACTGTATTTAAGAGGATAGCCTATGGGGCCTTATGGGTTGACACCTCGTCCTTAAATGGATGACTAAGCAAGAATTGGAAGCCAAGTTTCATTACCAAAGCCGGCCACCTTTAAGGACTAAAGTGCAAATGTTTTTGCCTTTAGGGGCTAAAGTGCAAATAGTTTGTTCTTTAGGGACTAAAGTGTAATTTTAAGAAAAGTGAATGGTTATGGATTTTAAGAAAGTTAAGATAGTGTTAAGTGATTGATTAAGCAAGAATTGGAGGCCAAATGCTATCACCATAGTCGACCACCTCACAAAGACCTAAGTGCAAATATTTTTATGTTTAGGGGCCAATGTGTAATTTCAAGAAAAATAAAATATTTGCAAATAAGTATGTAAAAAAAATTATGACAGATTTTTCTTACTAAGCCTTCAAATCCAACTAAGCCAATGATTGGTTACAAATTTAGTTACCATAGTTACATTGAAAACCAAGGAAGCAAGATAGGATTTGATGACTTATTTTGGTCCAATAATATTCTTCCATTTGGACTCTCCATGGCCGGCCACCTCAAGGATAGATAAGCAAACATTGTAAGGTTAAGGACTCAAATGCAAATGTGGAGACAAGGACTTCTTAAGAGTTTGACACATCATGGTCTTAGCCTTGATGAGTAAGCTTGATAGCTTTGCTTACTTGGTTAAGAATACAACTTGAACAAGCAAACTCCTACCATTGGACTCATCATGGCCGGCCACCACATGGTTCCAATGAGTAAATATATTACTCTTGAGAATTAAAATGTAATTTAGAATCAAGAGTTTTCTCAAAGTTTTTGAGAGATGACAAGTGTAGTATCTAGCTTAGGTGAGCAAGCTTATAGCCTTGCTTGCTTGGCTAGATAAATCAAGCTTGTTTTGCCACCTCATGGCCGGCCATCACAAGGAAGAGACACCTCATGTGTCTAGCTTTGATGAGCCAACCCTTAGCTTTGTTCACTTGGCCATCTAGAGCATTCATGACCGGCCACCTCATGGGACTTGGCAACAAAAATATTGTCTATGGGAGCTAATAAGCAATTCTAGAAATAAAAGAAATTCTTAATGAATTTTTCAATCATCTATATATAGGGGGTGGTATGATCAATTGTAAGCCTTTGGAAAAACCTTAGATTGGCAGCTCATTCTCTGCTCTTTCTTTTCTTTAGGAGCCGAACCAAATTAGAGAGATAAGTGAGATAAGAAATTCGGTTGGTCTTGGATTAGTGCATCAAAGAAAACCTCCAAAACCCTAAGCTGGAATTTGTTTTGTGAAGCTTGAGGTAAATCCTTTAACCTCTAGTTTTCATTCACGTTTTTGTTAAGAGGATTAAGAGTGTGATGTTATGTATAAGCATGAGTTATGATTGCTTCAATTCATAGATTATGTTTTATATGAAATTGATAGCATTCGGTTTTGATATTTTCGAATTAGGTTTTTATGAAAGATTAAGATTTTTGTTTTAAAAGTTATATGAGTAAGAACTGAAAGTATGATTATGAAATGGTTAGGTAACGCCTGCATGCTTGATATAGGCTCACGGGGTACCCGTTTGAGGTAGTGTGCACGTTAGTTTACCTAAAAACCAAACCGAACGAAAACTGCCAGTTTCGGGTCAAACTAGACAGTAATTTGGTAAGCGAATTTTGAGGCCCTTAGAGGCCGAATCTTGGAAAGGTCAAAACTACAAAGTTGTAGAGAAGAGAAAATCCTAGGGGCCATCTTGGGCAGTTTTTGAAAATAAGGCCTCTAAGACCTTCGTTTTTACAAAAACCCGAGACCAAAATTAGGGTTAATGAAAATGGTCGAAGAATTTTCAAAGGCAGAAATTAACATGTTAAAGTCAGATTTGAGTTTTGAGTTTAAAACAGAAGTTGTAGGAACCTTTAAGGTCTACAACTTTCGTGAAGGAAATGTTTTCAAATTCAAAACAGAAAAGGATCAAATTTAAGGACTGAATTCAAATATAGTTTTCAGAATTCAAGGGTTTTAAAAGATAGTAAGTTTTAAAGTTTATGTTATGTTTTTGATACCCTTGTACTAAGATAAGTTAATAACTAGGGTTATTCATGAATGTTGGTTAGGATACCAACATTTAATGATTATGATTTATGGTAAGATAGAATAAGAATAATTCTTATCTTACACCCTGTTCGAAAACAGGAGTATGAACTATAGTTGTGCCATGTATGGACAATAAACCAAGAGCATAGGACGACTGGTAAGTTTAAACCTCACCTACAGTATGGAAAATAGTAAATACTATTTTCAAGTATGACTGTTTTCATGTATATGCTATGATTTATATGCTGCCATGTTAAGCCATGTTTTGTCATGTTATGCCATGTTATGACAAGTCATGTATGTTATGTCAAGCTATGATATGTTATGATAAGATATGCCATGTGTATGTATATACTATGGTTGATATACATTATGAGATAGTGACATCATGAGGCATGTTCACTAATAAGATCACACGTAAAGATTCTTAGTCTTGGGAATGTAACCAGACTAAGACTAAACCGAGACAAGTAAGGTGTCGTACCAACCTCCTGTTGATGCAGGAGGATCATGTATGTTATAAGTTCAAGTTTATGATTATCAACCTCTCGTTGATGCGTGAGGGTAAAGTGATAATCAACCTTCCGTTGATGCGTGAAGGGTTATGTTCATGTTTTCCAGAATTGTTAAGGGCCTTGCAAACCCTGACGTTCTGAGGCTGGCAAGCTTTTGGTACGTACACAAGGGGCCCAAATGTTAAGCAAGATAATAAGTTCAACTCAATAATTGATCATAATAAGATACGTAATTGATCATAATTGGTTCATGCATAAGTTACACAATGTTGATTATGTTTTGTGAGATTATGTTTGTACTTGCTGGGCAAAAGCTCATCAGTATATTCCATACTGTAGGTAAATGCCTGCAGCTTTACTTGGTGGGCCATGAAAACAATGCAGCAAGTGAAGAGCGGTATGGGATACCACTACGCAAGTTTTTCCGCAAACTATTTAAATTATCAAGTTGTATATGTATGTTTTAAGGAATATGTACCATGTTACATATGTGATGTTTTTAAGTTGTGATTTTAAAATAAAGTTTAAAGAAGAAAAGAAAAATTTATTCTGAAATTTTCTGTAAGGTTAAGAATAAGGTTTAAGTTAAGCAAGCATGGTAACGGCCCACGTTTACGTAGTCGGCCCTACGTGGACGGTCGAGGCATTACAATGTGAAGTCCTACACAGTAAAGGATCAAACAACTCTCCACCTCATGAACCTCCTATCAGAGTTTTTTTTTTTTTTTAGATTTAATTCTTCTTCAAATTTTTTTTTGTTCTTTATTTCCTTCGTGGTGTACCTTTGGAAATTATGGAGATGTTTGGTTCACCCACTCAAATCATCTAATTCAAACTTTTTTTTTATCTTTTTCATAAAAAGTTTTTATCTTTTTCCCAAAAAGTTTTTTATCTTTTCTGAAAATTCAAAAAAATTTACTATTAAAACTTAAAAATCCTAACTCAAACTATTCCACCAAACACCCCATTTCCTTTCATTTTTTTTTTATCATTTTCTTCCAATTTTATTATTCACTTTTTCAAATATTTTCAAAAAACTCAAATTTTAAAAATTTATAATTTTATCATTTTAAGTTAAAATAAGATATATTTTTAATTTATATAAAATTTTGAGAAAAACGAAACAAGATTCATATTATCAATTTTTTTCTGAATACATTTTAAGTTTTTATATTTTCTCACTTCAAACAGTTTATTTTATTATTATTATTATTTTTTTGTATAAGAATCATTTTATTAAACAATAGCCTCAAAAGAAGCAGCCTTCAAGATTATAGAAGGAGTCTCACAAATCCACACATTGGTACAGTTAGAATTGAATCCAAATCTAGCTAAAAGATGAGCTACATGATTAGTACTACGACGAATGTGATAAACACCTGTACTTCGCAACTGGACAAGCAATTGTTTAACATCCTCCAGAATCGGATCTTCTACAGAAAGCTCCTAACTATCCAAAACAGTCGAAACAACATTGATAGCATCAGTTTCCACCACAAGAGACATACACTCAAGTTCCTTCGCAATCATCAAGCCTTCACGGAGGGCTATACATTCTGCCAAGAAAGGAGAAAAAGTCCCCTCAACTGGTTTTGCCACCGCGCCTAAAATTAACCCTTTCTTATCACGAATAACAGCACCTATGCCAATATGATTCGAACCTGGTAAGACCGATGCATCGATATTTAGCTTGAGATATCCTGGTTGAGGGGGCAACCAAACATCTGGGCCTATAGCTTGTGATTGGATCAGAACCTGATTCAGAACCTGCCATTCGCCAAAACTGGCGATACCCAAATCAAGGATAGATTGCGGATCTCCATCCTCTCCCCCGTGAACAGCTTTGTTTCTCTCATTCCACAATTTCCAAGCTAACCAACACACTAGAGCAAAATCCTCCATAGGAATTTCTGACTTCGCAATTCTTAAAAAGACTGCAAATGGGAGTTCCCTCCTATTCTCTATCACCGTCCAAAATCGAGAAAACCTCCACACCGCTTGTGACATCGGGCAGTCAAGAATAGCATGTGAGATTGATTCCCTCTTATTTTTACATCTTGGATAAACAACATCACAGTCAATACCTCTATGACGCAAGGAAATCATTGTCGGAAGAATTTAGTGGAAAGCACGCCACATAAACAGCCAGACTTTGGAAGGAATCGGTAAACTCCACATCTTTCTCCACCACATAACATCCGAATCGGCATTGGAAGATGACTCTACTCGCTTAGACTCCATAATTGCTCTATACCCAGAGCGAACCTTATAAAGACCTTTAGAATCAAAATGCCAAGCCCATTTATCTCCACCATCACCATTACCTAGAGGAATACCTCTAATGAGCTCTTGGTTGACCGGCCAAAGAAGATTTCCAATCTTATCCTTATCCCATACTCAACTACCTTCCAACATCAAATCAGCAACCATCAAATTTTCCCCTCCTTCAGGCATCTTAGTAACCACACGAAAAGAAGAAGGTCTTGGAATCCATGGGTCAACAAACACCCGTGTAGAAAGCCCATCCCCAATACGGTGTCAAAGACCAAGTTTGATGACATTCCATCCCCATAAAATACTTCTCCATAAATAAGACGCACCTCCCCTAGCTTTTGCCTCAAGAAAGTTGACATCTTTGAAGTACTTATCTTTTAAGACTCGAGCAACTAAAGAATCTGGTTTTTGTAAAATTCTCCAAGACTGCTTCGCAATCAATGCTTGATTAAAAGCCGAAACATCTCGGAACCCCAGACCACCTTCCTCCTTTCTTCGGCATAATTTTTCCCACCTCCACCAATGAAGTTTCCTCGACTCACCCTCACTTCCCCACCAGAACCTTGCCATCATAGCTTGAAGGTCATCACAGAGGGCCACAGGAAGGCGGAAGATGCTTTAGTATAAGTTGGTATCGATTGTGCCACCGATTTGATAAGGAGTTCCCGGCCCCATAGAGAACAATTTTCCATGCCATAACTGCATTTTACTCTAAACTCTCTCCTTAATCCTTCTAAACGCTTCTCTTTTACCCCTTCCCACCAATGTAGGGAGACCCAAGTATTTATCATGGGAATGTGTCTGCCCCAGACCCAACATACCTAGGATAGAAATCCGAAGTTCAGCCCGAACATTCTTACTAAATGTAACAACAGATTTTTCCATATTAATTAATTGCCTAGAAGCCCTTTCATAAGTTGCCAAAATGTCTCTAATACGCAAACACTCATCAAGAGAAGCCCAACAAAACATGAGACTATCGTCTGCAAAGAAGAGATGACTAACCTTTGGTCCAAAACGTGAGCATGAAAATCCAGAGATAGAAGAATCCCTTTCAGTAGTCGAAAGAAGACCCGATAGACCTTCAACACATAATAGAAAAAGATAGGGAGAAAGTGGACATCCCTGCCTTAAACCCTGTGAAGGTGTAATTTGGCCACAGAGATCCCCATTAACCGTAAAAGAAAGAGTGGAAGTGGTGACACAATCCATGACCATTCGAATCCAAGCATCCGGGAAACCCATCTTTCGCATCACACCGAAAAGAAAAGACCATTCAACACGATCATATGCTTTACTCATATCCAACTTCAAGGCCATCCAACCCTTCCTACCAGTACGAACCTTACTAAGTGAGTGCATTAGCTCAAAAGCTACAATCACGTTATCAGTAATTAAACGTCCCGAAACAAAAGCACTCTGATTAGCTGAAATTAAAGATGGTAAAATAGACTTCAAACGGAAAGCAAGAACCTTTGTAACAATCTTGTAAATAATATTACAAAGACTAATAGGTCGAAATCCGCCATCTTCCTAGGAGCAGCTACCTTAGGTATAAAGGCAACATTAATACTATTGAAAGATCGAATAGAATGCTTCCCTTCAAGAACACCAATACAGACTCGAGAAATCTCATTACCTAATACCGGCCAATTTTTCTGGAAGAAAATAGCATGGAACCCATCAGGACCTGGAGCCTTAGTCGGACGCAAATTAAAAGCCGTGCGTCGAATCTCTTCTGCAGAATAAGGTAAAAGTAGAAGCTCACTCATCGATCGGGTGATCTTTCCATCAATACAATTAAGCACCACATCAACATCCGATAACTGAGGATTTGAAGAGGAGAAAATATCCGAAAAATAATTACTAACAACTTCCTTAATCTCCTTATCATCCTCCCGCCAATGTCCATCCTTATCTTCCAAACCCAGAATCTAATTCTTTTTCCTTCTAGAGGAAGCTTTAGAATGAAAGTATTTGGTATTTCTATCCCCATTTCTAAGCCACTCCACCCTTGATCTCTGACACCAATATTCTTCTTCCCACCCCAAAACCTTATCAAGCTCATTCTCAGCCTCACGAATCCTAACCATAGACTCATCGTCGTGTGGTCCCTTATGAAGCATTTCCACTAATTGCTGAAGTCGAACCGCTCTTTTTGGGATGTTACCAAATTTCCTCGAACCCCACCTTCTTAATGTTTCAGCACAGGACGTCAGACCAGAAACCAACCAGTTTGGAGAACCATCAAAGTGTAAATTCTGCCATAGGTCCTCAACAATCCTAGGAAATTCCTCATGCTTCGCCCATAATGGCTCAAACCGGAACCTTCCAGATTTCCTTTTATTATCCTTCTTCATATTTGGCGAAGGTTGAAGTAGAAGGGCCCTATGATCAGACCCCCAAAAATCCAAAACAACCACATTAGCTCTCCGAAATTTAAGTCGCCAACTAGTATTAGCCACAAATTTGTCCAGGCGAACTTGAATATTTATGCTCCCACTTCTCCGATTATCCCATGCTAATTTGGGTCCAACATAACCCATATCCATCAGGTCACAACAATCCAGTGTCTCCCTAAATAACAACATATCACTGAGGAACCGTTCACCTCCACCATCGACTTCAGACGGATTCAGAATCTCATTGAAATCACCACCACAAATCCATGGCACATCCGGATTCATACGCAGACGTTTCAACAACTCACATGCATGACGACGAGCCTTTTTTTTCATTGGACCATAAAACCCCATAAACTGCCACTTATCACCGAGATCAGAAGTGACATCTAACATCAATATGGGAACGTGACGAACTACGAAAACGAACTTGCCAAGTATCCCTCCAAAGTAGTGCGAGACCACCACTTCGACCCATACAATCTACATAAAACACTCCGTCAAAACCTAGCCTCCTTCCGAGATTAGCCACTCTTTGCCCAAATAATCTAGTCTCCGAAAGGAAGACTATTCCTGGGGAAGTACTTCGGATAAGTTTCCGAAGCTTTTTGAACGCTCAGGGATTCCCCAAGCCCCGAACGTTCCAACATAGGACATTCATTAGCCCTGGCGGGGCTGTATCACAGCCTCCACCAATTCTGTATCATCCAATAAAAGGCCCTCTGTTCTTCGTACTTTAGCAGCATCACCGACTAACAACTCCATTTCCATCTTCCTCTTCACATTTTTCAATTTCCCTGACGAAGAAGAAACCAAATCAATAGCACCTTTGAGCCTAGCTTCTTTTTTCCATTTACCAGCATTTTTCTTAACCGGCTCTACGGCATGAATAGTACCATGCAAGCTCCCTGAGTTATGCAGGAGCAGTTTTGACCTTGGGGAAGGAACATTCCCGTTAGACCCAACCACAATTGAATTTCCTCCAAAACTCACCATTTCATTAAAGTGGGGTGTGTTTCCCACGTGAATAGGAGAATTAGAATCACCTACCAATTGGTTCCCAAAAATAATCGCTACCCCCGTATCACGCCTATCAATAGGAGCAACCAACGGATCTGAATCCCTTGAAATCGGGATCTTCGAGGATATCGGATTCTGAATTCCCGCCACTGTTTTGGAAGGAATTTGAATTTCAGTAAGATTTTTTGGGGACTCCGGCGAGGGATGCAATTCACCGTGCCACAAACTCCGACCACCAATGTCATCCCGTCGACCTCCGCCAACCTTCCTCATCCCTGAAGTACGATTATCAGACCTCATCTCCGAGCTGTAGAGTAGCCGATCAGAGGAATTCAAATTCCTAACCCTATCATCAACACACTCCAATCTCCCATGACCCACTCGGCCATAGCCAAAGCAAAAATCTGGAACCCTTTCATACTTGAACGTCATCCACACAGTAGTGCCATTACTCCCAAGTTGCAGCGTCACTCCCCGCCTGAGAGGTTTAGAGACGTCAATTTGCACCCTCAACTGCATGTAAATCCTAGGACAGTGTCCATTCTTATCAGTAACAACATCGATAAATTTTCCAATCCCATTGCCAATCTTCTCCCCGATCTCCCGAATCATCCCATCAAATGGAAGATTGTAAACTCTAATCCAGAAACACGTGAGACTCCAGCTATCCCACCGTAAAGCTTCATCACCATTCACAGCCTTGAGAATCAACAGTGATTTGTTGAACGACCACGGTTCCATAGCCAAAACTTTCACTCTATCCTGCTCCTTCTCAAAAGAAAAGAGGAAAATATCTCGATCTACCACCTAAGCCGAGAGATCACCATCAATCACCCACAGCTTGTCCATAGTCGAAATAACAGACCCCATATTAAAGGGTTTAGATGATAACATTTTCCCCAGTAACCCAAATCTTGCCTCCTTTCGACCCTTCTCCATGACCTCGTCAGAAATACCAATCACCATAGCTTCCTCCTCCGTGATAGAGAACGAACTCAGACGCCCTAGCATCTCCTTCATGGTAGCCACCACAACTCTCACCAGAAGGGAGAGACAGAACCTCTCATAGAAACCTAGAGAGAAAAATTTTAAAAAAGTCATTTTTTTAAAAGTTTTTTTCAAACAGTTTATTTTCACCACATACACATTTACAAAATTTAAATTATCTCTAATTTCTAAAACACTATCTTCAAATACAATCCCAAATGTACCCTAAGAGAAAGGGCTAAATTTTTTTTTTTTTGAGACGGTGAAGTCAAATATTGAAGGGATATCAAGGAAGAGAGTTTGGGGTAGCATGAGGAAATCGTTGGAGAAAAATTTGAAAAAGGATAATTAGGAAAAAGTGAAGAAAGAAAAGAGAAAATTAAAAAAAATTAAAAAAAAAACAACTTTGAAAAAGTATCCACGTGAGATGATGAGGTATCTGTCAGGACTTGTGCCACCCGTCACAAAGATACATTAGACCCGGTTCGATTAAACAGTCCTACTCGAGGCAAACCTATCACCTATGGAAGAAGGGAGAGAAAAGTAAAATAAAAATAAAAATAAAAAATAAAATTAAATAAAGAAATTTAAAAATAAAAACAATAAAATTAAATACAGAAATTTAAAAATAAAAACACACAAAAAAATCAAAAAATAAATAGATTAAATTTTTTCAAAGTAAAATATTTTAAATTAAAATCATGGAATTATCTAATTAAAACTTAAATTATTTGATAAACCATATGAACAAAAATGGATTCCCGGGTACTAACCAACCACCACTACAAGAATTTGAATTTTTTGATACTAAAATTTGGTAGCCGACTTGTTTTTTGTAGCAAAAAGTTTTTTCTACCAAAATAATTTGGTTGCAAAAAGTATTTGTTATCAAATTTTTGGTAGCCAAAAGTTTTACTACCAAAATTTTTTTGGGTAACAAATTATACTTGGTAGCGAAATGAATGAGATTCAGTGACTAAATATTTTGTCGCAAAAGCTATTTGGTAGCGAAAGGTATGACATTTAGAGGACCAAAATTTTGGTAACAAAATGCATTGGGTAGCGAAAAGTACGAGATTCAGTAACCAAATACTCGGTAATAAAAGGTATTTGGTAGTGAAAAGTATGAGATTTAGGAACCAAATGTCTCGGTAGCAAGATGTATTTGGCAGCGAAATGTATGAGATTCCGTGACCAAATTTTCGGTAGCAAATGGTCTTTGGTTGTGAAATGTATGAGATTTAGGGACCAAATTTTCGATAGCAAAATGTATATGAGCAGAATTTACGAGATTCAGGTACCAAAATTTTGATAACAAAAGGTATTTGGTAACAAATTCTTATGTTGTAGCCGCCAAATATTTGATAGCAAAAAGGGCAAATAACAAATTTTTTGCTACCGAATTTTTGGTGGTGAAAAATTTTAGCTACCAAAGTTTTTGCTTGCTAAAAATAATATTCTGAATTTTATCCCCTGTTTTTCATAAATATTTTTTTATAGAAATAATATTGAAAAGGGTGTTGAAATGAAAAAAGAAATATATCTTATATTAAATTATAGTACCTCTAAATCTCTTATTAGATAATTAATAACAATATTTCCAAGATCACACTTATGTAACTAAAACTACTTGTTAATATTTGATAATCCTTCGCAGCCAGAAAATGAAACTAACAGAGTTGGTGGGGGCTGATACAAATGAACAAGACTTGTTACACGTACACAAAAGAGCTAAATTACTAAATATATTTGTTATATAAAATATACTAGAATGATCGTTAAAAACTTGTATAAATCATACTCAAGCAAAACTATAATTAAAAAAATAAAATAAAATAAAAAGAATTACAAGTACAAAACATGAGGTTTAAAGTTTCTAGACGATTTGCTACTAAACATAACTTTTGATAGTAAAAAATGCCTTTCCGCCTCCGATATTAATTTGGTGGCAGGTTATTGGGGTTTGCAACCAAAATTTGGTAGTGAAAAAATCAATATTTTGCTACCAAATTTTAGTTTGGAAGGAAAAAGTATATTTTTTATTACCAAATTTTGATTTGGTAGCAGAAAAACATATATATATTTTAAAATTACAATTTGATGACAAAATTAATTTAGAACCATTTTTTAGACCACGTAATATAAAAATATATATAAATTTATATAAATTTGAAGATAATATACCTTATTCTATATATTAAAGTAATAAAGTACTATTGTAAGTATATTGTCTACTCTATGTAGAAAATGTTGGAAAAAACGGTTCCAATATCAGAGTTACAGAACAGCGGAAGTTTAAAATTTTTATGTCGATTCAGAAAAGAAGCTTATGATGTATATAACAATAAATTAAATACATGATCAAACATACCTTATTTATTGGATTTCGGAATTGCTAGAGCGTTAACCAACGTATCTGCTCTACTATTCTCGAGTCCTCATGTCTCAGAGTGTGTGTGGGCACACGTGCTATGAATCTAAGCGACCGGTAATTCTTCCGAAATCTAGATCTCACCTTCTCAATCCCAATATACCTCGTTGAGAATTTGATCCGGGTTTGTTCTTTATAACTACAAAATAGGAACCGGTTAACCTTCTATGAAAAATATCACTTGGCTTAACATTCCTCACATTTTTGATTCAATGAAAATTTCTCTCTTTTTCTCACACCCAAGAAGGACGAATTTTTCTCAAGCACAAAAACTTAGATTTTTGTATTTTTCTCTCTCCCAAAAACCGTCCACCTATGAGTATGATATGATAGTTGGTTTTTTCAAGAGCCCCTAACCTTTATATAATACTCCAATCATTTTTTAAGAATATCTCCTACCAGAAAATAATTAATAATTATTTTTCTGGATAATCTTTTGAACCAAATGATCATTCAAATTTTGGGCTAGGTTCTTTAAATCTTATGGGTGGTTTTTTTTCTAGGAGAAACTCAAAAAATTAGTGCTCCACCTCATGTGGATATTGATTGGTGGTTCAAATTTAAATCAAGAATCTATACTAGTCAAAAAGTCCTAATTCTATCTAGATTCAAACTCCTTTTAAACCTTTGAATTTAAATAAGATTTCTTGTTTGAATTTAAATAAATATTTTCTACAAACATTATCCATATTTAATTAATTTAAATAAAAGAAATAGTTTGGATTTCCTTTCCACTAAAAAAATGTGTATAATTCATTAAGAAAAGAAAATCTATCAAATAAGCTCTATTATTTAAATCAATTAATAATTTAATATTTATAATATATTTAAATAATTTTGAAATAAAATATTCTTCCCTCCATCCATTAAAAAATCGTACCCTATAATTAGGAGAGAAAAATTTTGTTTTCAAAAATTAAATAATTCAAACACATCCTTATTTCTAAAATTCAATTAACCAAAATAAATATCAAATAATTATTTTATTTACAACTAATCATATGTTGACAAATCACATTATTTGTCTATATTAATTTCACATGTCCGATCATTTCGGGATTGTATGTTAGAGAGTATCATGTCTTAATAGACATTATTAAATTCTCATTTAATTTACTGATCTCATTAGGAATAAATCCTGAGACGCTTCGTGGAACTACATGAGCTAGTAGAGGGACCTGATCGAAATATGTAAAGAGACTCCTATAATTGTAAAAAATTAATCCTGGATTATTTATTCATCAATTATCAACTTCAGGACTATTCTACTAAAAGTTTGAAGCTGAACTCCTGTTTACATACCGTATTACGAAAGCTCTCTAACGCAGTGTTTTTTTCCATGATTTATTCATCGCTTGCTTAATCCCCATATGTTATCCATGATTGAATTAAGGACTTTTCCGTTTTACCTTTTCAATCATTTTAACTTAAAGTTCCATTATTCTCTGATGAAATAACCACCAATTGTGAAGCCATACAATCGGTAAACCATTAGAGAATACAAAGTAAACCGAGGACCAAGATCTTGCCATATTATCTTTCAATTCCCGAATAATACATTTAAGTAGATAACATGTACTATCGTTAAGATAACTATGGATTCCGTATCTATGAATCTTGATTTCTTCATCCATAAATCATACACCCAAAACACAAGTATATTAACTATCAATTATCAATGTCTCACCTATAGTGGATCAAAGTACATAAGTCATGGATGCGAACTCAAGTATTCATTTCGTGATCAAGATTAATACAGGATGATAATCAAAACGTTATTAATTCTAATAAACGGAATTATTAAACCGAATCAATTAATACCTTAGGTCCGGTCCAATGTCATACCTCAATACTGGTATACATTAAAGTTTCTACTCAGAACCAATTCGATGGTCAAGACAAACTATCTCTCCAAGAAAATAGACAACTTTTACAATCTTATCATAAATAAGATCCCCAAATCTTATTCCATCGATTGCGGACTATTTATTTAGATTGTTATCAAATTATCACGTCTTTTATGTATACCCCGTATACATATGGTAATTCGATATATTACCAACAGCTCAGGAGTATTTTATATTTACTCAAAATAATCATACAATCAACAAATGAAAGTTAAGAGCTCAATTACCAAATATATTTGTCTATAAAATATATTAGGATTATTATTAAAACTTCATATCAAATATATTCATGCAAAACTATATAAAAAAGAATACAAGCACAAAATATAAGATTTAAAGTTTCTAAAAGATTTGCTACCAAACATAAATTTTGATAGCAAAAAATGTCTTTCTGGCACCAAACTATTAATTCAGTTGCGGATTCTTGCGTCCTGCAACCAAATTTTGGTAGCAAAAAAAAAAAAAAAAAAATTTGCAACCAAATTTTAGTTTGGTAGCCAAAAGTTTATATTTTGCTATCAAATTTTGATTTGGTAGATGAAAGACATATGCAAAAAAAAAAAAAATGAAAAAAAAATTGTAATTTAATGACAAAAGTTAATATAGAACCATTTTTTTTAGCCTCATTATAGCATAAAATATAGATTGGAAGATGATATACCTTATTCTATATATTAAATTAATAAAATACTACCATAAGTATATTGTCTACTATATGTAAAACATACTTATTAAGATTATATAAATGAACAAATCTTATTACACGTACATGAAAGAGCTAAATTATCAAATATATTTGTTATATAAAATATACTAGCATGATTGTTAAAATTTTGTATCGAACATATTCATGCAAAACTATATATATATATATATATATATATTTTGCAAGCACAAAATATAAAGTTTAAAGTTTCTAGAAGATTTGCTACTAAACACAACTTTTAGTAACGAAAAATGCATTTCAGACACCAAAATATAATTTGGTAGTGGATTTTTCCGTTCTTCCACCAAAATTTGGTAGCCAAAAATTTAAAAATGAAAAAAAATGTAATTTAATGCTAAAAGTTAATTTAGAACCATTTTTTAGCCATATTATAATATGTAATATAGGTTTGAAGATGCTATACCTTATTCTATATACTAAAATAGTCAAATACTACAAATAAGTACATTGTTTACTCTATGTATAGTAAGGTCATATGAATGAACACGTCTTATTACACCTACATGAAAGAGCTAAATTACTAAATGTATCTGTTATATTATATATACTAGGATGATTGTTAAAAACTTCATATCGAACATTTTAATGCAAAACTAAAACTAAAAATAAAAATAAAAATAAAACACACAGACACACAATTACAAGCGCAATAAGATTTAAAGTTTCTAAAAGATTTGCTATCAAACACAACTTTTGGTAGCAAAAAGTACCTTTCCGCTACCAAAATATAAGTTTGGTGGCAGATTCTTTCTTTCTGCCACCAAATTTGATAGCAAAAATTTATATAATGCTTCCAAACATTGGTAGTAAAAAATATATTTTTGTTACCAAATTTAATTTAGTAGCAAATGCCATCAGCGGGAAAATTTTTGGTTTCCTACCAATATTTTCGCTACCAAAACAAATTTATTAGTAAAAAGTGATATTTTGCCACTAAAACTTGCTGGTAGAAATTTATATTATGCTTCCAAACGTTGATAGCAAAAAAAACTTTTTAACTACCAAACACAATTTGGTAACATATGACAATAGTAGGAAAAAATTTGGCTTCTCGTCAACGTTTTTGCTATCAAAACATGTTTAATATCAAAAGGTGATAATTTGCTTCCAAAACTAGATAGCAGTAATTTTTATTTTGATTCCAAAAGTTGGTAGCAAAAAAATATTTTTTGCTACCAAACAGAATTTGGTATTACATGATATTAGTGGGAAGAATTTTTGGCTTCCTGCCAACGGTATTTCTACCAAAACACCTTTGGTAGCAAAAGGTGATAATTTACTACCATAACATGGTGGCCAAATTTTGACCTTTTGTTACCAAAGGTTGTTTTGGTAGCAAAAAATTTTTGACGGGAACTAAATTTTAATTCATGCCATGCTATCTATTATCAAACGGTATCTGATAGTGGGATTGCGTTGTTTTTGCTATCAAATTTGATATTCAAATGTTTGTACCTTTCAACTATCAAAATTTGATAGCAAAAAGCCTATTTTCTGTTATCAAATTTAGTTTGGTACCAAAGAGTTTGGTCTCTTAAAGTCATGATTATTGTAGTGCACTTGGAGCATGAAGTGCATAGGCTTTTTTTTTTTTTTTTTTTTTTTTTTCTAACTGATGAAATATCAAAGTTCAGAAAAGAGCCCCGCACATGCTTTTGAAGATGAAATCATGAATTATTTTAGCTATTGGATTTGCTTAGAGATGTAAATGGAATTAGCCGTGGATTCAGTACTGTGATTTCAATTACCTCTAGTTTATTTGATTTATTCGTGTAGTCACTTTGCTCTTGGCTCTTAATTTAATCGGTTAATCAAATGGAAGACTAGATTTCTTGAGTTTTCTATTGATTGTTCGTCGTTAGCTTGGCAGGTTTATTTTCTGGTTCTCTTGGCTTCCTTGAAGCTTCATTTCTGATCCTCTGAAATCTGAATAGTAATACTTTCTGAATATTTCTATATTTTGTACCCTGTTAATAAAAATTGAGTTGCGAACTTGGAGTGAGAAAACCACAGTTGAAAATATTGATTGAATTTTCCCCCAAAAAAAAAAAAAAAAAAACACAACAACAACAACGCTGTGTAATTAGGTTTTTTTTACTATTTACTATTATGATGAGAGGAAATGTACCCATTTTTTAATAACAAAAAGCTGCATTAATGGAAAAGGAGCTTTTGCATAAAATTATAGTAGTGTTAATTACTCAGAAAACATTATTCAAAGAAATTGTTTGGCTTATTGCATCTAGATTAATAGGATCATCGTTTTCCATATTATACTAATATACTAAAGGAAAGGGGATTTTCACTGTTATTTCTATAGTGTACTGACGATTTTGCCCTCATTATTTAGCCTCACGGTCCCTCTCTCCACAGTGTGGATATTTTTGCCCTCCAAACCCTAATGTTTCCTTCTCTTTCTTGCTTCTGCCGCCCATTGTGTACTCTTGTTTTCTCTCTCTACTATCGATGTTCTAGCTCTCTCTCTCTCTATCGCTCACTCCCTCTCTCTTTTCTTATTCTTCAGATTCTTTGGCTTTCAAACCCTAATTTTCTCTCCTCTTTTTTGCTTCTGCCGCTCATGTTTCCCTTCCATTGTGTATCTTTATTGTTGATGTTCTAACTCTCTCTCTCTTTCTGCCTGTCTCTCTTTCTTTCTTCTTATTTTTCGGATTTTTGGCCTTCAAACCCTAGAATTCCCCCCCTGTTTTTTTTTTTTAACTGTTGGGTTTTTGTGTCGAATATTTAGATTTTCACATTTGTTATGTTGTTTTGTTTTTAATTACTGTATCCGATTTTTTCCCCCTCTCTCTCTGGTTCTGTCCGAACCCCTTTTTTTTGTTTCATTTTTTTGTGTTGATTTGATCTTTATTGTTGATATTTTAACTCTCTCTCTGTTTCCTTATTTTTTCGGATTTTCACTTTCAAACCCTAGAATTTTTTTTTTTTAATATTATTGGGTTTTTGTGTTGAATGTTTAGATTTTCACATTTATTATGTTGTTTTGTTTTTCATTACTATATCCGGTTTCTTTGCCCCCTCTCTCTCTGGTTTTATCCAAACTCTAATTTTTTTTTGTTCATTTTTTTGTATTGATGTTGATCTCTATTATTGATGATCTAACCTTTTCTCCCTGTATCTGCCGGTCTCTCTCTCTCTCTCTCCTTATTTTTTGGATTTTTGGCCTTGAAACCCTAGATATTTTTTTCCTTTTTTGATGTTGTTGGGTTTTTGTGTTGAAAGTTTAGATGGATTTTTGTGTTGAGGTATAGATTTTAATATTTGTTATGTTTCGTTTTTTTTATTTCATTATTGTATCCCATTTCCCTCATCCCTCCCCCAGTTCTGTCCAAACCTTTTTTTTTTTTTTTTTGTTCATTTTGTTGTGTTGATGTTGTTGAGTTTTTATGTTGAAGTTTTAGATCGATTTTTATCTTGAAGATTTAGATTTAGATTTTTGTTGTTTGGATTTTTAGTCTCCAAACCCTAAATATTTTTTTAAATATTATTGGGTTTTTGTGTTGAAGGTTTAGATGTCTTTATTCAGAATGATGAGTTTTGATTTTGGTTTTTTTTTTTTTTTTTTTTTGCTGTGTCCGAACCCTACATTTTGATTTTTGATTTTTTTTGGTCAATTCTTTTGTTGAGATTTCACATTGTTATTATTGTTCTATCTTTTTTTATTTTACGTTTTTTATTTTTTCCCTTATTTTTCTTTTTGTTATTTTTTAACTCATTGTTCATTGTTTCTATTTGGTTTCTCTCCTCTCCTTTCTTCGAACTCTATTTTTATTTTTTTGATCTGTTTTATGACTTTTTGGCTGATTTTTGGAAACAGTAAAAAACTTAAACAAAATATACGGTATGTATTTTTTTTTCCTCTAAGATTATTTGGGTGCCAGTTTTTTTTTTAATAATTATATTTGATTTTTGCTAATTTATTTTTGTAGATTATAGTAATGATGATGGAAAAATGGATGAATGCAAGTATTCAGTAAAGGATTGAGGACTTTTTTTTTTGTTATGTTTATGTCTTTGTATTTTTCCTTTTTTTTTTCCCTCTCCGGGTAATATCTTCCCGAATTTGTTTGCAAATTTTATCTTTTTATTTTATATGTTGATGATTTACAGTTTTGTTTAGGATTGCAGTTTGGTTTTTATTTGATGGTTTTTTTTTATCTTTTTTTTTTATATGGTTTGATTTTGTTATAAATAGGATTTTTTAATGGTTGACTTTGATTAGGTTAGTGTTTGTGTGGTTTTTTTTTTATTATCATCATTCTTTAATATGTTAGGTGTAATCCGTGAAATAAATTATCTGTTTACTAACTGTATTATCTCATTTAGTTAGGTTTGGATGGATTGTTAGGCTTTTTTACTATTTAGTTTTGTAGCTGTAACCATATTAGATGATTTGTCTTTAGCATTTACTATTTCTAAATTTTCCTTTTTTGTGTTGTAATTGTATTATTTGCTACAAATATGTGATTTACTGTCTCATGATTGTTTTGACTGAGATTTTTTTAACTGCAGCTTCATCATTAATGAATCTGATTTGGTTAAAATTTCTTATATCTTATCTGTTGTGTGTGTAAAAAGATTTCTTCCTTTCTCTTGCACCAACTCTTTTTAAAAAAAAATTTGGTCTTTTGTTGTTTAGCCAACTTTCTCTTATAAATAAACTCTCTTCATTTATTGTTTTATTACCACCCATTATCATTAATGCTTCTGCAATATTCTCTTAACTCCTCTAGTTTAAACATTCATTTATCTCTCTTCAAACGTGCCTTTTTTTTTTTTTTTCAAGGTACTACTCTTATTTAAAGTTCTTAATTAGTATTGATTGTTGTTTTTATTTTGTTTATTCTTAATGGTTCTCGATATTCTTTTATACTATTTAAACATATTTATTATTATGATAATGATATTATAAACATATTCAAAAAAAAAAATTTATTGTGTTCTGTTCCTTTTCACTCTCTTTTTTTTTTTTTTTTTTGTGCTGTTATAGATGATCTTTACAAAAATTTTTGAATTAAAAATTTTCCCATTCTATGATGATCTCTATTCAAATATGTAATAATACATATATCAGATTTACTGTTTAATTTGGTATATATTGTTGACTATGATATCATTGATGGCATATGTTAAATAACTGTTATATACTATTTGACCATCTTAACTGTTGCTGTGGATATTTAGAATGTATTCGTTTTCTTTTTTTTTTTTCACAATATATATGTAACAATTATGTTACTGTTTTTATATTACTGTAATATTTCTCCTCCCCCCGTTTTTTTTTTTTAATGTTAACCCTTTTTTCCCCCTTTTTTTTTCCCGCTCTCTGTTTTCTTTGGGAACATTTATAACTTTTTTTCTCTCCCCTTTTTGTTTAAACACATTCCCAAGTATTACACTTGGTAGCTATGAGAGATGATATTGAATTGTATTTTAGTTATTATTTAACAGATATTCTTAACTATATGAGAGATTTGAGCATGTTATAAAATATTTAATAAAAATTTGTGTAATATTTTTTATAGTATATATGTATATATTATGTTATTTATATATATATATTAGTGTATGTAATTAAAGGTTCAAGGTTCTGTTTTTTTCGCAATGTTGCATTATTATTATAATTTTTGTTTTCTTTTTTGTTTTATAATTTTTTTCCTTCTTTTAGTTTCTATTGCCCAAGGATTTTTTTTTTATCCATTACATTGCTGTAATATTTAAGTTTATGGGAATAATTATTGTATTTAAATGTTTTTACAATTGTAAATTATTGTAATCTTATATGTATGATTTAGTTTCTTTTATCATGTAATCCTGTAGTATAAGAACAAATTTTTTATGTTTTATAAATTTTATTTAGTTTGTATTTAAATTGGACAAATTAATTGGTAATAATAAATAAAGATAACTTAATATATTTATAATTTTATTTCACAAATGTAAGTTTTTTTTTTTGAAGGAAAAAAATTACGTGGAAAAAAAGAAATGATGGTAAATAACATGTTGATAAATTAGATATCTTTATTATTGCATCTTAAATTTATTAATTAAAATAGATTTTTATTTTGTTTAAATACCATAACTGATCATAGTGAATAAGAATAATTTATTTATTCTTTATTTTACGAAATGTAGATTCTCATAATAAAAAAAATTAAAAAACTATATTGAAACATAACATTTTGATCGATTATGTAGTAAAAATATATAAAATTCAACTAATAAAAATTGGAACTGTCTGTACGGACAGCGGCTGAGAGAACAGGGAGATGTTAGGATCTATATGTGCTCTAAGGATAGAAAATCAATGTTAGGGATTTTATGTAAATATGACATTTTGATATTAATAAGAGGAGGTTATTCATGTTTAATAAGTTGTGTCCTATTTATTTTCATTTGTTGATTGTATGTTTGAGCAAACATAAAATACTCCTTGACTGTTGGTAATATATCGGATTACCATATGTATATGGGGTATACATAGAAGACATGGTAATTTGATAACAGTCAAAATAAATAGTCCGCAATCGATGGAATAAGATTTGGGGATCTTATTCATGATAAGATTGTAAAGGTTGTCTACTTCCTTAGAGGGATCGTTTGTCTTGACCATCGGATAGGTTCCGAGTGGAAACTTTAATGTATACCAGTATTGAGGTATGACATTGGACTGGACCTGAAGTGTTAATTGATTTGGTTTAATAATTCCGTTTACAAGAATCAATGACGCTTTGATTATCATCCTGTATTAATCTTAATCCTGAAATGATTACTTGAGTTCGTATCCATGACTTATGTACTTTAATGCACTACAGGTGAGACACTGTTAATTTATAATCAATATACTTGTGTTTTGGGTGCATGACTTATGGATGGAGAAATCAAGATTCATAGATATGGAATCCATAGCTATCTTAACGATAGTACATATTATCTACTTAAAAGCATTATTCGGGGATTGAAAAATAGTATAACAAGATCTTGGCCATCGGTTCACTTTGTGTTCTCTGATGGTTTACCAATTGTATGGTTTTACAATTGGTGGTTCTTTCAATGGAGAATAATGGAACTTTAAGTTAAAATGATTGAAAAGGTAAAACGGAAAAAGTCCTTAATTCAATCATGGATAACATATGGGGATTAAGCAAGCGATGAATAAATTATGGAAGAAGCACTACGTGAGAGAGCTTTCGTAATATGGTATGTAAACAGGAGTTCAGTTTCAAACTTTTAGTGGAATAGTTTTGAAGTTGATAATTGATGAATAATTAATCTGGGATTAATTTTTCACAATTATAGGAGTCTCTTTACATATTTCCATCGGGTCACTCTATTAGCTCATATAGTTCCATATAGCGTCTCGGGATTTGTTCCTAATGAGATCGGTAAATTTAAATGGAATTTTGTAATGTCTATTAAGACATGTACTGTCTAACATGCAATTCGGAAAAGGATTGGACATGTAGGATTGGTGTAGACAAATAATATGATTTATCAACATGTGATTGATTAATTTGAATTTTAGAAACAAGATTGTGTTTGAATTATATAATTTTGGAAAACAAAGTTTTTCTCTCCTAATCTAAATGTGGAGCACGGTTTTTAGATAGGTGGAGGGAAGAAAATTTTGTTTCAAAATTGTTCAAATATATTCCTAACATTAAATTATTAATTGATTTAAATAATAGAGATTATTTGATGAATTTTTTTTCCTTTAAATTGTTGTGCACGGTTTTGAGAGGAGAAAAAAATTCAAATATTCCATTTATTTAAATTAATAAATATGGTTAATGTTTGAGGAAAAATATTTAATTCAAACAAGTGAATCTTATTTAAATTCAAAAAGGTTTAAAAGTAATTTGAATCTAGATAGGACTAGGATCTTTTCACTAGTCTAGATTCTTGATTTAAAATTTGAACCACCAATCTAGATTTATCCTTTAGTGGCCGAAAATTTGGAGGAGATTCTCTCCTTGGAAAAATGTTTTTAGGTTCAATGAATCTAGCGCTAAAGTTGTATGATCTTTTGGTTCAAAATTTATCCGGAAAAATAATTATTAATTATTTTTCAAGAAGGAATTAAATTTTGAAAAGGATTAGACTTCTATATAAAGGCTGGGAATTCTTCAGAAACTAATTTTTTAGTCATTCACAAGAGGGAAAACGTTTTTGGGAGAGAGAAAGAAAACCAATTGTGGTTTCTTCCACTTCATAAAATTCGGCTATCTTGTGAGAAAGAAAAAGAGAGAAAATTCCAGTGAATCAAAACTGTGAGGAAGGTTAAACCGAGTGATAATTTTCATAGGAGGTTAACCGGTTCCTGTTTTGTAGTTTTAAAGAAAAAAGTTGGATCATATTCTCAACGAGGAACATCGGAATTGAGAAAGAGGGATCTAGACTTCGGAAAGCATTACCGGTCACTTGAATTCATAGAACGTGTGCCCACACACACTCTGAGACGTGGAACTCGAGAATAGTAGAGAAGACACGTTGGTCAAATGCTCTAGTAATTTCAGAATCCGAGAAATAAGGTACGCTTGATCATGAATTTAATTTATTGTTATATGCATCATGAGATTCTTTTCGAAACGGCATAAAAAATTTTAAAACTTCCGCTGCGCCGCAATTCTGATATCGGGTTTTTTTTTTTTCTAACAATTGGTATCAGAGCCTACTCATGATTATGCATATAACATAAATTATTTGATCAAATAAATTTCTCTCTATGCATTAATGAAATATTTTAGAGAGTTGGCACTCTAGGTTTTATTTTGTGTATGTTAAATATATTATGAATGGATGTATGGTTGAATACTTTATATTATTTTTATAATATATGATGCTTATTCAATTTTGCCGATCATGATTCCATAGAGGTTAGAATTTGTATCTAAGTTTTTCAAGTGTAATAGATGCGGTCTATTATCACCGTTAGGTCGTTCTTTCAATTCCTAGAATTTTTGTAAGTCCGAAACGGCATAGGAATTTTTTTGTAAAATTTGGGATACAATGGATTCGAGGAGATTGAAGATGAATGAAGGTATGAAAATTTTCAAAGGATGTGATTTATTTTTATTTTTTTTTAATTAAAAATATTTTTTTTAAAATAAAAAAAGAATCACAGAATCTTTATGAAAATTTAATTTCCAATGATATGTGATTTTGATAATTTGAAAATCAAAATTGAAAATTTAAATTTAAATTTAATGGATATTATTATGAATTTTAAAATTTTGAGATTTAAATTTGAAATTTCAAATTTGAAATTTTTTGAATTTTAAAATTTAATAAACCGGATTTTTATTTAAATTTTGATATTTTGTAATTTTGATTAAAATTAAAAATCACAAATAATCTTTTTTGAAATTTGAATTTTAAATTTAAATTGAAAAAATGTGACATTGGAGAAGGAAGACACATTGAAGAAGGATATATGGCATGGATCTACAAATGAAGGCCGATATATGTTTCGGTTAATTTTTGTAAATTTTACAATTTTCTTTTCTCTAGGATGGAATCATGATCCACGGCTATTTACATATTTTGCAAACCATGGATGATGTGTTGCTAGATGAATATGTTATATTATTTCGTGATGTATTGATAACATGCCGTATAGATTAGGGAGTGCCACTCAATAAATATTGTTTATGCATGAAAAACAAAAACCCTAATTTAAAAGATTGAGTGGGAGAAGGTTTTATATACTAAGACCTACGGCCTCCATCATTGGTCCAATAGTTACGTATGATAGTGCCTACTACTCGGTTTTGACCCGAGAATTCCCTTCGGATAGGTATCTTACCTAGAGCGCACACTGATTTAGATTTCCGAAAGGATAACAATTTTAGACATATTTTATGTTTATGATCACCCCTCGGTGGCGGATATAAAATATGGATTCAAAATTGGAAACGATGGTTATACACTCATGCTACTTTATTTATTAATCTTCCCTCGAGGCTCTGATATGTAAAATAGTGGCCAAATAAACGATAGTTAATATGTATTTAATGGAGTTTGCTCCATGGACGAATATGTATTAATCGGAAGGGATCCGTGTTCTTGGCTAGTTATTCTATGACTACCACTCGGTAGCTTAGAAAGCAGAAGCTAGGAATTATCATTGTAAGGTATGTGTTTTAAGGGTTTTACACATGAACATTTAGATCGCATATAGATCTCTGTGTTTTATTACAAAACCATATTTTATAAATTAATATGATGTTTGCTCGTACTTATTACATGTTTTCTTATTATAGATCAAAATGTCGAGCCCTTTATCTGTGATACTTATGCAAAACAAATTAACTGGCGAAAACTTTAATGACTGGAAAAGGAACTTGCTTATCGTCCTGAATTTTGAGAAACACAGTTTCGTCCTAACCCAACCTAGACCACCTACGCCTGCGATCGATGCTCCTGATAGGGAATATGTTGCGCTTGAGCGCTGGGACAATTCCAACCTAAGAGCCATGTGCTATATTCGGGCGAGCATGTCTAACGTGCTCCAGAAACAGCATGAGGAACATCAAACTGCTAGGCAGATCATGGATAACCTGGAGGAGATTTTTGGTGAACAAATTATCCATGCTAAGACCGATGCTATCAAAGTCTCATGAACTACAGGCAGAAGGTTGGAACTCCCATCAAGGAACACATGATGAAAGTCATGGCTTATTTGTCTGAGGCTCGGACAAATGGGGCTGAGATCGATGCTGCAACTCAATTGGTTATGGTTTTCCAAACCTTATCCAAGGATTTCGATTTGTTTCAGGCATCCTACAACCTTATACGGAAGGAGATATCTTTAACGGAATTGATGAAAGAGTTGCAAGTCTTTGAGAACATTTTTAAGGGTTATGGATCTAAGGCTGAGGCAAATGTGGCTGAACCTAGTTCGCCTGCTCCTAATCCTAAAAGGAAGAAGGAAAAGGGGAAGAACAAGGGAAATGCACCTGTTTCTAAGAAGTCTACCAAGACTAAGAAGCGAAAGGTCAATCCCAAAAAGGTTAAGTGCTTTCACTGTGGGAAGAAAGGATATTTCAAGAAGGATTGCCGAGAATACCTGGCTTTACAAAGCAGAAAGGTAATTTCAATGTCATGTATCTTGAGGGTTGTTTAGTGGAAAAAGCTAAGGACAATTGGGTTATAGATTCTGGAGCCACTAACTATGTTTGTATATCTCTACAGGGGTTCAAGGTAACGAGAAGTCTGTATGAGGAGAACTTCACGTTAAAAACCGGTGATGGGACGTTGGTACAAGCTGAAGCAGTGGGAGAAGTACATCTTTATTTTGATGAATTTAGGTTTATTGTTTTGAGACATTGTTTTATGCTCCTAGTTTTAAGAGGAACCTAATTTCGGTAGCTTGTTGATTAAAGATTCTTATTCAGTTTCTTTAATAATAAAGTTGTTATTAGGAAAAACAATTCTCTTATCTGTAATGGATGGATGCATGGAAATCTTTGTTTTATCAAACTTAAGATGCACTCACTGCTTGATACAGAATTGGAAAAGAACTCTAAAAGACTTAAGTCTTCTCACTCTAACAAATCATATCTTTGGCATTTACGACTTGGTCACATAAGCCTTAACAGAATTCAAAGGATGGTAAAGGAGGAAAGCCTTTACTTGTATGAGGTTGAACCTTGGCCACAATGTGAATCCTGTTTGGAGGGCAAGATGACTAAATGGCACTTTGCTGCTAAAGATAGTCGTGCCGAGAAACTTTTAGAACTTGTGCATACGGATGTTTGTGGTCCCATGAACATAGAAGTACGTGATGGGTATGAGTATTATATCACTTTTATTGATGATTACTCAAGGTATGGAAATGTCTATTTGATGACCCGCAAAAGCGAAATCTTTGACAAGTTCAAAGAATTTCGGGTTGAAGCGGAGAAACAATTAGGTAAGTCCATTAAGACACTTCGATCGGATCAAGGTGGGGAATATCTATCGGATGAGTTCTTAGGATATTTGATAAAGAATGGGATACAATCCCAGTTGACTGTACCTGGTACTCCTCAACATAATGGTGTAGCTGAGAGAAGGAATAGGACCCTATTGGATATGGTCCGGTCTATGATGAGTTATTCCACATTACCTTTGTCATTTTGGGGGCACGCTATACAAACTGCATGCTATCTTCTGAATAACGTTCCTCCAAATCGGTTCCTAAAACTCCTTACGAGTTATGGATGAGTAGGAAACCTAATTTAAATCATATTCAAATTTGGGGTTGTCCAGCACACGTCCTAGATAAGGAAGCGAAGAAGTTGGAGTCATGATCAGAAGTGTGCTTGTTTGTTGGCTATCCAAAAGGGACGAAAGGTGGTCTGTTCTATAATCCGAAGCAAAATAAAGTCTTTATTTCTACACAAGTAACATTCCTGGAGGAAGTTATATGGAAGACTTTAAACCTCGTAGCAAAGTAGTGCTTGAGGAGATGACTTCGGGTTTGGAAATTCCTAAAATCACAGAAAACCCTGTGGAAAAACCACTAAAGAATTAACAACCACGGGAGCTTCGTCGTAGTGGGAGGATTATCAGGGAACCTGAAAGGTACCTGTTCAATGGTGAAGTTTTTGAAGCAGATTCCATATAACATATTGATGATCCGGCTACGTACAAAGAAGCTATGGAGGATGTTGATTCTAGTCTTTGGCAAAAGGCTATGAACACCGAGATGAATATATAGATTCCAACGAGGTCTGGAAACTTGTAAACTTACCCCAAGGCATAAAACCGATTGGGTGTAAGTGGGTATACAAGATGAAGAGAGGTGTGGATGGGAAAGTGTAAACTTTCAAGGTAAGACTTGTAGCAAAGGGCTATACGCAGAAAGAAGGAATCGATTATGAATAAACCTTCTCGCCTGTAGCAATGCTCAAGTCAATCCGCATTCTTTTGTCTATTGCGACTGCTCTCGATTATGAGATCTGGCAAATGGATGTCCAGACAGCTTTCTTGAATGGCTCTCTTGAGGAAGATATCTATATGATACAACCAGACGGGTTCAAGGCAAAGGGCCAAGAAGACAAGGTGTGCAAGTTGCTTAAATCTGTTTATGGATTAAAGCAAGCTTCTCGTTCTTGGAATATTAGGTTTGATCAAGCAATCAAAACCTATGGATTCAAACAAAACATTGATGAACCATGTGTTTATAAATGTATCAAGAACGAGAAAGTGGTTTTCCTAGTACTTTATGTGGATGATATATTGCTTATTGGAAACGATGTGGCAATGTTATCATCTGTCAAAGTTTGGTTAGCCAAACAGTTTGACATGAAGGACTTAGGAGAAGTTAGTTATGTTCTTGGAATTCAACTCTTTAGAGATAGAAAGAACAAAACGATAACACTCTCCCAAGCTTCATACATTGATAAAGTACTTAAAAGTTTTCTATGAAAGATTCCAAGAAAGGTGCTTAACCTTTCAGGATTGGAATCAAGCTTTCTAGAGATGACTGTCCCAAGACATTGGAAGAAAGGGAGTGTATGAAAATGTACCTTATGCATCAGCAGTAGTAGTCTTATGTACGCTATGTTATGTTACGCCCCGACTTCCTTCGCCGGGTCGTCACCTTACTTAAATTAAAACTCAATCTTAAATACTTAACCTTATAGAAAATTTCAGAATAAATTTTTCTTTTATTCTTTCTTTTCTTCAAACTTTAAACTTGATTTTAAAAACTATTTACTTTCAAACTTAAACTTAACTTATCATCATGCATATTCGTATGTACTCACACGAGTACTAATATCGTGGACCAGACCCGACTTAGCGCGGATCGGTACAACACGAGGCAACTTGCTTGCCATACATACTTGAAACTTTTCTTAAACATAACAAAACACATTTTACAAACGTATTTTATAAAACATATTTTCCAAACCCGTGGCGGTGTCCATCCCACATTTCACAGTCCGCAGCACCAACTCTTCACAGTTTTGCATCAAGTACTGCCGTTAGGTTGCTTACCTACAGCATGAACGTAAGTAATGAGCTAATTGCCCAGTAAGTACAATATTCAATCCACAAAAACATTTTTAAACATATAAAATGCGTGAACCGATTATGTTCTTTTTCAAAGCTACTATGTTTCAATATCTTGGTTATAAACCCTTATATGTCATACATGCTCGTACCGTAGTACTCATCCATGGAGTGGTTGGAGGCGGCCAATCCAAACCAAGTCAAACTATGAAACTAATTGTTTGCATAGAGTGATTGGGGTAGGCAGTCCAATCCAATTCAAACCATTGACTTAACCATTTAAACCCGCCCTTGTGGCAAGTCGGTACGACACAATAACATTAGCGGGTCTTTAACTCCTAACTTAACTTATTCTTACCATGTGATTTAATAATGGTGAACATGCTTCATGATGTCACAAACATAATACATTCTAACATAAATTACCATGTCATAACATAACATAACTTGACATACATAAACTTATCATGACATAACTTATCATAACATGACATACATGACGTAACCTTATCATAACGTAACTTATCATATCATACTTATACTTGTCATAACATACTTAACTTATCATGACACCGCTTTTCATAACATAACTTAGGTAAATCATGTAAATCAATACATGATTTCGTAAAAACATAACATGTAACAAAAATATTTTGTTCATGCTGCAGGTGGAGTTGTACTTACCTCTCTAGCTATGTCCTACGTTAAGCTGCTTCCTCTCAGAGTACAGCTGTAGGTTCCCTCCTGCTCATTTTAGGACATAGATGAGGTTCTAATTAGTATGGCGGAATGTTGATAAACTAACCAACATGCATACTAATCCTAAATGTAGGTCTCAAATACTAGACGTCTTATTGGGTTACAAATAGTAACCCTATGAATAAATTCTTTAAGAGGTTACGTTGGATAACCTCATGTGTTAAACCTTTATGCATACTGTTAGGGTTAGGTTTCATTCCTAACCTTGGGCTTTATTCTTGTCCATAATCATTGGGTTACCTCAAATAATCCTATATCATAGCCCAATTTATTACTTATGATATCCTTTAGGGTTATCTTGACTAACCCTTAAGGTTAATCATAATTAAACTCTTGATCATCAAAAGTTAACCCTATCTGGGTTAAACTTGAGCTCTAGGCTTTGGCCTAGTAATTCGAATATTATTTCCTGTTATTACCGTAGTCATTTTATTTACCCAGTTTGGTTTAAAAACCCATTTTCCATCTCTTTGGAAACTTGGGTAATTATCTTCAAAACAATCTTTTTGTTTGACTTAAAAACTGAAAATCTTCAAATGAGACTTATAAAATTATTGACTATTGGAAACTGCCTTTGGAACAGTTTCACAATGTCCATTTGCAGTGAAACTGCAAAAATATGCATTTTCTGTGTCAACTTTGTAAATCCTGTACAGGATTCCCCTAATTCCTGTACAGTTTTCCGAAATCCATTTTCATCTTAAAATCCAGACTGAATTTGTAAAACTTGTCTTCACGAAAGTTGTAAACATTGAAAAACTCTACAACTTTCATGTTTTGGGTAAAACCCAGTTCTGGCGTTTTCGTGATCAAAAACCCTTTGGAACTAGTCCTGGCCGTGCACGGGTCCTGAGCACTTCAGGCACGGGTTTTGGTAAAAACCGAGGCCATTGGAGCCTCATTTTACAAAACTGTCCACGTTTTCCTCTAGGAAAAACTCTACTTAAAACTTTCATGTTTTGAGTTTCCCCTGATTCGGCCTCTAGAGCCTCAAAAACCGATTTTCCCGAAACTGGCCAATTTCTACCCGAGTTGGCAGTTTTCGGTTTAAATTTTTGTTTACGTCCTATAACGTTCACCCTACCTCGACCGAACTCAGCGGGAGCCTAAAACAGACATGCATAACGTTTCTAACGTTCGGGTTCCACATGCAAGCCAAATTGAACGTCATTCATAATCATGCATAAACCCTAGGCATTCTAGCAAACACCTAGCATGCACATAATTGAACACCAAACCTTAAACTTAAACAAATCAAGCATAAGCTCATAATTAACAAGCTAGGGCAGAACTTAAAAGTGGGCTTATACCCTTACAAACCATAGCTTAAATACATTAATTTCTCCACACGAAATTTAAATGAAAGCTTGAATCGGTTAGGGTTTTACCTCACTTTCTTGGCTCAAGGTGGGCTCGGTTTCCTCCCTTTTTCCTAACCAACAGCCGCTGGTTTTGCTTGGCTAAAAGGGTCCGAAATTTCCAGCCTTCTTTCCCTTGAAGTCCGGTCACCAACTTGCACCAAAATTTCCAGCCAATTGCTCCAAAACCCGGTTTGGATTCTTGGCTTGGTTCTCCCCCCTACAACCGGCCTTGGCTAAGGATTTGGGTTCCAAAATTTTCTCCAACTTTTTGCTTGGTTTCCTACTTGAATCCGACCATCACTAAGCCCTACACACTCTTGGTT
>CM046373.1:11455696-11489058 GCA_025413025.1 Ficus hispida
AACCCTTTTTCCCCCTTTTTTTTTCCCGCTCTCTGTTTTCTTTGGAACATTTATAACTTTTTTTCTCTCCCCTTTTTGTTTAAACACATTCCCAAGTATTACACTTGGTAGCTATGAGAGATGATATTGAATGTATTTTAGTTATTATTTAACAGATATTCTTAACTATATGAGAGATTTGAGCATGTTATAAAATATTTAATAAAAATTTGTGTAATATTTTTTATAGTATATATGTATATATTATGTTATTTATATATATATATTAGTGTATGTAATTAAAGGTTCAAGGTTCTGTTTTTTTTCGCAATGTTGCATTATTATTATAATTTTGTTTTTCTTTTTTGTTTATAATTTTTTTTCCTTCTTTAGTTTCTATTGCCAAGGATTTTTTTTTTATCCATTACATTGCTGTAATATTTAAGTTTATGGGAATAATTATTGTATTTAATGTTTTTACAATTGTAATTATTGTAATCTTATATGTATGATTTAGTTTCTTTTATCATGTAATCCTGTAGTATAAGAACAAATTTTTTTATGTTTTATAATTTTATTTAGTTTGTATTTAATTGGACAAAATTAATTGGTAATAATAAATAAAGATAACTTAATATATTTATATTTTATTTCACAAATGTAAGTTTTTTTTTTTGAAGGAAAAAATTACGTGGAAAAAAAGAAATGATGGTAAATAACATGTTGATAAATTAGATATCTTTATTATTGCATCTTAAATTTATTAATTAAAATAGATTTTTATTTTGTTTAAATACCATAACTGATCATAGTGAATAAGAATAATTTATTTATTCTTTATTTACGAAATGTAGATTCTCATAATAAAAAAAATTAAAAAACATATTGAAACATAACATTTTGATCGATTATGTAGTAAAATATATAAAATTCAACTAATAAAAATTGGAACTGTCTGTACGGACAGCGGCTGAGAGAACAGGGAGATGTTAGGATCTATATGTGCTCTAAGGATAGAAAATCAATGTTAGGGATTTTATGTAAATATGACATTTTGATATTAATAAGAGGAGGTTATTCATGTTTAATAAGTTGTGTCATATTTATTTTCATTTGTTGATTGTATGTTTGAGCAAACATAAATACTCCTTGACTGTTGGTAATATATCGGATTACCATATGTATATGGGGTATACATAGAAGACATGGTAATTTGATAACAGTCAAAATAAATAGTCCGCAATCGATGGAATAAGATTTGGGGATCTTATTCATGATAAGATTGTAAAGGTTGTCTACTTCCTTAGAGGGATCGTTTGTCTTGACCATCGGATAGGTTCCGAGTGGAAACTTTAATGTATACCAGTATTGAGGTATGACATTGGACTGGACCTGAAGTGTTAATTGATTTGGTTTAATAATTCCGTTTACAAGAATCAATGACGCTTTGATTATCATCCTGTATTAATCTTAATCCTGAAATGATTACTTGAGTTCGTATCCATGACTTATGTACTTTAATGCACTACAGGTGAGACACTGTTAATTTATAATCAATATACTTGTGTTTTGGGTGCATGACTTATGGATGGAGAAATCAAGATTCATAGATATGGAATCCATAGCTATCTTAACGATAGTACATATTATCTACTTAAAAGCATTATTCGGGGATTGAAAAATAGTATAACAAGATCTTGGCCATCGGTTCACTTTGTGTTCTCTGATGGTTTACCAATTGTATGGTTTTACAATTGGTGGTTCTTTCAATGGAGAATAATGGAACTTTAAGTTAAAATGATTGAAAAGGTAAAACGGAAAAAGTCCTTAATTCAATCATGGATAACATATGGGGATTAAGCAAGCGATGAATAAATTATGGAAGAAGCACTACGTGAGAGAGCTTTCGTAATATGGTATGTAAACAGGAGTTCAGTTTCAAACTTTTAGTGGAATAGTTTTGAAGTTGATAATTGATGAATAATTAATCTGGGATTAATTTTTCACAATTATAGGAGTCTCTTTACATATTTCCATCGGGTCACTCTATTAGCTCATATAGTTCCATATAGCGTCTCGGGATTTGTTCCTAATGAGATCGGTAAATTTAAATGGAATTTTGTAATGTCTATTAAGACAAGTACTCTCTAACATGCAATTCGGAAAAGGATTGGACATGTAGGATTGGTGTAGACAAATAATATGATTTATCAACATGTGATTGATTAATTTGAATTTTAGAAACAAGATTGTGTTTGAATTATATAATTTTGGAAAACAAAGTTTTTCTCTCCTAATCTAAATGTGGAGCACGGTTTTTAGATAGGTGGAGGGAAGAAAATTTTGTTTCAAAATTGTTCAAATATATTCCTAACATTAAATTATTAATTGATTTAAATAATAGAGATTATTTGATGAATTTTTTTTCCTTTAAATTGTTGTGCACGGTTTTGAGAGGAGAAAAAAATTCAAATATTCCATTTATTTAAATTAATAAATATGGTTAATGTTTGAGGAAAAATATTTAATTCAAACAAGTGAATCTTATTTAAATTCAAAAAGGTTTAAAAGTAATTTGAATCTAGATAGGACTAGGATCTTTTCACTAGTCTAGATTCTTGATTTAAAATTTGAACCACCAATCTAGATTTATCCTTTAGTGGCCGAAAATTTGGAGGAGATTCTCTCCTTGGAAAAATGTTTTTAGGTTCAATGAATCTAGCGCTAAAGTTGTATGATCTTTTGGTTCAAAATTTATCCGGAAAAATAATTATTAATTATTTTTCAAGAAGGAATTAAATTTTGAAAAGGATTAGACTTCTATATAAAGGCTGGGAATTCTTCAGAAACTAATTTTTTAGTCATTCACAAGAGGGAAAACGTTTTTGGGAGAGAGAAAGAAAACCAATTGTGGTTTCTTCCACTTCATAAAATTCGGCTATCTTGTGAGAAAGAAAAAGAGAGAAAATTCCAGTGAATCAAAACTGTGAGGAAGGTTAAACCGAGTGATAATTTTCATAGGAGGTTAACCGGTTCCTGTTTTGTAGTTTTAAAGAAAAAAGTTGGATCATATTCTCAACGAGGAACATCGGAATTGAGAAAGAGGGATCTAGACTTCGGAAAGCATTACCGGTCACTTGAATTCATAGAACGTGTGCCCACACACACTCTGAGACGTGGAACTCGAGAATAGTAGAGAAGACACGTTGGTCAAATGCTCTAGTAATTTCAGAATCCGAGAAATAAGGTACGCTTGATCATGAATTTAATTTATTGTTATATGCATCATGAGATTCTTTTCGAAACGGCATAAAAAATTTTAAAACTTCCGCTGCGCCGCAATTCTGATATCGGGTTTTTTTTTTTTCCAACAATTGGTATCAGAGCCTACTCATGATTATGCATATAACATAAATTATTTGATCAAATAAATTTCTCTCTATGCATTAATGAAATATTTTAGAGAGTTGGCACTCTAGGTTTTATTTTGTGTATGTTAAATATATTATGAATGGATGTATGGTTGAATACTTTATATTATTTTTATAATATATGATGCTTATTCAATTTTGCCGATCATGATTCCATAGAGGTTAGAATTTGTATCTAAGTTTTTCAAGTGTAATAGATGCGGTCTATTATCACCGTTAGGTCGTTCTTTCAATTCCTAGAATTTTTGTAAGTCCGAAACGGCATAGGAATTTTTTTGTAAAATTTGGGATACAATGGATTCGAGGAGATTGAAGATGAATGAAGGTATGAAAATTTTCAAAGGATGTGATTTATTTTTATTTTTTTTTAATTAAAAAATATTTTTTTTAAAATAAAAAAAGAATCACAGAATCTTTATGAAAATTTAATTTTCCAATGATATGTGATTTTGATAATTTGAAAATCAAAATTGAAAATTTAAATTTAAATTTAATGGATATTATTATGAATTTTAAAATTTTGAGATTTAAATTTGAAATTTCAAATTTGAAATTTTTTGAATTTTAAAATTTAATAAACCGGATTTTTATTTAAATTTTGATATTTTGTAATTTTGATTAAAATTAAAAAATCACAAATAATCTTTTTTGAAATTTGAATTTTAAATTTAAATTGAAAAAATGTGACATTGGAGAAGGAAGACACATTGAAGAAGGATATATGGCATGGATCTACAAATGAAGGCCGATATATGTTTCGGTTAATTTTTGTAAATTTTACAATTTTCTTTTCTCTAGGATGGAATCATGATCCACGGCTATTTACATATTTTGCAAACCATGGATGATGTGTTGCTAGATGAATATGTTATATTATTTCGTGATGTATTGATAACATGCCGTATAGATTAGGGAGTGCCACTCAATAAATATTGTTTATGCATGAAAAACAAAAACCCTAATTTAAAAGATTGAGTGGGAGAAGGTTTTATATACTAAGACCTACGGCCTCCATCATTGGTCCAATAGTTACGTATGATAGTGCCTACTACTCGGTTTTGACCCGAGAATTCCCTTCGGATAGGTATCTTACCTAGAGCGCACACTGATTTAGATTTCCGAAAGGATAACAATTTTAGACATATTTTATGTTTATGATCACCCCTCGGTGGCGGATATAAAATATGGATTCAAAATTGGAAACGATGGTTATACACTCATGCTACTTTATTTATTAATCTTCCCTCGAGGCTCTGATATGTAAAATAGTGGCCAAATAAACGATAGTTAATATGTATTTAATGGAGTTTGCTCCATGGACGAATATGTATTAATCGGAAGGGATCCGTGTTCTTGGCTAGTTATTCTATGACTACCACTCGGTAGCTTAGAAAGCAGAAGCTAGGAATTATCATTGTAAGGTATGTGTTTTAAGGGTTTTACACATGAACATTTAGATCGCATATAGATCTCTGTGTTTTATTACAAAACCATATTTTATAAATTAATATGATGTTTGCTCGTACTTATTACATGTTTTCTTATTATAGATCAAAATGTCGAGCCCTTTATCTGTGATACTTATGCAAAACAAATTAACTGGCGAAAACTTTAATGACTGGAAAAGGAACTTGCTTATCGTCCTGAATTTTGAGAAACACAGTTTCGTCCTAACCCAACCTAGACCACCTACGCCTGCGATCGATGCTCCTGATAGGGAATATGTTGCGCTTGAGTGCTGGGACAATTCCAACCTAAGAGCCATGTGCTATATTCGGGCGAGCATGTCTAACGTGCTCCAGAAACAGCATGAGGAACATCAAACTGCTAGGCAGATCATGGATAACCTGGAGGAGATTTTTGGTGAACAAATTATCCATGCTAAGACCGATGCTATCAAAGGTCTCATGAACTACAGGCAGAAGGTTGGAACTCCCATCAAGGAACACATGATGAAAGTCATGGCTTATTTGTCTGAGGCTCGGACAAATGGGGCTGAGATCGATGCTGCAACTCAATTGGTTATGGTTTTCCAAACCTTATCCAAGGATTTCGATTTGTTTCAGGCATCCTACAACCTTATACGGAAGGAGATATCTTTAACGGAATTGATGAAAGAGTTGCAAGTCTTTGAGAACATTTTTAAGGGTTATGGATCTAAGGCTGAGGCAAATGTGGCTGAACCTAGTTCGCCTGCTCCTAATCCTAAAAGGAAGAAGGAAAAGGGGAAGAACAAGGGAAATGCACCTGTTTCTAAGAAGTCTACCAAGACTAAGAAGCGAAAGGTCAATCCCAAAAAGGTTAAGTGCTTTCACTGTGGGAAGAAAGGATATTTCAAGAAGGATTGCCGAGAATACCTGGCTTTACAAAAGCAGAAAGGTAATTTCAATGTCATGTATCTTGAGGGTTGTTTAGTGGAAAAAGCTAAGGACAATTGGGTTATAGATTCTGGAGCCACTAACTATGTTTGTATATCTCTACAGGGGTTCAAGGTAACGAGAAGTCTGTATGAGGAGAACTTCACGTTAAAAACCGGTGATGGGACGTTGGTACAAGCTGAAGCAGTGGGAGAAGTACATCTTTATTTTGATGAATTTAGGTTTATTGTTTTGAGACATTGTTTTTATGCTCCTAGTTTTAAGAGGAACCTAATTTCGGTAGCTTGTTTGATTAAAGATTCTTATTCAGTTTCTTTTAATAATAAAGTTGTTATTAGGAAAAACAATTCTCTTATCTGTAATGGATGGATGCATGGAAATCTTTGTTTTATCAAACTTAAGATGCACTCACTGCTTGATACAGAATTGGAAAAGAACTCTAAAAGACTTAAGTCTTCTCACTCTAACAAATCATATCTTTGGCATTTACGACTTGGTCACATAAGCCTTAACAGAATTCAAAGGATGGTAAAGGAGGAAAGCCTTTACTTGTATGAGGTTGAACCTTGGCCACAATGTGAATCCTGTTTGGAGGGCAAGATGACTAAATGGCACTTTGCTGCTAAAGATAGTCGTGCCGAGAAACTTTTAGAACTTGTGCATACGGATGTTTGTGGTCCCATGAACATAGAAGTACGTGATGGGTATGAGTATTATATCACTTTTATTGATGATTACTCAAGGTATGGAAATGTCTATTTGATGACCCGCAAAAGCGAAATCTTTGACAAGTTCAAAGAATTTCGGGTTGAAGCGGAGAAACAATTAGGTAAGTCCATTAAGACACTTCGATCGGATCAAGGTGGGGAATATCTATCGGATGAGTTCTTAGGATATTTGATAAAGAATGGGATACAATCCCAGTTGACTGTACCTGGTACTCCTCAACATAATGGTGTAGCTGAGAGAAGGAATAGGACCCTATTGGATATGGTCCGGTCTATGATGAGTTATTCCACATTACCTTTGTCATTTTGGGGGCACGCTATACAAACTGCATGCTATCTTCTGAATAACGTTCCCTCCAAATCGGTTCCTAAAACTCCTTACGAGTTATGGATGAGTAGGAAACCTAATTTAAATCATATTCAAATTTGGGGTTGTCCAGCACACGTCCTAGATAAGGAAGCGAAGAAGTTGGAGTCATGATCAGAAGTGTGCTTGTTTGTTGGCTATCCAAAAGGGACGAAAGGTGGTCTGTTCTATAATCCGAAGCAAAATAAAGTCTTTATTTCTACACAAGTAACATTCCTGGAGGAAAGTTATATGGAAGACTTTAAACCTCGTAGCAAAGTAGTGCTTGAGGAGATGACTTCGGGTTTGGAAATTCCTAAAATCACAGAAAACCCTGTGGAAAAACCACTAAAGAATTAACAACCACGGGAGCTTCGTCGTAGTGGGAGGATTATCAGGGAACCTGAAAGGTACCTGTTCAATGGTGAAGTTTTTGAAGCAGATTCCATATAACATATTGATGATCCGGCTACGTACAAAGAAGCTATGGAGGATGTTGATTCTAGTCTTTGGCAAAAGGCTATGAACACCGAGATGGAATATATAGATTCCAACGAGGTCTGGAAACTTGTAAACTTACCCCAAGGCATAAAACCGATTGGGTGTAAGTGGGTATACAAGATGAAGAGAGGTGTGGATGGGAAAGTGTAAACTTTCAAGGTAAGACTTGTAGCAAAGGGCTATACGCAGAAAGAAGGAATCGATTATGAATAAACCTTCTCGCCTGTAGCAATGCTCAAGTCAATCCGCATTCTTTTGTCTATTGCGACTGCTCTCGATTATGAGATCTGGCAAATGGATGTCCAGACAGCTTTCTTGAATGGCTCTCTTGAGGAAGATATCTATATGATACAACCAGACGGGTTCAAGGCAAAGGGCCAAGAAGACAAGGTGTGCAAGTTGCTTAAATCTGTTTATGGATTAAAGCAAGCTTCTCGTTCTTGGAATATTAGGTTTGATCAAGCAATCAAAACCTATGGATTCAAACAAAACATTGATGAACCATGTGTTTATAAATGTATCAAGAACGAGAAAGTGGTTTTCCTAGTACTTTATGTGGATGATATATTGCTTATTGGAAACGATGTGGCAATGTTATCATCTGTCAAAGTTTGGTTAGCCAAACAGTTTGACATGAAGGACTTAGGAGAAGTTAGTTATGTTCTTGGAATTCAACTCTTTAGAGATAGAAAGAACAAAACGATAACACTCTCCCAAGCTTCATACATTGATAAAGTACTTAAAAAGTTTTCTATGAAAGATTCCAAGAAAGGTGCTTAACCTTTCAGGATTGGAATCAAGCTTTCTAGAGATGACTGTCCCAAGACATTGGAAGAAAGGGAGTGTATGAAAAATGTACCTTATGCATCAGCAGTAGGTAGTCTTATGTACGCTATGTTATGTTACGCCCCGACTTCCTTCGCCGGGTCGTCACCTTACTTAAATTAAAACTCAATCTTAAATACTTAACCTTATAGAAAATTTCAGAATAAATTTTTCTTTTATTCTTTTCTTTTCTTCAAACTTTAAACTTGATTTTAAAAACTATTTTACTTTCAAACTTAAACTTAACTTATCATCATGCATATTCGTATGTACTCACACGAGTACTAATATCGTGGACCAGACCCGACTTAGCGCGGATCGGTACAACACGAGGCAACTTGCTTGCCATACATACTTGAAACTTTTCTTAAACATAACAAAACACATTTTACAAACGTATTTTATAAAAACATATTTTCCAAACCCGTGGCGGTGTCCATCCCACATTTCACAGTCCGCAGCACCAACTCTTCACAGTTTTGCATCAAGTACTGCCGTTAGGTTGCTTACCTACAGCATGAACGTAAGTAATGAGCTAATTGCCCAGTAAGTACAATATTCAATCCACAAAAACATTTTTAACATATAAAATGCGTGAACCGATTATGTTCTTTTTCAAAGCTACTATGTTTTCAATATCTTGGTTATAAACCCTTATATGTCATACATGCTCGTACCGTAGTACTCATCCATGGAGTGGTTGGAGGCGGCCAATCCAAACCAAGTCAAACTATGAAACTAATTGTTTGCATAGAGTGATTGGGGTAGGCAGTCCAATCCAATTCAAACCATTGACTTAACCATTTAAACCCGCCCTTGTGGCAAGTCGGTACGACACAATAACATTAGCGGGTCTTTAACTCCTAACTTAACTTATTCTTACCATGTGATTTAATAATGGTGAACATGCTTCATGATGTCACAAACATAATACATTCTAACATAAATTACCATGTCATAACATAACATAACTTGACATACATAAACTTATCATGACATAACTTATCATAACATGACATACATGACGTAACCTTATCATAACGTAACTTATCATATCATACTTATACTTGTCATAACATACTTAACTTATCATGACACCGCTTTTCATAACATAACTTAGGTAAATCATGTAAATCAATACATGATTTCGTAAAAACATAACATGTAACAAAAACATTTTGTTCATGCTGCAGGTGGAGTTGTACTTACCTCTCTAGCTATGTCCTACGTTAAGCTGCTTCCTCTCAGAGTACAGCTGTAGGTTCCCTCCTGCTCATTTTAGGACATAGATGAGGTTCTAATTAGTATGGCGGAATGTTGATAAACTAACCAACATGCATACGTAATCCTAAATGTAGGTCTCAAATACTAGACGTCTTATTGGGTTACAAATAGTAACCCTATGAATAAATTCTTTAAGAGGTTACGTTGGATAACCTCATGTGTTAAACCTTTATGCATACTGTTAGGGTTAGGTTTCATTCCTAACCTTGGGCTTTATTCTTGTCCATAATCATTGGGTTACCTCAAATAATCCTATATCATAGCCCAATTTATTACTTATGATATCCTTTAGGGTTATCTTGACTAACCCTTAAGGTTAATCATAATTAAACTCTTGATCATCAAAAGTTAACCCTATCTGGGTTAAACTTGAGCTCTAGGCTTTGGCCTAGTAATTCGAATATTATTTCCTGTTATTACCCGTAGTCATTTTATTTACCCAGTTTGGTTTAAAAACCCATTTTCCATCTCTTTGGAAACTTGGGTAAATTATCTTCAAAACAATCTTTTTGTTTGACTTTAAAAACTGAAAATCTTCAAATGAGACTTATAAAATTATTGACTATTGGAAACTGCCTTTGGAACAGTTTCACAATGTCCATTTGCAGTGAAACTGCAAAAATATGCATTTTCTGTGTCAACTTTGTAAATCCTGTACAGGATTCCCCTAATTCCTGTACAGTTTTCCGAAATCCATTTTCATCTTAAAATCCAGACTGAATTTGTAAAACTTGTCTTCACGAAAGTTGTAAACATTGAAAAACTCTACAACTTTCATGTTTTGGGTAAAACCCAGTTCTGGCGTTTTCGTGATCAAAAACCCTTTGGAACTAGTCCTGGCCGTGCACGGGTCCTGAGCACTTCAGGCACGGGTTTTGGTAAAAACCGAGGCCATTGGAGCCTCATTTTACAAAACTGTCCACGTTTTCCTCTAGGAAAAACTCTACTTAAAAACTTTCATGTTTTGAGTTTCCCCTGATTCGGCCTCTAGAGGCCTCAAAAACCGATTTTCCCGAAACTGGCCAATTTCTACCCGAGTTGGCAGTTTTCGGTTTAAATTTTGTTTACGTCCTATAACGTTCACCCTACCTCAACCGAACTCAGCGGGAGCCTAAACAGACATGCATAACGTTTCTAACGTTCGATTTCAACATGAACCAAATTGAACGTCATTCATAATCATGCATAAACCCTAGGCATTCTAGCAAACACCTAGCATGCACATAATTGAACCACCAAACCTTAAACTTAAACAAATCAAGCATAAGCTCATAATTAACAAGCTAGGGCAGAACTTAAAAGTGGGCTTATACCCTTACAAACCATAGCTTAAATACATTTAAATTTCTCCACACGAAATTTAAATGAAAGCTTGAATCGGTTAGGTTTTACCTCACTTTCTTGGCTCAAGGTGGGCTCGGTTTCCTCCCTTTTTCCTAACCAACAGCCGCTGGTCTTGCTTGGCTAAAAGGGTCCGAAATTTCCAGCCTTCTTTCCCTTGAAGTCCGGTCACCAACTTGCACCAAAATTTCCAGCCAATTGCTCCAAAACCCGGTTTGGATTCTTGGCTTGGTTCTCCCCCCTACAACCGGCCTTGGCTAAGGATTTGGGTTCCAAAATTTTCTCCAACTTTTTGCTTGGTTTCCTACTTGAATCCGACCATCACTAAGCCCTACACACTCTTGGTTTTGCAAATTTTCTTGCCTTTCTCTTTCACTCAAATCCGGTTTTGGTGAGTAGAAAATTGGCCAAAGTTTAGCTAACATTCTTGAATTGTGAACAATGCCCACCCCTATTTATAGAGGTTGGGAACTTTTGGGAAATTGGATTTTGGCCCCATGAAAAGCAAGAAATCACACATTAGGGGGGGGGGGTATGTGGCCGGCCACCAAGGAAGCTTATCTTCCAAAATACTTTCCAATTTTTCTTAAATGGAAAAATGATGTCATAAAGGAAAAGGTATGTGAGGTAAGCTAGGCTTAGGCTTGTTTGGCTTTTTAATTATTGTACAGTCCATTTTTAAGTTAACTCAGGTATTTCCAATACTGGATTTACTTAAACTCAGTATCGGTTTACCGAACTGCAGTCCAAAATTCATCCGTATAAAAATGGACTGTGTGAAATTTTCCTTATTTTTCAAAACCCTTTTGCCCTATACTTGAACTCATTGTGCTTGATTTTCTAGGGTGGTTCTTAAGTCTTAAACATTTCTTATTATCTGAAAAACCGGTTTTCGTCCGGTACAATTTCCATACGGTTTCTTAATAAATCGTACAGACTCGTAGCATCATTTCTTGAACTTTTTGGATCAACCATCGACTTTCTTGTCGATTAGTGACCTTTTTGTCAAATTTTGACTTTCTTGGTCAACAGTTGACTTTTTGGTCAACCGTGACGTTTCTCGGTCAAAGTTTGACTTTTCAAGAAATTTTGCCATATTGTTCCTTTTGACTTAAAAGGTTGTTTTCTTAATTAATTAATCCTGTTTGAGTCTTATATAACCATAAAACTCACAAAACATAATTAAAAACCCTTAACTGGGCTTTTTCCATAAATGCATTTACGGTTCAATGTAAGTTCTATACAAAGAATCGTATTGATGAAAAAATCAGTATTACAATCTACCCTCCTTAAAAAATTTTCGTCCTCGAAAATTCAGTTACTTCTAAGTAACTTTTCTTAAATTTCATCACCAATACATACTGGTTTGATCAAGTTCCCATTTTAATCCTTTACTGGGATCATGTCTCTTATATAGAACCATAATCTTCCTTCATATCTTATCATACTTACATACATTCATACTTGCGTACATACATACATACTTGCATACTATCTCACTTTCATACTTACATACGTTCCTACTTACATACTCCATACACATACTTCATACTTCATACTTCTACATACTTTCATACATACTAACATACTTTCATACATACTTCCCTTCATATGATCACAAGAACTTTTTCATAAAACTGAGCAAGTATATTATATAACTTGCATGTTTGAAAAAACATTCTTATCATATAACTTTTCATATTGAAAAGTTTCATATTTCAAATTTTCCAACTTGGAAAACATAGCTTAAAATAGCTTCTTTATTGAAACTTGATTTATCTATTAGAACCCTTTACTCTTCATAATGGCCCCTTTCTTGGAATTCTTCCTTCTTGAACTCATCCCTCAAGGATTCGGCCTATGACCCCATCTTGGAATTTCCCTCAAGGATTTGGCCTATGGCTCTTAACTTGAACCTTTACTTTTAATACAGCCCCTATCTTGGAATTTCTCCTCAAGGATTCGGCGTATACATAAAATGAGGGGTTCTTTAAACATAAAATCTTTCATAAAAATATTTCTTTGAATTCTTTCAAAGTCCAATTGGAAACATAATATCGTTCAAGTGATGCAATAGAGGCATACTTAATCAACTAGCCACTTGCTAGATAGTAAAAGCTCCTTCATTGCTTCTAACATTTCCTTGATAGCACTAGTGCATAATCGTAATTCTTAGGAATATCTAAAATTCCTCAACATTACTTAATTTCCCTTACTGAGGGATCGTATCATCACTTTCATCGTCAAACTTATAGCCATTAATCTTATTTCTTGAATGAAAATTCCTGATTATCACCCTACTTTAGTAAGGTGATAGGCTATCTTATCTCGAAACCTATTCATTTTTATTACTGCTCTAGTAATTATCATTGCAACTTAGCCATTACAGTTGCAAGATTAGGTTCTTACAAAATTTGGTTCAGTCGTACATGCGACGAACCATCTTCTAGTTTCTAATTCTAATCCTTAACATGTCTAACACCTATTCTTCCATTCATATCTTAACATATCATATCATCATAACATCGTAACTTATCAGCTTATCATACTAGAGATTCATCACAATCTTATCATATCATATCGTAGGCTTAACTTATCTTCCACGCTTCCGCTGCGCAACTCTGATCTACTGGCAATCATAGCCTCTGGACTCATCTGGATAAGCACGCCAAGTTGCAACATAGTTGACGTATCGTTTCATATACATATCCTAGTACATTCCTGGATCGCGATAATGCATAGGCGGTCCCAAATTTCATAAAATTTAGGAATTCTCCTCTCGAGGTACCCTATGCTAAGGCACCTTGCACGAGCCTCCTTGACTAGGCGTCGGCTGGCAATCATATCTTGAAGGTGCGTCCAACATGATGAAATCTGAAGAAAGTCTCCATATCGTGTAATCACTTTTTGGGTCCTATCGAAGATGCATAGCTCTTCCTCCATTCCTCAGAATGTCAATGAAGCCTTGCGTCCTCTCCAGTCGAACCCGGGCTTGACACCAGGTTTATATCTTAATCATAAAATATTATAACCTCACATAATTACTATACATAAAACAGAGTAAGAAAACAAACTTACAAAACTGTGGCGCTGGCGGCAGAACTGTGAAACTGGATGGCAGGAAACTTGCTCTGATACCAAACTTGTAACGCCCCGACTTCCTTCGCCGGGTCGTCACCTTACTTAAATTAAAACTCAATCTTAAATACTTAACCTTATAGAAAATTTCAGAATAAATTTTTCTTTTATTCTTTTCTTTTCTTCAAACTTTAAACTTGATTTTAAAAACTATTTTACTTTCAAACTTAAACTTAACTTATCATCATGCATATTCGTATGTACTCACACGAGTACTAATATCGTGGACCAGACCCGACTTAGCGCGGATCGGTACAACACGAGGCAACTTGCTTGCCATACATACTTGAAACTTTTCTTAAACATAACAAAACACATTTTACAAACGTATTTTATAAAAACATATTTTCCAAACCCGTGGCGGTGTCCATCCCACATTTCACAGTCCGCAGCACCAACTCTTCACAGTTTTGCATCAAGTACTGCCGTTAGGTTGCTTACCTACAGCATGAACGTAAGTAATGAGCTAATTGCCCAGTAAGTACAATATTCAATCCACAAAAACATTTTTAACATATAAAATGCGTGAACCGATTATGTTCTTTTTCAAAGCTACTATGTTTTCAATATCTTGGTTATAAACCCTTATATGTCATACATGCTCGTACCGTAGTACTCATCCATGGAGTGGTTGGAGGCGGCCAATCCAAACCAAGTCAAACTATGAAACTAATTGTTTGCATAGAGTGATTGGGGTAGGCAGTCCAATCCAATTCAAACCATTGACTTAACCGTTTAAACCCGCCCTTGTGGCAAGTCGGTACGACACAATAACATTAGCGGGTCTTTAACTCCTAACTTAACTTATTCTTACCATGTGATTTAATAATGGTGAACATGCTTCATGATGTCACAAACATAATACATTCTAACATAAATTACCATGTCATAACATAACATAACTTGACATACATAAACTTATCATGACATAACTTATCATAACATGACATACATGACGTAACCTTATCATAACGTAACTTATCATATCATACTTATACTTGTCATAACATACTTAACTTATCATGACACCGCTTTTCATAACATAACTTAGGTAAATCATGTAAATCAATACATGATTTCGTAAAAACATAACATGTAACAAAAACATTTTGTTCATGCTGCAGGTGGAGTTGTACTTACCTCTCTAGCTATGTCCTACGTTAAGCTGCTTCCTCTCAGAGTACAGCTGTAGGTTCCCTCCTGCTCATTTAGGACATAGATGAGGTTCTAATTAGTATGGCGGAATGTTGATAAACTAACCAACATGCATACGTAATCCTAAATGTAGGTCTCAAATACTAGACGTCTTATTGGGTTACAAATAGTAACCCTATGAATAAATTCTTTAAGAGGTTACGTTGGATAACCTCATGTGTTAAACCTTTATGCATACTGTTAGGGTTAGGTTTCATTCCTAACCTTGGGCTTTATTCTTGTCCATAATCATTGGGTTACCTCAAATAATCCTATATCATAGCCCAATTTATTACTTATGATATCCTTTAGGGTTATCTTGACTAACCCTTAAGGTTAATCATAATTAAACTCTTGATCATCAAAAGTTAACCCTATCTGGGTTAAACTTGAGCTCTAGGCTTTGGCCTAGTAATTCGAATATTATTTCCTGTTATTACCCGTAGTCATTTTATTTACCCAGTTTGGTTTAAAAACCCATTTTCCATCTCTTTGGAAACTTGGGTAAATTATCTTCAAAACAATCTTTTTGTTTGACTTTAAAAACTGAAAATCTTCAAATGAGACTTATAAAATTATTGACTATTGGAAACTGCCTTTGGAACAGTTTCACAATGTCCATTTGCAGTGAAACTGCAAAAATATGCATTTTCTGTGTCAACTTTGTAAATCCTGTACAGGATTCCCCTAATTCCTGTACAGTTTTCCGAAATCCATTTTCATCTTAAAATCCAGACTGAATTTGTAAAACTTGTCTTCACGAAAGTTGTAAACATTGAAAAACTCTACAACTTTCATGTTTTGGGTAAAACCCAGTTCTGGCGTTTTCGTGATCAAAAACCCTTTGGAACTAGTCCTGGCCGTGCACGGGTCTTGAGCACTTCAGGCACGGGTTTTGGTAAAAACCGAGGCCATTGGAGCCTCATTTTACAAAACTGTCCGCGTTTCCTCTAGGAAAAACTCTACTTAAAAACTTTCATGTTTTGAGTTTCCCCTGATTCGGCCTCTAGAAGCCTCAAAAACCGATTTTCCCGAAACTGGCCAATTTCTACCCGAGTTGGCAGTTTTCGGTTTAAATTTTGTTTACGTCCTATAACGTTCACCCTACCTCACCGAACTCAGCGGGAGCCTAAACAGACATGCATAACGTTTCTAACGTTCGGTTCAACATGCAACCAAATTGAACGTCATTCATAATCATGCATAAACCCTAGGCATTCTAGCAAACACCTAGCATGCACATAATTGAACCACCAAACCTTAAACTTAAACAAATCAAGCATAAGCTCATAATTAACAAGCTAGGGCAGAACTTAAAAGTGGGCTTATACCCTTACAAACCATAGCTTAAATACATTTAAATTTCTCCACACGAAATTTAAATGAAAGCTTGAATCGGTTAGGTTTTACCTCACTTTCTTGGCTCAAGGTGGGCTCGGTTTCCTCCCTTTTTCCTAACCAACAGCCGCTGGTTTGCTTGGCTAAAAGGGTCCGAAATTTCCAGCCTTCTTTCCCTTGAAGTCCGGTCACCAACTTGCACCAAAATTTCCAGCCAATTGCTCCAAAACCCGGTTTGGATTCTTGGCTTGGTTCTCCCCCTACAACCGGCCTTGGCTAAGGATTTGGGTTCCAAAATTTTCTCCAACTTTTTGCTTGGTTTCCTACTTGAATCCGACCATCACTAAGCCCTACACACTCTTGGTTTTGCAAATTTTCTTGCCTTTCTCTTTCACTCAAATCCGGTTTTGGTGAGTAGAAAATTGGCCAAAGTTTAGCTAACATTCTTGAATTGTGAACAATGCCCACCCCTATTTATAGAGGTTGGGAACTTTTGGGAAATTGGATTTTGGCCCCATGAAAAGCAAGAAATCACACATTAGGGGGGGGGTATGTGGCCGGCCACCAAGGAAGCTTATCTTCCAAAATACTTTCCAATTTTTCTTAAATGGAAAAATGATGTCATAAAGGAAAAGGTATGTGAGGTAAGCTAGGCTTAGGCTTGTTTGGCTTTTTAAATTATTGTACAGTCCATTTTTAAGTTAACTCAGGTATTTCCAATACTGGATTTACTTAAACTCAGTATCGGTTTACCGAACTGCAGTCCAAAATTCATCCGTATAAAAATGGACTGTGTGAAATTTTCCTTATTTTTCAAAACCCTTTTGCCCTATACTTGAACTCATTGTGCTTGATTTTCTAGGGTGGTTCTTAAGTCTTAAACATTTCTTATTATCTGAAAAACCGGTTTTCGTCCGGTACAATTTCCATACGGTTTCTTAATAAATCGTACAGACTCGTAGCATCATTTCTTGAACTTTTTGGATCAACCATCGACTTTCTTGTCGATTAGTGACCTTTTTGTCAAATTTTGACTTTCTTGGTCAACAGTTGACTTTTTGGTCAACCGTGACGTTTCTCGGTCAAAGTTTGACTTTTCAAGAAATTTTGCCATATTGTTCCTTTTGACTTAAAAGGTTGTTTTCTTATTAATTAATCCTGTTTGAGTCTTATATAACCATAAAACTCACAAAACATAATTAAAAACCTTAACTGGGCTTTTTCCATAAATGCATTTACGGTTCAATGTAAGCTCTATACAAAGAATCGTATTGATGAAAAATCAGATATTACAATCTACCCTCCTTAAAAAATTTTCGTCCTCGAAAATTCAGTTACTTCTAAGTAACTTTTCTTAAATTTCATCACCAATACATACTGGTTTGATCAAGTTCCCATTTTAATCCTTTACTGGGATCATGTCTCTTATATAGAACCATAATCTTCCTTCATATCTTATCATACTTACATACATTCATACTTGCGTACATACATACATACTTGCATACTATCTCACTTTCATACTTACATACGTTCTACTTACATCTACATACTTCTACATACGTACATTCATACATACTTACTTTCTTACATACATTCATACTTACATACTACATACTTGCATATTTACATACTTCATGCTATCATATCTCCTTCATATGCATCACAAGAACTTTTTCATAAAATGAGCAAGTATATCATATAACTTGCCATGTTTGAAAAAATTTCTTATCATATAACTTTTCATACTGAAAAGCGTTTCATACTTTAAATTTTCCATACTTGAAACATAGCTTAAAATAGCTTCTTTTTGAACTTGATCTTATTATTAGAACCCTTACTGATCATATGGCCCCTTTCTTGGAATCTTCCATTCTTGAACTATCCCTCAAGGATTCGGCCTATGCCCCATCTTGGACTTTCCCTCAAGGATTTGGCCTATGGCTCCTATCTTGAACCTTTACTTTCATAACAGCCCCTATCTTGGAATTCTCCTCAAGGATTCGGCGTATACATAAAATGAGGGTTCTTTCAAACATGATAAATCTTTATAAAAATATTTCTTTGAATTCTTTCAAAGCCATAATTGGAAAATCATAATATCATTCAGTGATGCAATAGAGGCATACTTAATCAACTAGCCACTTGCTAGATAGTAAAGCTCTCTCATTGCTTCTAACATTTCCTTGATAGCACTAGTGCATAATCGTAATTCTTAGGAATATCTAAAATTCCTCAACATTACTTAATTTCCCTTACTGAGGGATCGTATCATCACTTTCATCGTCAAACTTATAGCCATTAATCTTATTTCTTGAATGAAAATTCCTGATTATCACCCTACTTTAGTAAGGTGATAGGCTATCTTATCTCGAAACCTATTCATTTTTATTACTGCTCTAGTAATTATCATTGCAACTTAGCCATTACAGTTGCAAGATTAGGTTCTTACAAAATTTGGTTCAGTCGTACATGCGACGAACCATCTTCTAGTTTCTAATTCTAATCCTTAACATGTCTAACACCTATTCTTCCATTCATATCTTAACATATCATATCATCATAACATCGTAACTTATAGCTTATCATACTAGAGATTCATCAAAATCTTATCATATCATATCGTAGGCTTAACTTATCTTCCACGCTTCCGCTGCGCAACTCTGATCTACTGGCAATCATAGCCTCTGGACTCATCTGGATAAGCACGCCAAGTTGCAACATAGTTGACGTATCGTTTCATATACATATCCTAGTACATTCCTGGATCGCGATAATGCATAGGCGGTCCCAAATTTCATAAAATTTAGGAATTCTCCTCTCGAGGTACCCTATGCTAAGGCACCTTGCACGAGCCTCCTTGACTAGGCGTCGGCTGGCAATCATATCTTGAAGGTGCGTCCAACATGATGAAATCTGAAGAAAGTCTCCATATCGTGTAATCACTTTTTGGGTCCTATCGAAGATGCATAGCTCTTCCTCCATTCCTCAGAATGTCAATGAAGCCTTGCGTTCCTCTCCAGTCGAACCCGGGCTTGACACCAGGTTTATATCTTAATCATAAAATATTATAACCTCACATAATTACTATACATAAAACAGAGTAAGAAAACAAACTTACAAAACTGTGGCGCTGGCGGCAGAACTGTGAAACTGGATGGCAGGAAACTTGCTCTGATACCAAACTTGTAACGCCCCGACTTCCTTCGCCGGGTCGTCACCTTACTTAAATTAAAACTCAATCTTAAATACTTAACCTTATAGAAAATTTCAGAATAAATTTTTCTTTTATTCTTTTCTTTTCTTCAAACTTTAAACTTGATTTTAAAAACTATTTTACTTTCAAACTTAAACTTAACTTATCATCATGCATATTCGTATGTACTCACACGAGTACTAATATCGTGGACCAGACCCGACTTAGCGCGGATCGGTACAACACGAGGCAACTTGCTTGCCATACATACTTGAAACTTTTCTTAAACATAACAAAACACATTTTACAAACGTATTTTATAAAAACATATTTTCCAAACCCGTGGCGGTGTCCATCCCACATTTCACAGTCCGCAGCACCAACTCTTCACAGTTTTGCATCAAGTACTGCCGTTAGGTTGCTTACCTACAGCATGAACGTAAGTAATGAGCTAATTGCCCAGTAAGTACAATATTCAATCCACAAAAACATTTTTAACATATAAAATGCGTGAACCGATTATGTTCTTTTTCAAAGCTACTATGTTTTCAATATCTTGGTTATAAACCCTTATATGTCATACATGCTCGTACCGTAGTACTCATCCATGGAGTGGTTGGAGGCGGCCAATCCAAACCAAGTCAAACTATGAAACTAATTGTTTGCATAGAGTGATTGGGGTAGGCAGTCCAATCCAATTCAAACCATTGACTTAACCGTTTAAACCCGCCCTTGTGGCAAGTCGGTACGACACAATAACATTAGCGGGTCTTTAACTCCTAACTTAACTTATTCTTACCATGTGATTTAATAATGGTGAACATGCTTCATGATGTCACAAACATAATACATTCTAACATAAATTACCATGTCATAACATAACATAACTTGACATACATAAACTTATCATGACATAACTTATCATAACATGACATACATGACGTAACCTTATCATAACGTAACTTATCATATCATACTTATACTTGTCATAACATACTTAACTTATCATGACACCGCTTTTCATAACATAACTTAGGTAAATCATGTAAATCAATACATGATTTCGTAAAAACATAACATGTAACAAAAACATTTTGTTCATGCTGCAGGTGGAGTTGTACTTACCTCTCTAGCTATGTCCTACGTTAAGCTGCTTCCTCTCAGAGTACAGCTGTAGGTTCCCTCCTGCTCATTTTAGGACATAGATGAGGTTCTAATTAGTATGGCGGAATGTTGATAAACTAACCAACATGCATACGTAATCCTAAATGTAGGTCTCAAATACTAGACGTCTTATTGGGTTACAAATAGTAACCCTATGAATAAATTCTTTAAGAGGTTACGTTGGATAACCTCATGTGTTAAACCTTTATGCATACTGTTAGGGTTAGGTTTCATTCCTAACCTTGGGCTTTATTCTTGTCCATAATCATTGGGTTACCTCAAATAATCCTATATCATAGCCCAATTTATTACTTATGATATCCTTTAGGGTTATCTTGACTAACCCTTAAGGTTAATCATAATTAAACTCTTGATCATCAAAAGTTAACCCTATCTGGGTTAAACTTGAGCTCTAGGCTTTGGCCTAGTAATTCGAATATTATTTCCTGTTATTACCCGTAGTCATTTTATTTACCCAGTTTGGTTTAAAAACCCATTTTCCATCTCTTTGGAAACTTGGGTAAATTATCTTCAAAACAATCTTTTTGTTTGACTTTAAAAACTGAAAATCTTCAAATGAGACTTATAAAATTATTGACTATTGGAAACTGCCTTTGGAACAGTTTCACAATGTCCATTTGCAGTGAAACTGCAAAAATATGCATTTTCTGTGTCAACTTTGTAAATCCTGTACAGGATTCCCCTAATTCCTGTACAGTTTTCCGAAATCCATTTTCATCTTAAAATCCAGACTGAATTTGTAAAACTTGTCTTCACGAAAGTTGTAAACATTGAAAAACTCTACAACTTTCATGTTTTGGGTAAAACCCAGTTCTGGCGTTTTCGTGATCAAAAACCCTTTGGAACTAGTCCTGGCCGTGCACGGGTCCTGAGCACTTCAGGCACGGGTTTTGGTAAAAACCGAGGCCATTGGAGCCTCATTTTACAAAACTGTCCGCGTTTTCCTCTAGGAAAAACTCTACTTAAAAACTTTCATGTTTTGAGTTTCCCCTGATTCGGCCTCTAGAGCCTCAAAAACCGATTTTCCCGAAACTGGCCAATTTCTACCCGAGTTGGCAGTTTTCGGTTTAAATTTTGTTTACGTCCTATAACGTTCACCCTACCTCGACCGAACTCAGCGGGAGCCTAAAACAGACATGCATAACGTTTCTAACGTTCGGGTTCCAACATGCAAGCCAAATTGAACGTCATTCATAATCATGCATAAACCCTAGGCATTCTAGCAAACACCTAGCATGCACATAATTGAACCACCAAACCTTAAACTTAAACAAATCAAGCATAAGCTCATAATTAACAAGCTAGGGCAGAACTTAAAAGTGGGCTTATACCCTTACAAACCATAGCTTAAATACATTTAAATTTCTCCACACGAAATTTAAATGAAAGCTTGAATCGGTTAGGGTTTTACCTCACTTTCTTGGCTCAAGGTGGGCTCGGTTTCCTCCCTTTTTCCTAACCAACAGCCGCTGGTTTTGCTTGGCTAAAAGGGTCCGAAATTTCCAGCCTTCTTTCCCTTGAAGTCCGGTCACCAACTTGCACCAAAATTTCCAGCCAATTGCTCCAAAACCCGGTTTGGATTCTTGGCTTGGTTCTCCCCCCTACAACCGGCCTTGGCTAAGGATTTGGGTTCCAAAATTTTCTCCAACTTTTTGCTTGGTTTCCTACTTGAATCCGACCATCACTAAGCCCTACACACTCTTGGTTTTGCAAATTTTCTTGCCTTTCTCTTTCACTCAAATCCGGTTTTGGTGAGTAGAAAATTGGCCAAAGTTTAGCTAACATTCTTGAATTGTGAACAATGCCCACCCCTATTTATAGAGGTTGGGAACTTTTGGGAAATTGGATTTTGGCCCCATGAAAAGCAAGAAATCACACATTAGGGGGGGGGGGGGTATGTGGCCGGCCACCAAGGAAGCTTATCTTCCAAAATACTTTCCAATTTTTCTTAAATGGAAAAATGATGTCATAAAGGAAAAGGTATGTGAGGTAAGCTAGGCTTAGGCTTGTTTGGCTTTTTAAATTATTGTACAGTCCATTTTTAAGTTAACTCAGGTATTTCCAATACTGGATTTACTTAAACTCAGTATCGGTTTACCGAACTGCAGTCCAAAATTCATCCGTATAAAAATGGACTGTGTGAAATTTTCCTTATTTTTCAAAACCCTTTTGCCCTATACTTGAACTCATTGTGCTTGATTTTCTAGGGTGGTTCTTAAGTCTTAAACATTTCTTATTATCTGAAAAACCGGTTTTCGTCCGGTACAATTTCCATACGGTTTCTTAATAAATCGTACAGACTCGTAGCATCATTTCTTGAACTTTTTGGATCAACCATCGACTTTCTTGTCGATTAGTGACCTTTTTGTCAAATTTTGACTTTCTTGGTCAACAGTTGACTTTTTGGTCAACCGTGACGTTTCTCGTCAAAGTTTGACTTTTCAAGAAATTTTGCCATATTGTTCCTTTTGACTTAAAAGGTTGTTTTCTTCATTAATTAATCCTGTTTGAGTCTTATATAACCATAAAACTCACAAAACATAATTAAAAAACCTTAACTGGGCTTTTTCCATAAATGCATTTACGGTTCAATGTAAGCTCTATACAAAGAATCGTATTGATGAAAAAAATCAGATATTACAATCTACCCTCCTTAAAAAATTTTCGTCCTCGAAAATTCAGTTACTTCTAAGTAACTTTTCTTAAATTTCATCACCAATACATACTGGTTTGATCAAGTTCCCATTTTAATCCTTTACTGGGATCATGTCTCTTATATAGAACCATAATCTTCCTTCATATCTTATCATACTTACATACATTCATACTTGCGTACATACATACATACTTGCATACTATCTCACTTTCATACTTACATACGTTCATACTTACATGCTTACATACTTTCTTACATACGTACATTCATACTTACATACTTACATACTTCCTTACATACATACATTCATACTTACATACTTACATACTTGCATATTTACATACTTTCATGCTATCATATTCTCCTTTCATATTGCATCACAAGAACTATTTTCATAAAAATTTGAGCAAGTATATCATATAACTTGCCATGTTTGAAAAACATTTCTTATCATATAACTTTTCATACATGAAAAGCGTTTCATACTTTAAAATTTTTCCATACTTGGAAAACATAGCTTAAAATAGCTTCTTTATTGAACCTTGGATCTTATGCTATTAGAACCCTTACTGATCATAATGGCCCCTTTCTTGGAACTCATCCCATTCTTGGAACTTGTCCCTCAAGGATTCGGCCTATGACCCCTATCTTGGACTTGTCCCTCAAGGATTCGGTCATTTAACGAACATAACGGCTCCTATCTTAGAACCTTTACTGTTCATAACAGCCCCTATCTTGGAATTCTTCCTCAAGGATTCGGCTGTATTACATAAAATGAGGGATTCTTTCAAGCATGAGCTCAAGATTTCAGCATCTTTTATAAAAATATTTCATTTGAATTCTTTCAAAGTCCATAATGAGGAACATAATATCATTCGAGTGATGCAATAGATGGCATACTTATATCTTATCGCCTAGCTGCTTGCTAGATAGTAGAAGCTTCTCTCATTGCTTCTAACATTTCCTTGATAGCACTAGTGCATAATCGTAATTCTTAGGAATATCTAAAATTCCTCAACATTACTTAATTTCCCTTACTGAGGGATCGTATCATCACTTTCATCGTCAAACTTATAGCCATTAATCTTATTTCTTGAAATGAAAATTCCTGATTATCACCCTACTTTAGTAAGGTGATAGGCTATCTTATCTCGAAACCTATTCATTTTTATTACTGCTCTAGTAATTATCATTGCAACTTAGCCATTACAGTTGCAAGATTAGGTTCTTACAAAATTTGGTTCAGTCGTACATGCGACGAACCATCTTCTAGTTTCTAATTCTAATCCTTAACATGTCTAAACCTATTCTTCCATTCATATCTTAACATATCATATCATATAACATCGTAACTTATTAGCTTATCATACTAGAGATTCATCAAAATCTTATCATATCATATCGTAGGCTTAACTTATCTTCCACGCTTCCGCTGCGCAACTCTGATCTACTGGCAATCATAGCCTCTGGACTCATCTGGATAAGCACGCCAAGTTGCAACATAGTTGACGTATCGTTTCATATACATATCCTAGTACATTCCTGGATCGCGATAATGCATAGGCGGTCCCAAATTTCATAAAATTTAGGAATTCTCCTCTCGAGGTACCCTATGCTAAGGCACCTTGCACGAGCCTCCTTGACTAGGCGTCGGCTGGCAATCATATCTTGAAGGTGCGTCCAACATGATGAAATCTGAAGAAAGTCTCCATATCGTGTAATCACTTTTTGGGTCCTATCGAAGATGCATAGCTCTTCCTCCATTCCTCAGAATGTCAATGAAGCCTTGCGTCCTCTCCAGTCGAACCCGGGCTTGACACCAGGTTTATATCTTAATCATAAAATATTATAACCTCACATAATTACTATACATAAAACAGAGTAAGAAAACAAACTTACAAAACTGTGGCGCTGGCGGCAGAACTGTGAAACTGGATGGCAGGAAACTTGCTCTGATACCAAACTTGTTACGCCCCGACTTCCTTCGCCGGGTCGTCACCTTACTTAAATTAAAACTCAATCTTAAATACTTAACCTTATAGAAAATTTCAGAATAAATTTTTCTTTTATTCTTTTCTTTTCTTCAAACTTTAAACTTGATTTTAAAAACTATTTTACTTTCAAACTTAAACTTAACTTATCATCATGCATATTCGTATGTACTCACACGAGTACTAATATCGTGGACCAGACCCGACTTAGCGCGGATCGGTACAACACGAGGCAACTTGCTTGCCATACATACTTGAAACTTTTCTTAAACATAACAAAACACATTTTACAAACTATTTTATAAAAACATATTTTCCAAACCCGTGGCGGTGTCCATCCCACATTTCACAGTCCGCAGCACCAACTCTTCACAGTTTTGCATCAAGTACTGCCGTTAGGTTGCTTACCTACAGCATGAACGTAAGTAATGAGCTAATTGCCCAGTAAGTACAATATTCAATCCACAAAAACATTTTTAACATATAAAATGCGTGAACCGATTATGTTCTTTTTCAAAGCTACTATGTTTTCAATATCTTGGTTATAAACCCTTATATGTCATACATGCTCGTACCGTAGTACTCATCCATGGAGTGGTTGGAGGCGGCCAATCCAAACCAAGTCAAACTATGAAACTAATTGTTTGCATAGAGTGATTGGGGTAGGCAGTCCAATCCAATTCAAACCATTGACTTAACCGTTTAAACCCGCCCTTGTGGCAAGTCGGTACGACACAATAACATTAGCGGGTCTTTAACTCCTAACTTAACTTATTCTTACCATGTGATTTAATAATGGTGAACATGCTTCATGATGTCACAAACATAATACATTCTAACATAAATTACCATGTCATAACATAACATAACTTGACATACATAAACTTATCATGACATAACTTATCATAACATGACATACATGACGTAACCTTATCATAACGTAACTTATCATATCATACTTATACTTGTCATAACATACTTAACTTATCATGACACCGCTTTTCATAACATAACTTAGGTAAATCATGTAAATCAATACATGATTTCGTAAAAACATAACATGTAACAAAAACATTTTGTTCATGCTGCAGGTGGAGTTGTACTTACCTCTCTAGCTATGTCCTACGTTAAGCTGCTTCCTCTCAGAGTACAGCTGTAGGTTCCCTCCTGCTCATTTTAGGACATAGATGAGGTTCTAATTAGTATGGCGGAATGTTGATAAACTAACCAACATGCATACGTATCCTAAATGTAGGTCTCAAATACTAGACGTCTTATTGGGTTACAAATAGTAACCCTATGAATAAATTCTTTAAGAGGTTACGTTGGATAACCTCATGTGTTAAACCTTTATGCATACTGTTAGGGTTAGGTTTCATTCCTAACCTTGGGCTTTATTCTTGTCCATAATCATTGGGTTACCTCAAATAATCCTATATCATAGCCCAATTTATTACTTATGATATCCTTTAGGGTTATCTTGACTAACCCTTAAGGTTAATCATAATTAAACTCTTGATCATCAAAAGTTAACCCTATCTGGGTTAAACTTGAGCTCTAGGCTTTGGCCTAGTAATTCGAATATTATTTCCTGTTATTACCCGTAGTCATTTTATTTACCCAGTTTGGTTTAAAAACCCATTTTCCATCTCTTTGGAAACTTGGGTAAATTATCTTCAAAACAATCTTTTTGTTTGACTTTAAAAACTGAAAATCTTCAAATGAGACTTATAAAATTATTGACTATTGGAAACTGCCTTTGGAACAGTTTCACAATGTCCATTTGCAGTGAAACTGCAAAAATATGCATTTTCTGTGTCAACTTTGTAAATCCTGTACAGGATTCCCCTAATTCCTGTACAGTTTTCCGAAATCCATTTTCATCTTAAAATCCAGACTGAATTTGTAAAACTTGTCTTCACGAAAGTTGTAAACATTGAAAAACTCTACAACTTTCATGTTTTGGGTAAAACCCAGTTCTGGCGTTTTCGTGATCAAAACCCTTTGGAACTAGTCCTGGCCGTGCACGGGTCCTGAGCACTTCAGGCACGGGTTTTGGTAAAAACCGAGGCCATTGGAGCCTCATTTTACAAAACTGTCCAGTTTTCCTCTAGGAAAACTCTACTTAAAAACTTTCATGTTTTGAGTTTCCCCTGATTCGGCCTCTAGAGGCCTCAAAAACCGATTTTCCCGAAACTGGCCAATTTCTACCCGAGTTGGCAGTTTTCGGTTTAAATTTTTGTTTACGTCCTATAACGTTCACCCTACCTCGACCGAACTTAGCGGGAGCCTAAAACAGACATGCATAACGTTTCTAACGTTCGGGTTCCAACATGCAAGCGAAATTGAACGTCATTCATAATCATGCATAAACCCTAGGCATTCTAGCAAACACCTAGCATGCACATAATTGAACCACCAAACCTTAAACTTAAACAAATCAAGCATAAGCTCATAATTAACAAGCTAGGGCAGAACTTAAAAGTGGGCTTATACCCTTACAAACCATAGCTTAAATACATTTAAATTTCTCCACACGAAATTTAAATGAAAGCTTGAATCGGTTAGGGTTTTACCTCACTTTCTTGGCTCAAGGTGGGCTCGGTTTCCTCCCTTTTTCCTAACCAACAGCCGCTGGTTTTGCTTGGCTAAAAGGGTCCGAAATTTCCAGCCTTCTTTCCCTTGAAGTCCGGTCACCAACTTGCACCAAAATTTCCAGCCAATTGCTCCAAAACCCGGTTTGGATTCTTGGCTTGGTTCTCCCCCCTACAACCGGCCTTGGCTAAGGATTTGGGTTCCAAAATTTTCTCCAACTTTTTGCTTGGTTTCCTACTTGAATCCGACCATCACTAAGCCCTACACACTCTTGGTTTTGCAAATTTTCTTGCCTTTCTCTTTCACTCAAATCCGGTTTTGTGAGTAGAAAATTGGCCAAAGTTTAGCTAACATTCTTGAATTGTGAACAATGCCCACCCCTATTTATAGAGGTTGGGAACTTTTGGGAAATTGGATTTTGGCCCCATGAAAAGCAAGAAATCACACATTAGGGGGGGGGGGGGTATGTGGCCGGCCACCAAGGAAGCTTATCTTCCAAAATACTTTCCAATTTTTCTTAAATGGAAAAATGATGTCATAAAGGAAAAGGTATGTGAGGTAAGCTAGGCTTAGGCTTGTTTGGCTTTTTAAAATTATTGTACAGTCCATTTTTAAGTTAACTCAGGTATTTCCAATACTGGATTTACTTAAACTCAGTATCGGTTTACCGAACTGCAGTCCAAAATTCATCCGTATAAAAATGGACTGTGTGAAATTTTCCTTATTTTTCAAAACCCTTTTGCCCTATACTTGAACTCATTGTGCTTGATTTTCTAGGGTGGTTCTTAAGTCTTAAACATTTCTTATTATCTGAAAAACCGGTTTTCGTCCGGTACAATTTCCATACGGTTTCTTAATAAATCGTACAGACTCGTAGCATCATTTCTTGAACTTTTTGGATCAACCATCTGTAATATCCGAAATTTTGATGACTCTAGATTTCCTTAGAAATAAGGAAAACCTAAGTCTGGATCAAGATTGGAATGAAATAACAGTATAAGTTTGAGCTCTCGGTTAACTAGCTACGAGACTCAACGATAGATTACTTAACCTGGTATGGGCGTTTTGAGAAAAACGGCATGACAAATTTCATGATTTCATGTTGGTCAAAGTTTGACCAAAAAGTCAAAGTTGACCAGAACAGTCAAAGGTATGACTGTACCATAATAGGATAAGCAGTATGAGAAATATACTGCGAAAATTATCTTTTTGGACAAGATAGCTGGAATAAGCTTTGAGACCACCTAGAAAAATCAAGCACACTAAGTTGGATATCAAAGTCCTAATGACTTTCAGAATAAGAAGAAAATTTTTACAGTTCATTTTACGCAGATAAATTTTGGACTGCAGACAAGTATAACAGTACTGAATTGTACTGTGCATTAGTGAACACAGTATTGGATTTATCTGTGTTAGATTAAGATTGGACTGCTTTTTCAAAAAGTAGCCAAACAAGGCCTTATGGTGACATCACCCTATCTTAGAATTATGACATCATTTTGATTTAAGGAAATTGTGGAAAGAAATCTTTGCCACCTAAGCACCATAATGGCCGGCCACCTAGGGGGCATTTTTGTAAGAATTTTCACTTTTGGGGCAAAAGTGCAAATTTTGGAAAATATGATGATGTAAGCATGAGGTAGCACATGATGTCATCAAGATGATGTCATCATGATGAGGTAAGCAAAACTTGGGCTCCAAGGCATGCAATGGCCGGCCAACACTTGTAGGGGTCAAGTGTAATATTTTTGCTTCAAGGACTAAAGTGCAATTTTGGAAAAATAATTAAATCCAAATTCAAGGACTTTTTAGCAATTTTGAAAGTTCAAAATCAGCTATAAATAGGGCCAAGGGGGGGGGCGGATTTCAGCTCAAAAAATTAGAAAACAAGCCAAACTATGGCAAAATTTTCCCTCACCCATTTTCTCCACCAAAACCGACCCTAGGAAGAGAAAAAAAAAATGGTTGGCTGGATTTTTGGTAATGGCCAGACCTTATGTGAGTGTGTGAGGCTCAATTTAATTGGCCAAAATTTTTGGAACCCAATTGGAGGGGAGGCCGGTTGTGTGGAGCCAAGGAAAAAGGGAGAGAAAAATTGGAATCATCAAGCCAATCTCTTGGATTGATCTAGGTAAATCTCTAAACCCTTAAGTTTTTCTATTGAGATTGAAACTAGATATTTATGTGGTTGTTTTTCATGAGGAATGGCCGAAAATTGGAACCCATTTGGGGAGGAGAATCGGCTGCAATGGCAGCCAAGGGGGAGTAAGGAAAAAATTGGAATCCAAGCTTGTGAACCAACTTCCAAACCTAGAGGTAAACCTTATGACCTTAAACCTTTCTAATTTGAGCTTAAATTTGGGAAATTTAAGTGTATTTCCATGTTTGGGATGTAAGAGCATAAGCTCACCTTTTAGTGCTTGATTATGCTTGATTAGGGTCTCAAGGTCTCTAGTTTATGGTTTTGATGCATGTTTTCAAATATGTCTACTAAGTGTTTGTTATAAGTCCCCATAGGTTTTAGAATGAATGTATGGTTATATGCATGATGGATTGGAACGTTAGAAACGATTGCATGTGTGACCTTAGGCTCCCGATGTGGTCGGTTGAGGTAGCGTGCACGTTTTAGGACGTAAAACGAAATTAAGAACCGAAACTGCCAGTCTCGGGTCAAGACTGGGCAGTGTTCTGGAAATGGTATTTTGAGGCCCTTAGAGGCCGAATTTGAAGAAACTCAAAACTACAAAGTTGTAGATAAGGGTTTTTCCTAGAGGGCAACGCGGACCGTTTTTCAAAATAAGGCTCCAATGGCCTCCGTTTTTACGAAAATCCGAGGCTAATCTGCCCAGACCTAGTCTACACGTCTAGTAAGTTTCAAATTAAAACTGACAAGAATCCAAGCAGAACTGGGTTTTCCTCAAAACATGAAAGTTGTAGTATTATAAGAGATCTACAACTTTTATGAAGAAAGTTTTATCAAATTCGGAACTGATTTTAAAGTAAAAATTGGATTCTAAAGACTGTGCAGGAAATAGAAATTCCAGCACAAGATTTTCAGAAAAATAGTACATAAGCAGGAATTCCTGCTCATGCACAGGATTTTCTAAAACAATACAGGAAAACTGTATTTTTGCACCAACACAAATGTTTTGACTGTGGGAAACTACTCCAAAGGCAGTTTTCAACAGTTAATAATTTTTACAAACCTTTCTCAAGAATTACAATTTTTCAAAGTTTAAACTAGAATTTTTGAACAAAGAGAACTAAGTTTTTCCAAAGCAAAGAGAAAAACAAGTTTTTGGATTCAAAGTTATCTTACTTTTGGTAACAAAACAATGATGGACGGTAACGGGAGGATACCCGAGTTACGGGATGGAGTCCAAAGCCAAAGTTGACTTAGGATAATTGAACTAAGTTTGACTACCTCAAGGGTTACTCAAGGTAACCCAACAAGGTATAAAAATTGAGTTTGATCTTAAAACCCAAAAAGGATTAAAATTAAAAATGACAAGGCATAGGCCAAGGTTAGGATGATACCTAACCTATTCATATATGATTGGGATTAATACCCAAGGTTACCTTAAGTAACCAAGTAAGTCATCATAAGTTATAAGGGAGACTTACAGCTAGATTTCGTAGGCATGTTGGTATGGTCACCAACATTCCACAATACTAATTAGACCCTTACCTATGTCCTTCATCAAGCAGGAGGAAGCCTGCGGCTACCCGGAAGAGGAGCAGCTTTACGTAGGACATAGTAAAAGAGGTAAGTACAAACCTCACCTGCAGTATGGAAAATAATAAAAGATATTTTCAAGTATACATGCTATGCTATGTTATGCTATGCTATAATGCTATGCTATGTTATAATGCTATGCTATGTGATGCTATGCTTGTTATGATATGAGATGCATGTAATGATGTGATGCTATGACATGTTACATATTATGCCATGTTTTCTAAAATGTCATGGTTTTAAAAATGTCATGTTTTCAGAATGCATGATATGGCAAATGTTAAGTTTGGATTTGACCTTGTGACATCATGAAGCATGTTCACTAATATTGAACCACATGGTAAGATAAATCAAGTATAGTAAGGTGTCGTACAACCTCCCGTGATCGAGGAGGCTACATGTTCAAAACCAGTGGTGACATTTACCTCTCGTGATGCGTGAGGGTCACGTTATGATTCCAAACTGTTAGGGCTTGCAAACCCTAGCTTTGTCTGGAGGTTGCGCGCTTTTGGTACGGACACTAGGGGCCCACATGTAATCAAGATAATGAGTAAAGTGCTAAAAGATTTATAATTGGACATAATCGGATCATGCATAAACTAATGATGATTGATATGTTTAATTGATGTTTGAAAAGATTTTTGTGAGATATGTTTGTACTTGCTGGGCGAAAGCTCATTTGTATATTTCATACTGTAGGTAAGACGCCTGCAGCATTACTTGATGGGCCATGGAGACGATGCAGCGAGTGAAGGGCGGTGTGGGATACCACTACGCAATATTTTCCGCAAATGTTTTTAAGTATGATGTTGTATATGGATGTGATGTAATGTTTCCAAGGTCCGATTTAAAAGGTCATGGTAACCTTATAATCGGCATAACAAGTAAAAGGGGTAGACATGATGAAGTTTACCCGTCAGTACAAGTTAATTCAAGTTGAGTTTCGAGTTATGATTTTTAAAATAAAATTTAAAGAGAAAAAAAAAATTTTATACTGAAATTTTCGATAAAACAAAGATTTAAGTTTAGCAAGTTTGGTAACGGCCCACGTTTACGTATTCGGCCCTACGTAGATTTTGGGGGCGTTACACCATCGACTTTCTTGTCGATTAGTGACCTTTTTGTCAAATTTTGACTTTCTTGGTCAACAGTTGACTTTTTGGTCAACCGTGACGTTTCTCGGTCAAAGTTTGACTTTTCAAGAAATTTTGCCATATTGTTCCTTTTGACTTAAAAGGTTGTTTTCTTCATTAATTAATCCTGTTTGAGTCTTATATAACCATAAAACTCACAAAACATAATTAAAACCCTTAACTGGGCTTTTTCCATAAATGCATTTACGGTTCAATGTAAGCTCTATACAAAGAATCGTATTGATGAAAAAAAATCAGATATTACATGTTATGCACAAGGCCTGACATTTGTTTTGCAATTGGAATGATAAGTCGATATCAGTCTAATCCAGGACCAAACTATTGGGCTGCGATCAAGCATATACTCAAGTATCTACGGAGAACGAG
>CM046373.1:11489158-11645982 GCA_025413025.1 Ficus hispida
CTTGAAGGTGCGTCCAACATGACGAAATCTGAAGAAAGTCTCCATATCGTGTAATCACTTTTTGGGTCCTATCGAAGACATAGCTCTTCCTCCATTCCTCAGAATGTCAATGAAGCCTTGCGATCCTCCCAGTCGAACCCGGGCTTGACACCAGGTTTATATCTTAATCATAAAATTTATAACCTCACATAATTACTATACATAAAACAGAGTAAGAAAACAAACTTACAAAACTGTGGCGCTGGCGGCAGAACTGTGAAACTGGATGGCAGGAAACTTGCTCTGATACCAAACTTGTACGCCCCGACTTCCTTCGCCGGGTCGTCACCTTACTTAAATTAAAACTCAATCTTAAATACTTAACCTTATAGAAAATTTCAGAATAAATTTTTCTTTTATTCTTTTCTTTTCTTCAAACTTTAAACTTGATTTAAAAACTATTTTACTTTCAAACTTAAACTTAACTTATCATCATGCATATTCGTATGTACTCACACGAGTACTAATATCGTGGACCAGACCCGACTTAGCGCGGATCGGTACAACACGAGGCAACTTGCTTGCCATACATACTTGAAACTTTCTTAAACATAACAAAACACATTTTACAAACGTATTTTATAAAAACATATTTTCCAAACCCGTGGCGGTGTCCATCCCACATTTCACAGTCCGCAGCACCAACTCTTCACAGTTTTGCATCAAGTACTGCCGTTAGGTTGCTTACCTACAGCATGAACGTAAGTAATGAGCTAATTGCCCAGTAAGTACAATATTCAATCCACAAAAACATTTTTAACATATAAAATGCGTGAACCGATTATGTTCTTTTCAAAGCTACTATGTTTTCAATATCTTGGTTATAAACCCTTATATGTCATACATGCTCGTACCGTAGTACTCATCCATGGAGTGGTTGGAGGCGGCCAATCCAAACCAAGTCAAACTATGAAACTAATTGTTTGCATAGAGTGATTGGGGTAGGCAGTCCAATCCAATTCAAACCATTGACTTAACCGTTTAAACCCGCCCTTGTGGCAAGTCGGTACGACACAATAACATTAGCGGGTCTTTAACTCCTAACTTAACTTATTCTTACCATGTGATTTAATAATGGTGAACATGCTTCATGATGTCACAAACATAATACATTCTAACATAAATTACCATGTCATAACATAACATAACTTGACATACATAAACTTATCATGACATAACTTATCATAACATGACATACATGACGTAACCTTATCATAACGTAACTTATCATATCATACTTATACTTGTCATAACATACTTAACTTATCATGACACCGCTTTTCATAACATAACTTAGGTAAATCATGTAAATCAATACATGATTTCGTAAAAACATAACATGTAACAAAAACATTTTGTTCATGCTGCAGGTGGAGTTGTACTTACCTCTCTAGCTATGTCCTACGTTAAGCTGCTTCCTCTCAGAGTACAGCTGTAGGTTCCCTCCTGCTCATTTTAGGACATAGATGAGGTTCTAATTAGTATGGCGGAATGTTGATAAACTAACCAACATGCATACGTAATCCTAAATGTAGGTCTCAAATACTAGACGTCTTATTGGGTTACAAATAGTAACCCTATGAATAAATTCTTTAAGAGGTTACGTTGGATAACCTCATGTGTTAAACCTTTATGCATACTGTTAGGGTTAGGTTTCATTCCTAACCTTGGGCTTTATTCTTGTCCATAATCATTGGGTTACCTCAAATAATCCTATATCATAGCCCAATTTATTACTTATGATATCCTTTAGGGTTATCTTGACTAACCCTTAAGGTTAATCATAATTAAACTCTTGATCATCAAAAGTTAACCCTATCTGGGTTAAACTTGAGCTCTAGGCTTTGGCCTAGTAATTCGAATATTATTTCCTGTTATTACCCGTAGTCATTTTATTTACCCAGTTTGGTTTAAAAACCCATTTTCCATCTCTTTGGAAACTTGGGTAAATTATCTTCAAAACAATCTTTTTGTTTGACTTTAAAAACTGAAAATCTTCAAATGAGACTTATAAAATTATTGACTATTGGAAACTGCCTTTGGAACAGTTTCACAATGTCCATTTGCAGTGAAACTGCAAAAATATGCATTTTCTGTGTCAACTTTGTAAATCCTGTACAGGATTCCCCTAATTCCTGTACAGTTTTCCGAAATCCATTTTCATCTTAAAATCCAGACTGAATTTGTAAAACTTGTCTTCACGAAAGTTGTAAACATTGAAAAACTCTACAACTTTCATGTTTTGGGTAAAACCCAGTTCTGGCGTTTTCGTGATCAAAAACCCTTTGGAACTAGTCCTGGCCGTGCACGGGTCCTGAGCACTTCAGGCACGGGTTTTGGTAAAAACCGAGGCCATTGGAGCCTCATTTTACAAAACTGTCCGCGTTTTCCTCTAGGAAAAACTCTACTTAAAAACTTTCATGTTTTGAGTTTCCCCTGATTCGGCCTCTAGAGGCCTCAAAAACCGATTTTCCCGAAACTGGCCAATTTCTACCCGAGTTGGCAGTTTTCGGTTTAAATTTTTGTTTACGTCCTATAACGTTCACCCTACCTCGACCGAACTCAGCGGGAGCCTAAAACAGACATGCATAACGTTTCTAACGTTCGGGTTCCAACATGCAAGCCAAATTGAACGTCATTCATAATCATGCATAAACCCTAGGCATTCTAGCAAACACCTAGCATGCACATAATTGAACCACCAAACCTTAAACTTAAACAAATCAAGCATAAGCTCATAATTAACAAGCTAGGGCAGAACTTAAAAGTGGGCTTATACCCTTACAAACCATAGCTTAAATACATTTAAATTTCTCCACACGAAATTTAAATGAAAGCTTGAATCGGTTAGGGTTTTACCTCACTTTCTTGGCTCAAGGTGGGCTCGGTTTCCTCCCTTTTTCCTAACCAACAGCCGCTGGTTTTGCTTGGCTAAAAGGGTCCGAAATTTCCAGCCTTCTTTCCCTTGAAGTCCGGTCACCAACTTGCACCAAAATTTCCAGCCAATTGCTCCAAAACCCGGTTTGGATTCTTGGCTTGGTTCTCCCCCTACAACCGGCCTTGGCTAAGGATTTGGGTTCCAAAATTTTCTCCAACTTTTTGCTTGGTTTCCTACTTGAATCCGACCATCACTAAGCCCTACACACTCTTGGTTTTGCAAATTTTCTTGCCTTTCTCTTTCACTCAAATCCGGTTTTGGTGAGTAGAAAATTGGCCAAAGTTTAGCTAACATTCTTGAATTGTGAACAATGCCCACCCCTATTTATAGAGGTTGGGAACTTTTGGGAAATTGGATTTTGGCCCCATGAAAAGCAAGAAATCACACATTAGGGGGGGGGGGGGTATGTGGCCGGCCACCAAGGAAGCTTATCTTCCAAAATACTTTCCAATTTTTCTTAAATGGAAAAATGATGTCATAAAGGAAAAGGTATGTGAGGTAAGCTAGGCTTAGGCTTGTTTGGCTTTTTAAAATTATTGTACAGTCCATTTTTAAGTTAACTCAGGTATTTCCAATACTGGATTTACTTAAACTCAGTATCGGTTTACCGAACTGCAGTCCAAAATTCATCCGTATAAAAATGGACTGTGTGAAATTTTCCTTATTTTTCAAAACCCTTTTGCCCTATACTTGAACTCATTGTGCTTGATTTTCTAGGGTGGTTCTTAAGTCTTAAACATTTCTTATTATCTGAAAAACCGGTTTTCGTCCGGTACAATTTCCATACGGTTTCTTAATAAATCGTACAGACTCGTAGCATCATTTCTTGAACTTTTTGGATCAACCATCGACTTTCTTGTCGATTAGTGACCTTTTTGTCAAATTTTGACTTTCTTGGTCAACAGTTGACTTTTTGGTCAACCGTGACGTTTCTCGGTCAAAGTTTGACTTTTCAAGAAATTTTGCCATATTGTTCCTTTTGACTTAAAAGGTTGTTTTCTTCATTAATTAATCCTGTTTGAGTCTTATATAACCATAAAACTCACAAAACATAATTAAAAAACCTTAACTGGGCTTTTTCCATAAATGCATTTACGGTTCAATGTAAGCTCTATACAAAGAATCGTATTGATGAAAAAAAATCAGATATTACAATCTACCCTCCTTAAAAAAATTTTCGTCCTCGAAAATTCAGTTACTTCTAAGTAACTTTTCTTAAATTTCATCACCAATACATACTGGTTTGATCAAGTTCCCATTTTAATCCTTTACTGGGATCATGTCTCTTATATAGAACCATAATCTTCCTTCATATCTTATCATACTTACATACATTCATACTTGCGTACATACATACATACTTGCATACTATCTCACTTTCATACTTACATACGTTCATACTTACATGCTTACATACTTTCTTACATACGTACATTCATACTTACATACTTACATACTTCCTTACATACATACATTCATACTTACATACTTACATACTTGCATATTTACATACTTTCATGCTATCATATTCTCCTTTCATATTGCATCACAAGAACTATTTTCATAAAAATTTGAGCAAGTATATCATATAACTTGCCATGTTTGAAAAACATTTCTTATCATATAACTTTTCATACATGAAAAGCGTTTCATACTTTAAAATTTTTCCATACTTGGAAAACATAGCTTAAAATAGCTTCTTTATTGAACCTTGGATCTTATGCTATTAGAACCCTTACTGATCATAATGGCCCCTTTCTTGGAACTCATCCCATTCTTGGAACTTGTCCCTCAAGGATTCGGCCTATGACCCCTATCTTGGGACTTGTCCCTCAAGGATTCGGTCATTTAACGAACATAACGGCTCCTATCTTAGAACCTTTACTGTTCATAACAGCCCCTATCTTGGAATTCTTCCTCAAGGATTCGGCTGTATTACATAAAATGAGGGATTCTTTCAAGCATGAGCTCAAGATTTAAGCATCTTTTATAAAAATATTTCCTTTGAATTCTTTCAAAGTCCATAATTGAGGAACATAATATCATTCGAGTGATGCAATAGATGGCATACTTATATCTTATCGCCTAGCTGCTTGCTAGATAGTAGAAGCTTCTCTCATTGCTTCTAACATTTCCTTGATAGCACTAGTGCATAATCGTAATTCTTAGGAATATCTAAAATTCCTCAACATTACTTAATTTCCCTTACTGAGGGATCGTATCATCACTTTCATCGTCAAACTTATAGCCATTAATCTTATTTCTTGAAATGAAAATTCCTGATTATCACCCTACTTTAGTAAGGTGATAGGCTATCTTATCTCGAAACCTATTCATTTTTTATTACTGCTCTAGTAATTATCATTGCAACTTAGCCATTACAGTTGCAAGATTAGGTTCTTACAAAATTTGGTTCAGTCGTACATGCGACGAACCATCTTCTAGTTTCTAATTCTAATCCTTAACATGTCTAACACCTATTCTTCCATTCATATCTTAACATATCATATCATCATAACATCGTAACTTATTAGCTTATCATACTAGAGATTCATCAAAATCTTATCATATCATATCGTAGGCTTAACTTATCTTCCACGCTTCCGCTGCGCAACTCTGATCTACTGGCAATCATAGCCTCTGGACTCATCTGGATAAGCACGCCAAGTTGCAACATAGTTGACGTATCGTTTCATATACATATCCTAGTACATTCCTGATCGCGATAATGCATAGGCGGTCCCAAATTTCATAAAATTTAGGAATTCTCCTCTCGAGGTACCCTATGCTAAGGCACCTTGCACGAGCCTCCTTGACTAGGCGTCGGCTGGCAATCATATCTTGAAGGTGCGTCCAACATGATGAAATCTGAAGAAAGTCTCCATATCGTGTAATCACTTTTTGGGTCCTATCGAAGATGCATAGCTCTTCCTCCATTCCTCAGAATGTCAATGAAGCCTTGCGTTCCTCTCCAGTCGAACCCGGGCTTGACACCAGGTTTATATCTTAATCATAAAATATTATAACCTCACATAATTACTATACATAAAACAGAGTAAGAAAACAAACTTACAAAACTGTGGCGCTGGCGGCAGAACTGTGAAACTGGATGGCAGGAAACTTGCTCTGATACCAAACTTGTAACGCCCCGACTTCCTTCGCCGGGTCGTCACCTTACTTAAATTAAAACTCAATCTTAAATACTTAACCTTATAGAAAATTTCAGAATAAATTTTTCTTTTATTCTTTTCTTTTCTTCAAACTTTAAACTTGATTTTAAAAACTATTTTACTTTCAAACTTAAACTTAACTTATCATCATGCATATTCGTATGTACTCACACGAGTACTAATATCGTGGACCAGACCCGACTTAGCGCGGATCGGTACAACACGAGGCAACTTGCTTGCCATACATACTTGAAACTTTTCTTAAACATAACAAAACACATTTTACAAACGTATTTTATAAAAACATATTTTCCAAACCCGTGGCGGTGTCCATCCCACATTTCACAGTCCGCAGCACCAACTCTTCACAGTTTTGCATCAAGTACTGCCGTTAGGTTGCTTACCTACAGCATGAACGTAAGTAATGAGCTAATTGCCCAGTAAGTACAATATTCAATCCACAAAAACATTTTTAACATATAAAATGCGTGAACCGATTATGTTCTTTTTCAAAGCTACTATGTTTTCAATATCTTGGTTATAAACCCTTATATGTCATACATGCTCGTACCGTAGTACTCATCCATGGAGTGGTTGGAGGCGGCCAATCCAAACCAAGTCAAACTATGAAACTAATTGTTTGCATAGAGTGATTGGGGTAGGCAGTCCAATCCAATTCAAACCATTGACTTAACCGTTTAAACCCGCCCTTGTGGCAAGTCGGTACGACACAATAACATTAGCGGGTCTTTAACTCCTAACTTAACTTATTCTTACCATGTGATTTAATAATGGTGAACATGCTTCATGATGTCACAAACATAATACATTCTAACATAAATTACCATGTCATAACATAACATAACTTGACATACATAAACTTATCATGACATAACTTATCATAACATGACATACATGACGTAACCTTATCATAACGTAACTTATCATATCATACTTATACTTGTCATAACATACTTAACTTATCATGACACCGCTTTTCATAACATAACTTAGGTAAATCATGTAAATCAATACATGATTTCGTAAAAACATAACATGTAACAAAAACATTTTGTTCATGCTGCAGGTGGAGTTGTACTTACCTCTCTAGCTATGTCCTACGTTAAGCTGCTTCCTCTCAGAGTACAGCTGTAGGTTCCCTCCTGCTCATTTTAGGACATAGATGAGGTTCTAATTAGTATGGCGGAATGTTGATAAACTAACCAACATGCATACGTAATCCTAAATGTAGGTCTCAAATACTAGACGTCTTATTGGGTTACAAATAGTAACCCTATGAATAAATTCTTTAAGAGGTTACGTTGGATAACCTCATGTGTTAAACCTTTATGCATACTGTTAGGGTTAGGTTTCATTCCTAACCTTGGGCTTTATTCTTGTCCATAATCATTGGGTTACCTCAAATAATCCTATATCATAGCCCAATTTATTACTTATGATATCCTTTAGGGTTATCTTGACTAACCCTTAAGGTTAATCATAATTAAACTCTTGATCATCAAAAGTTAACCCTATCTGGGTTAAACTTGAGCTCTAGGCTTTGGCCTAGTAATTCGAATATTATTTCCTGTTATTACCCGTAGTCATTTTATTTACCCAGTTTGGTTTAAAAACCCATTTTCCATCTCTTTGGAAACTTGGGTAAATTATCTTCAAAACAATCTTTTTGTTTGACTTTAAAAACTGAAAATCTTCAAATGAGACTTATAAAATTATTGACTATTGGAAACTGCCTTTGGAACAGTTTCACAATGTCCATTTGCAGTGAAACTGCAAAAATATGCATTTTCTGTGTCAACTTTGTAAATCCTGTACAGGATTCCCCTAATTCCTGTACAGTTTTCCGAAATCCATTTTCATCTTAAAATCCAGACTGAATTTGTAAAACTTGTCTTCACGAAAGTTGTAAACATTGAAAAACTCTACAACTTTCATGTTTTGGGTAAAACCCAGTTCTGGCGTTTTCGTGATCAAAAACCCTTTGGAACTAGTCCTGGCCGTGCACGGGTCCTGAGCACTTCAGGCACGGGTTTTGGTAAAAACCGAGGCCATTGGAGCCTCATTTTACAAAACTGTCCGCGTTTTCCTCTAGGAAAACTCTACTTAAAAACTTTCATGTTTTGAGTTTCCCCTGATTCGGCCTCTAGAGGCCTCAAAAACCGATTTTCCCGAAACTGGCCAATTTCTACCCGAGTTGGCAGTTTTCGGTTTAAATTTTTGTTTACGTCCTATAACGTTCACCCTACCTCGACCGAACTCAGCGGGAGCCTAAAACAGACATGCATAACGTTTCTAACGTTCGGGTTCCAACATGCAAGCTAAATTGAACGTCATTCATAATCATGCATAAACCCTAGGCATTCTAGCAAACACCTAGCATGCACATAATTGAACCACCAAACCTTAAACTTAAACAAATCAAGCATAAGCTCATAATTAACAAGCTAGGGCAGAACTTAAAAGTGGGCTTATACCCTTACAAACCATAGCTTAAATACATTTAAATTTCTCCACACGAAATTTAAATGAAAGCTTGAATCGGTTAGGGTTTTACCTCACTTTCTTGGCTCAAGGTGGGCTCGGTTTCCTCCCTTTTTCCTAACCAACAGCCGCTGGTTTTGCTTGGCTAAAAGGGTCCGAAATTTCCAGCCTTCTTTCCCTTGAAGTCCGGTCACCAACTTGCACCAAAATTTCCAGCCAATTGCTCCAAAACCCGGTTTGGATTCTTGGCTTGGTTCTCCCCCTACAACCGGCCTTGGCTAAGGATTTGGGTTCCAAAATTTTCTCCAACTTTTTGCTTGGTTTCCTACTTGAATCCGACCATCACTAAGCCCTACACACTCTTGGTTTTGCAAATTTTCTTGCCTTTCTCTTTCACTCAAATCCGGTTTTGGTGAGTAGAAAATTGGCCAAAGTGTAGCTAACATTCTTGAATTGTGAACAATGCCCACCCCTATTTATAGAGGTTGGGAACTTTTGGGAAATTGGATTTTGGCCCATGAAAAGCAAGAAATCACACATTAGGGGGGGGGGGGGGTATGTGGCCGGCCACCAAGGAAGCTTATCTTCCAAAATACTTTCCAATTTTTCTTAAATGGAAAAATGATGTCATAAAGGAAAAGGTATGTGAGGTAAGCTAGGCTTAGGCTTGTTTGGCTTTTTAAAATTATTGTACAGTCCATTTTTAAGTTAACTCAGGTATTTCCAATACTGGATTTACTTAAACTCAGTATCGGTTTACCGAACTGCAGTCCAAAATTCATCCGTATAAAAATGGACTGTGTGAAATTTTCCTTATTTTTCAAAACCCTTTTGCCCTATACTTGAACTCATTGTGCCTGATTTTCTAGGGTGGTTCTTAAGTCTTAAACATTTCTTATTATCTGAAAAATCGGTTTTCGTCCGGTACAATTTCCATACGGTTTCTTAATAAATCGTACAGACTCGTAGCATCATTTCTTGAACTTTTTGGATCAACCATCGACTTTCTTGTCGATTAGTGACCTTTTTGTCAAATTTTGACTTTCTTGGTCAACAGTTGACTTTTTGGTCAACCGTGACGTTTCTCGGTCAAAGTTTGACTTTTCAAGAAATTTTGCCATATTGTTCCTTTTGACTTAAAAGGTTGTTTTCTTCATTAATTAATCCTGTTTGAGTCTTATATAACCATAAAACTCACAAAACATAATTAAAAACCCTTAACTGGGCTTTTTCCATAAATGCATTTACGGTTCAATGTAAGCTCTATACAAAGAATTGTATTGATGAAAAAAAATCAGATATTACAATCTACCCTCCTTAAAAAAATTTTCGTCCTCGAAAATTCAGTTACTTCTAAGTAACTTTTCTTAAATTTCATCACCAATACATACTGGTTTGATCAAGTTCCCATTTTAATCCTTTACTGGGATCATGTCTCTTATATAGAACCATAATCTTCCTTCATATCTTATCATACTTACATACATTCATACTTGCGTACATACATACATACTTGCATACTATCTCACTTTCATACTTACATACGTTCATACTTACACGCTTATATACTTTCTTACATACGTACATTCATACTTACATACTTACATACTTCCTTACATACATACATTCATACTTACATATTTACATACTTGCATATTTACATACTTTCATGCTATCATATTCTCCTTTCATATTGCATCACAAGAACTATTTTCATAAAAATTTGAGCAAGTATATCATATAACTTGCCATGTTTGAAAAACATTTCTTATCATATAACTTTTCATACATGAAAAGCGTTTCATACTTTAAAATTTTTCCATACTTGGAAAACATAGCTTAAAATAGCTTCTTTATTGAACCTTGGATCTTATGCTATTAGAACCCTTACTGATCATAATGGCCCCTTTCTTGGAACTCATCCCATTCTTGGAACTTGTCCCTCAAGGATTCGGCCTATGACCCCTATCTTGGGACTTGTCCCTCAAGGATTCGGTCATTTAACGAACATAACGGCTCCTATCTTAGAACCTTTACTGTTCATAACAGCCCCTATCTTGGAATTCTTCCTCAAGGATTCGGCTGTATTACATAAAATGAGGGATTCTTTCAAGCATGAGCTCAAGATTTCAGCATCTTTTATAAAAATATTTCATTTGAATTCTTTCAAAGTCCATAATTGAGGAACATAATATCATTCGAGTGATGCAATAGATGGCATACTTATATCTTATCGCCTAGCTGCTTGCTAGATAGTAGAAGCTTCTCTCATTGCTTCTAACATTTCCTTGATAGCACTAGTGCATAATCGTAATTCTTAGGAATATCTAAAATTCCTCAACATTACTTAATTTCCCTTACTGAGGGATCGTATCATCACTTTCATCGTCAAACTTATAGCCATTAATCTTATTTCTTGAAATGAAAATTCCTGATTATCACCCTACTTTAGTAAGGTGATAGGCTATCTTATCTCGAAACCTATTCATTTCTTATTACTGCTCTAGTAATTATCATTGCAACTTAGCCATTACAGTTGCAAGATTAGGTTCTTACAAAATTTGGTTCAGTCGTACATGCGACGAACCATCTTCTAGTTTCTAATTCTAATCCTTAACATGTCTAATACCTATTCTTCCATTCATATCTTAACATATCATATCATTATAACATCGTAACTTATTAGCTTATCATACTAGAGATTCATCAAAATCTTATCATATCATATCGTAGGCTTAACTTATCTTCCACGCTTCCGCTGCGCAACTCTGATCTACTGGCAATCATAGCCTCTGGACTCATCTGGATAAGCACGCCAAGTTGCAACATAGTTGACGTATCATTTCATATACATATCCTAGTACATTCCTGGATCGCGATAATGCATAGGCGGTCCCAAATTTCATAAAATTTAGGAATTCTCCTCTCGAGGTACCCTATGCTAAGGCACCTTGCACGAGCCTCCTTGACTAGGCGTCGGCTGGCACTCATATCTTGAAGGTGCGTCCAACATGATGAAATCTGAAGAAAGTCTCCATATCGTGTAATCACTTTTTGGGTCCTATCGAAGATGCATAGCTCTTCCTCCATTCCTCAGAATGTCAATGAAGCCTTGCGATCCTCTCCAGTCGAACCCGGGCTTGACACCAGGTTTATATCTTAATCATAAAATATTATAACCTCACATAATTACTATACATAAAACAGAGTAAGAAAACAAACTTACAAAACTGTGGCGCTGGCGGCAGAACTGTGAAACTGGATGGCAGGAAACTTGCTCTGATACCAAACTTGTTACGCCCCGACTTCCTTCGCCGGGTCGTCACCTTACTTAAATTAAAACTCAATCTTAAATACTTAACCTTATAGAAAATTTCAGAATAAATTTTTCTTTTATTCTTTTCTTTTCTTCAAACTTTAAACTTGATTTTAAAAACTATTTTACTTTCAAACTTAAACTTAACTTATCATCATGCATATTCGTATGTACTCACACGAGTACTAATATCGTGGACCAGACCCGACTTAGCGCGGATCGGTACAACACGAGGCAACTTGCTTGCCATACATACTTGAAACTTTTCTTAAACATAACAAAACACATTTTACAAACATATTTTATAAAAACATATTTTCCAAACCCGTGGCGGTGTCCATCCCACATTTCACAGTCCGCAGCACCAACTCTTCACAGTTTTGCATCAAGTACTGCCGTTAGGTTGCTTACCTACAGCATGAACGTAAGTAATGAGCTAATTGCCCAGTAAGTACAATATTCAATCCACAAAAACATTTTTAACATATAAAATGCGTGAACCGATTATGTTCTTTTTCAAAGCTACTATGTTTTCAATATCTTGGTTATAAACCCTTATATGTCATACATGCTCGTACCGTAGTACTCATCCATGGAGTGGTTGGAGGCGGCCAATCCAAACCAAGTCAAACTATGAAACTAATTGTTTGCATAGAGTGATTGGGGTAGGCAGTCCAATCCAATTCAAACCATTGACTTAACCGTTTAAACCCGCCCTTGTGGCAAGTCGGTACGACACAATAACATTAGCGGGTCTTTAACTCCTAACTTAACTTATTCTTACCATGTGATTTAATAATGGTGAACATGCTTCATGATGTCACAAACATAATACATTCTAACATAAATTACCATGTCATAACATAACATAACTTGACATACATAAACTTATCATGACATAACTTATCATAACATGACATACATGACGTAACCTTATCATAACGTAACTTATCATATCATACTTATACTTGTCATAACATACTTAACTTATCATGACACCGCTTTTCATAACATAACTTAGGTAAATCATGTAAATCAATACATGATTTCGTAAAAACATAACATGTAACAAAAACATTTTGTTCATGCTGCAGGTGGAGTTGTACTTACCTCTCTAGCTATGTCCTACGTTAAGCTGCTTCCTCTCAGAGTACAGCTGTAGGTTCCCTCCTGCTCATTTTAGGACATAGATGAGGTTCTAATTAGTATGGCGGAATGTTGATAAACTAACCAACATGCATACGTTATCCTAAATGTAGGTCTCAAATACTAGACGTCTTATTGGGTTACAAATAGTAACCCTATGAATAAATTCTTTAAGAGGTTACGTTGGATAACCTCATGTGTTAAACCTTTATGCATACTGTTAGGGTTAGGTTTCATTCCTAACCTTGGGCTTTATTCTTGTCCATAATCATTGGGTTACCTCAAATAATCCTATATCATAGCCCAATTTATTACTTATGATATCCTTTAGGGTTATCTTGACTAACCCTTAAGGTTAATCATAATTAAACTCTTGATCATCAAAAGTTAACCCTATCTGGGTTAAACTTGAGCTCTAGGCTTTGGCCTAGTAATTCGAATATTATTTCCTGTTATTACCCGTAGTCATTTTATTTACCCAGTTTGGTTTAAAAACCCATTTTCCATCTCTTTGGAAACTTGGGTAAATTATCTTCAAAACAATCTTTTTGTTTGACTTTAAAAACTGAAAATCTTCAAATGAGACTTATAAAATTATTGACTATTGGAAACTGCCTTTGGAACAGTTTCACAATGTCCATTTGCAGTGAAACTGCAAAAATATGCATTTTCTGTGTCAACTTTGTAAATCCTGTACAGGATTCCCCTAATTCCTGTACAGTTTTCCGAAATCCATTTTCATCTTAAAATCCAGACTGAATTTGTAAAACTTGTCTTCACGAAAGTTGTAAACATTGAAAAACTCTACAACTTTCATGTTTTGGGTAAAACCCAGTTCTGGCGTTTTCGTGATCAAAAACCCTTTGGAACTAGTCCTGGCCGTGCACGGGTCCTGAGCACTTCAGGCACGGGTTTTGGTAAAAACCGAGGCCATTGGAGCCTCATTTTACAAAACTGTCCACGTTTTCCTCTAGGAAAAACTCTACTTAAAAACTTTCATGTTTTGAGTTTCCCCTGATTCGGCCTCTAGAGGCCTCAAAAACCGATTTTCCCGAAACTGGCCAATTTCTACCCGAGTTGGCAGTTTTCGGTTTAAATTTTTGTTTACGTCCTATAACGTTCACCCTACCTCGACCGAACTTAGCGGGAGCCTAAAACAGACATGCATAACGTTTCTAACGTTCGGGTTCCAACATGCAAGCGAAATTGAACGTCATTCATAATCATGCATAAACCCTAGGCATTCTAGCAAACACCTAGCATGCACATAATTGAACCACCAAACCTTAAACTTAAACAAATCAAGCATAAGCTCATAATTAACAAGCTAGGGCAGAACTTAAAAGTGGGCTTATACCCTTACAAACCATAGCTTAAATACATTTAAATTTCTCCACACGAAATTTAAATGAAAGCTTGAATCGGTTAGGGTTTTACCTCACTTTCTTGGCTCAAGGTGGGCTCGGTTTCCTCCCTTTTTCCTAACCAACAGCCGCTGGTTTTGCTTGGCTAAAAGGGTCCGAAATTTCCAGCCTTCTTTCCCTTGAAGTCCGGTCACCAACTTGCACCAAAATTTCCAGCCAATTGCTCCAAAACCCGGTTTGGATTCTTGGCTTGGTTCTCCCCCCTACAACCGGCCTTGGCTAAGGATTTGGGTTCCAAAATTTTCTCCAACTTTTTGCTTGGTTTCCTACTTGAATCCGACCATCACTAAGCCCTACACACTCTTGGTTTTGCAAATTTTCTTGCCTTTCTCTTTCACTCAAATCCGGTTTTGGTGAGTAGAAAATTGGCCAAAGTTTAGCTAACATTCTTGAATTGTGAACAATGCCCACCCCTATTTATAGAGGTTGGGAACTTTTGGGAAATTGATTTTGGCCCCATGAAAAGCAAGAAATCACACATTAGGGGGGGGGGGGTATGTGGCCGGCCACCAAGGAAGCTTATCTTCCAAAATACTTTCCAATTTTTCTTAAATGGAAAAATGATGTCATAAAGGAAAAGGTATGTGAGGTAAGCTAGGCTTAGGCTTGTTTGGCTTTTTAAAATTATTGTACAGTCCATTTTTAAGTTAACTCAGGTATTTCCAATACTGGATTTACTTAAACTCAGTATCGGTTTACCGAACTGCAGTCCAAAATTCATCCGTATAAAAATGGACTGTGTGAAATTTTCCTTATTTTTCAAAACCCTTTTGCCCTATACTTGAACTCATTGTGCTTGATTTTCTAGGGTGGTTCTTAAGTCTTAAACATTTCTTATTATCTGAAAAACCGGTTTTCGTCCGGTACAATTTCCATACGGTTTCTTAATAAATCGTACAGACTCGTAGCATCATTTCTTGAACTTTTTGGATCAACCATCTGTAATATCCGAAATTTTGATGACTCTAGATTTCCTTAGAAATAAGGAAAACCTAAGTCTGGATCAAGATTGGAATGAAATAACAGTATAAGTTTGAGCTCTCGGTTAACTAGCTACGAGACTCAACGATAGATTACTTAACCTGGTATGGGCGTTTTGAGAAAAACGGCATGACAAATTTCATGATTTCATGTTGGTCAAAGTTTGACCAAAAAGTCAAAGTTGACCAAGAACAGTCAAAGGTATGACTGTACCATAATAGGATAAGCAGTATGAGAAATATACTGCGAAAATTATCTTTTTGGACAAGATAGCTGGAATAAGCTTTGAGACCACCCTAGAAAAATCAAGCACACTAAGTTGGATATCAAAGTCCTAATGACTTTCAGAAATAAGAAGAAAATTTTTACAGTTCATTTTTACGCAGATAAATTTTGGACTGCAGACAAGTATAACAGTACTGAATTGTACTGTGCATTAGTGAACACAGTATTGGATTTATCTGTGTTAGATTAAGATTGGACTGCTTTTTCAAAAAGTAGCCAAACAAGGCCTTATGGTGACATCACCCTATCTTAGAATTATGACATCATTTTGATTTAAGGAAATTGTGGAAAGAAATCTTTGCCACCTAAGCACCATAATGGCCGGCCACCTAGGGGGCATTTTTGTAAGAATTTTCACTTTTGGGGCAAAAGTGCAAATTTTGGAAAATATGATGATGTAAGCATGAGGTAAGCACATGATGTCATCAAGATGATGTCATCATGATGAGGTAAGCAAAACTTGGGCTCCAAGGCATGCAATGGCCGGCCAACACTTGTAGGGGTCAAAGTGCAAATATTTTTGCTTCAAGGACTAAAGTGCAATTTTGGAAAAATAATTAAATCCAAATTCAAGGACTTTTTAGCAATTTTGAAAGTTCAAAATCAGCTATAAATAGGGCCAAGGGGGGGGGCGGATTTCAGCTCAAAAAAATTAGAAAAACAAGCCAAACTATGGCAAAATTTTCCCTCACCCATTTTCTCCACCAAAACCGACCCTAGGAAGAGAAAAAAAAAATGGTTGGCTGGATTTTTGGTAATGGCCAGACCTTATGTGAGTGTGTGAGGCTCAATTTAATTGGCCAAAATTTTTGGAACCCAATTGGAGGGGAGGCCGGTTGTGTGGAGCCAAGGAAAAAGGGAGAGAAAAATTGGAATCAATCAAGCCAATCTCTTGGATTGATCTAGGTAAATCTCTAAACCCTTAAGTTTTTCTATTGAGATTGAAACTAGATATTTATGTGGTTGTTTTTCATGAGGAATGGCCGAAAATTGGAACCCATTTGGGGGAGGAGAATCGGCTGCAATGGCAGCCAAGGGGAGTAAGGAAAAAATTGGAATCCAAGCTTGTGAACCAACTTCCAAACCCTAGAGGTAAACCTTATGACCTTAAACCTTTCTAATTTGAGCTTAAATTTGGGAAATTTAAGTGTATTTCCATGTTTGGGATGTAAGAGCATAAGCTCACCTTTTAGTGCTTGATTATGCTTGATTAGGGTCTCAAGGTCTCTAGTTTATGGTTTTGATGCATGTTTTCAAATATGTCTACTAAGTGTTTGTTATAAGTCCCCATAGGTTTTAGAATGAATGTATGGTTATATGCATGATGGATTGGAACGTTAGAAACGATTGCATGTGTGACCTTAGGCTCCCGATGTGGTCGGTTGAGGTAGCGTGCACGTTTTAGGACGTAAAACGAAATTAAGAACCGAAACTGCCAGTCTCGGGTCAAGACTGGGCAGTGTTCTGGAAATGGTATTTTGAGGCCCTTAGAGGCCGAATTTGAAGAAACTCAAAACTACAAAGTTGTAGATAAGGGTTTTTCCTAGAGGGCAGCGTGGACCGTTTTTCAAAATAAGGCTCCAATGGCCTCCGTTTTTACGAAAATCCGAGGCTAATCTGCCCAGACCTAGTCTACACGTCTAGTAAGTTTCAAATTAAAACTGACAAGAATCCAAGCAGAACTGGGTTTTCCTCAAAACATGAAAGTTGTAGTATTATAAGAGATCTACAACTTTTATGAAGAAAGTTTTATCAAATTCGGAACTGATTTTAAAGTAAAAATTGGATTCTAAAGACTGTGCAGGAAATAGAAATTCCAGCACAAGATTTTCAGAAAAATAGTACATAAGCAGGAAATTCCTGCTCATGCACAGGATTTTCTAAAACAATACAGGAAAACTGTATTTTTGCACCAACACAAATGTTTTGACTGTGGGAAACTACTCCAAAGGCAGTTTTCAACAGTTAATAATTTTTACAAACCTTTCTCAAAGAATTACAATTTTTCAAAGTTAAACTAGAATTTTTGAACAAAGAGAACTAAGTTTTTCCAAAGCAAAGAGAAAAACAAGTTTTTGGATTCAAAAGTTATCTTACTTTTGGTAACAAAACAATGATGGACGGTAACCGGGAAGGATACCCGAGTTACGGGATGGAGTCCAAAGCCCAAAGTTGACTTAGGATAATTGAACTAAGTTTGACTACCTCAAGGGTTACTCAAGGTAACCCAACAAGGTATAAAAATTGAGTTTGATCTTAAAACCCAAAAAGGATTAAAATTAAAAATGACAAGGCATAGGCCAAGGTTAGGATGATACCTAACCCTATTCATATATGATTGGGATTAATACCCAAGGTTACCTTAAGTAACCAAGTAAGTCATCATAAGTTATAAGGGAGACTTACAGCTAGAATTTCGTAGGCATGTTGGTATGGTCACCAACATTCCACAATACTAATTAGACCCTTACCTATGTCCTTCATCAAGCAGGAGGAAGCCTGCGGCTACCCGGAAGAGGAGCAGCTTTACGTAGGACATAGTAAAAGAGGTAAGTACAAACCTCACCTGCAGTATGGAAAATAATAAAAGATATTTTCCAAGTATACATGCTATGCTATGTTATGCTATGCTATAATGCTATGCTATGTTATAATGCTATGCTATGTGATGCTATGCTATGTTATGATATGAGATGCCATGTAATGATGTGATGCTATGACATGTTACATATTATGCCATGTTTTCTAAAATGTCATGGTTTTAAAAATGTCATGTTTTCAAGAATGCCATGATATGGCAAATGTTAAGTTTGGATTTGACCTTGTGACATCATGAAGCATGTTCACTAATATTGAACCACATGGTAAGATAAATCAAGTAATAGTAAGGTGTCGTACCAACCTCCCGTGATCGAGGAGGCTACATGTTCAAAACCAGTGGTGACATTTACCTCTCGTTGATGCGTGAGGGTCACGTTATGATTCCCAGAACTGTTAGGGCCTTGCAAACCCTAGCTTTGTCTGGAGTTGCGCGCTTTTGGTACGGACACTAGGGGCCCACATGTAATCAAGATAATGAGTAAAAGTGCCTAAAAGATTTATAATTGGACATAATCGGATCATGCATAAACTACATGATGATTGATATGTTACTTGATGTTTGAAAAGATTTTTGTGAGATCATGTTTGTACTTGCTGGGCGAAAGCTCATTTGTATATTTCATACTGTAGGTAAGACGCCTGCAGCATTACTTGATGGGCCATGGAGACGATGCAGCGAGTGAAGGGCGGTGTGGGATACCACTACGCAATATTTTCCGCAAATGTTTTTAAGTATGATGTTGTATATGGATGTGATGTAATGTTTCCAAGGTCCGATTTAAAAGGTCATGGTAACCTTATAATCGGCATAACAAGTAAAAGGGGTAGACATGATGAAGTTTACCCGTCAGTACAAGTTAATTCAAGTTGAGTTTCGAGTTATGATTTTTAAAATAAAATTTAAAGAGAAAAAAAAAAATTTTATACTGAAATTTTCGATAAAACAAAGATTTAAGTTTAGCAAGTTTGGTAACGGCCCACGTTTACGTATTCGGCCCTACGTAGATTTTGGGGGCGTTACACCATCGACTTTCTTGTCGATTAGTGACCTTTTTGTCAAATTTTGACTTTCTTGGTCAACAGTTGACTTTTTGGTCAACCGTGACGTTTCTCGGTCAAAGTTTGACTTTTCAAGAAATTTTGCCATATTGTTCCTTTTGACTTAAAAGGTTTTTTCTTCATTAATTAATCCTGTTTGAGTCTTATATAACCATAAAACTCACAAAACATAATTAAAAACCCTTAACTGGGCTTTTTCCATAAATGCATTTACGGTTCAATGTAAGCTCTATACAAAGAATCGTATTGATGAAAAAAAATCAGATATTACATGTTATGCACAAGGCCTGACATTTGTTTTGCAATTGGAATGATAAGTCGATATCAGTCTAATCCAGGACCAAACTATTGGGCTGCGATCAAGCATATACTCAAGTATCTACGGAGAACGAGGGATTATATGCTAGTGTATTCCGGTCAGGACCTTGTTCCTATAGGATACACAGATTCTGATTTTCAATCAGATCAGGATTCTAGGAAATCGACTTCAGGATCTTTCTTTACCCTTGGAGGTGGTGCCGTTGTGTGGAAGAGTATTAAGCAATCTTGCATTGCTGACTCGACCATGGAAGCCAAGTATGTGGCAGCCAGTGAGGCATCAAAGGAAGCAGTATGACTCCGCAGGTTCCTTAGTGACCTTGAGGTCGTTCCTGGTATGGATAAATCTATGGTGCTCTACTGTGATAATAGTGCAGCAGTGGCTAATAACAAGGATCCTAGGCATCATAAGAGGAGTAAGCACATTGACAGAAAATATCACATCATCAGAGGCTTTGTTGAGAGTGGAAATGTGACGGTTTGCAAAATCGCATCAGAGGACAATCTTGTCGACTTGTTCACGAAGACTTTGGTGGCCAGAAGATTCATAGAACACGTTGAAGGCATGGGGATGCTTAATATGTCACATTTACTTGCTTAGGGTAAGTGGGAGATTGTTGGGATCTATATATGCCCTAAGGATAGAAAATCAATGTTAGGGATTTTCTGTAAATATGACATTTTGATATTAATAAGAGGAGGTTATTCATGTTTAATAAGTTGTGTCCTATTTACTTTCATTTGTTGATTGTATGTTTGAGTAAACATAAAATACTTCTTGACTGTTGGTAATATATCGGATTACCATATGTATATGGGGTATACATAGAAGACATGGTAATTTGATAACAGTCAAAATAAATAGTCCGCAATCGATGGAATAAGATTTGGGGATCTTATTCATGATATGATTGTAAAGGTTGTCTACTTCCTTGGAGGGATGGTTTGTCTTGACCATTGGATAGGTTCCGAGTGGAAACTTTAATGTATACCAGTATTGAGGTATGACATTGGACTGGACCTGAAGTGTTAATTGATTTGGTTTAATAATTCCGTTTATAAGAATCAATGACGTTTTGATTATCATTATATATTAATCTTAATCCTGAAATGATTACTTGAGTTCGTATCCATGACCTATGTACTTTAATGCACTACAGGTGAGACACTGTTAATTTATGGTCAATATTCTTGTGTTTTGGGTGCATGACTTATGGATGGAGAAATCAAGATTCATAGATATGGAATCCATAGCTATCTTAACGATAGTACATGTTATCTTCTTAAAGGCATTATTCGGGGATTGAAAGATAGTATAACAAGATCTTGGCCATCGGTTTACTTTGTGTTCTCTGATGGTTTACTAATTGTATGGTTTTACAATTGGTGGTTCTTTCAATGGAGAATAATGGAACTTTAAGTTAAAATGATTGAAAAGGTAAAACGGAAAAAGTCCTTAATTCAATCATGGATAACATATTGGGATTAAGCAAGTGATGAATAAATTATGGAAGAAGCACTACGTGTGAGAGCTTTCGTAATACGGTATGTAAACAGGAGTTCAATTTCAAACTTTTAGTGGAATAGTTTTGAAGTTGATAATTGATGAATAATTAATCTGGGATTAATTTTTCACAATTATAGGAGCCTCTTTACATATTTCCATCGGGTCCCTCTATTAGCTCATATAGTTCCATATAGCGTGTCGGGATTTGTTCCTAATGAGATCGGTAAATTTAAATGGAATTTTGTAATGTCTATTAAGACATGTACTCTCTAACATGCAATCCGGAAAATGATTGGACATGTAGGATTGGTATAGACAAATAATATGATTTATCAACATGTGATTGATTAATTTGAATTTTAGAAACAAGATTGTGTTTGAATTATATAATTTTGGAAAACAAAGTTTTTCTCTCCTAATCTAAATGTGGTGCACGATTTTTAGATAGGTGGAGGGAAGAAAATTTTGTTTCAAAATTGTTCAAATATATTCCTAACATTAAATTATTAATTGATTTAAATAATAGAGATTATTTGATGAATTTTTTTTCCTTTAAATTGTTGTGCACGGTTTTGAGAGGAGAAAAAAAATTCAAATATTCCATTTATTTAAATTAATAAATATGGTTAATGTTTGAGGAAAAATATTTAATTCAAACAAGTGAATCTTATTTAAATTCAAAAAGGTTTAAAAGTAATTTGAATCTAGATAGGACTAGGATCTTTTCACTAGTCTAGATTCTTGATTTAAAATTTGAACCACCAATCTAGATTTATCCTTTTGTAATACCTAGATTTTCCGATGTTATTATTTCCTTTCAAAGGAATTAAATGTATACCATCAAGGTATTATTGGAAGAGAAACTCGGTTAAGAGTTTTCTTACATTTTATGAGTTTTCAGTATCAATAAAACTCAAAATGGACTATGTAGATTAGAAACAGACCTTTTGAGTAAAAAAGGGACGAAAAGTACATGATTTTACGAAAGTCAAAGTTTGACCAAGAACGGTCAAAGGAGTGATTTTGCAGTATTGAAAAAAATAAAGTATACTGCGAAAACCGTCTTTACGGTTGAGATAGCTAAAATAAGCTATGAAACCACCTTAGAAAATCAAGCACACCTAGTGGGAATTAAAGACCAAAAGGGCTCGGAAAAATAAGAAAAAGTTTTTACAGTCCATTTTTATGCAGATAAATTTTGGACTACAGTCGAGTAAAACAGTACTGAATTGTACTGTGTATTAGTGAACACAGTATTGGAAATATCTGTGCAACACAAAAATGGATTATTTTAGAGAAAAGTAGCCAAACAAGGCCTTAGGATGATATCATATTTATGACATCATCCTTATTTGGAATTATGACATCATAATTCCATGAACCAATCCTTGAATGACAAGTGTCTTGTTCTAGAACAATTTTTGGCTTGATCACCAAGTATGTGGCCGGCCACCTCACCTCCCTTTTGTGCAAATTTTTGCTTCTTTAGGGACTTTTTTAGCAATTTAGCAAAGTTTCTCAACCTCTATAAATAGGGGTGGTTGCTATTCATTTTATTCAAAAATTTGGGGAGGTTCTTGCCATTTTTCTTCTTGAAAATCAGCAGCCAAGGAAGAGAGAAAGAGGAGAGAAAAATCAAAATTTCCAAAGGGGTTTTGCTTAGGGAATGTTCGGATTTTGAGTGGAAAGCCAAGAAAAAAAAAAGTTTGGAAAATTTTTAGAGACCCATTGGCCTAGTGGCCGGTTGTGGGAGAAAAGGAAAGGAAGAGAAAAATTTGAGGAAGAAAGCCTTGGTGGTGTGGCCGGATTTGTGGTGAACCAACCAAGTGACCAAAAGAATTTTTGGTGCCTCTAGGTGAGTGGTGAGGCCGGTTGTGTTGACCTAGGGGGAAGGAGAAATTTTGGTGCCCAAACCCTAGCCTTGAGCCAAGGTATTTTCTTTACTCTAACCTTTTTCAATTAAGCTTTCAATTAGGAATTATTTGTATTTCAAGTTGAAATTTGTAAGAGCATAAGCTCAATTTAAATTCCATGCTCTAGATTAGTTAGGTAATGCTTGATTTAGGGTTTAAGGGTGGTTGGTGCAATTATGTTAATTGTTTCTTGATTATGCTTGTTGATTGATAGGTTGCATGCTAGATGATGAATGAATGGTATGTCCCCTGATTTTGAACAAATCAGCCCTAGACAGTTCATGTTAGGTTGCTAGTTTAAGTTTGAATGTTTTGGTGTATGTATGAATGTGATGCAAAGATAGAACCATGCAACCCTAGATTAGGAGATTCGGTTTAGGGCTGCATAGACACGTTGGGTTAGCATGATTGAATATGTGGGACGTTAGAAACACTGCATGTTTGCTGTATAGGCTCCCGCGTGTTCGGTTGAGGTTAGATGCACGTAATAGGACGTAAAACGAATTTAAAACCAAAAACTGCCAGTTCGGATGTGAACTGCCCAGTTTCGGGAAAAGAGAAATTTGAGGCCTTTAGAGGCAGAAATGGGTAAAACTTAAAACATGAAAGTTGTTCAGAAGGGTTTTTCCTAGAGGACAGCGTGGGCAGAATCCCAAAATGAGACTCCAATGGTCTCTGTTTTTACAAAAACCCGTGGCTGGTCTGCCCAGACCCAGTTTACAGGATCAGCCAGTTTCAAACAAAAAAACTGACGCAAATACAAGCAGAAGTGGATTTTTCTCCAAACACGAAAGTTTTAGGATTTTTTGAGAGCTAGAACTTTCGTGAAGACAACTTTTTCAAAATCGGAATTCATTTTTAAACTGGCACGATTTTATAAAGACTGTGCAGGGAATAGGAAATTCCTGCACAGGATTTTCTAAAAACAGTACAGAAAAATTGTATCTTTTCCAAAACCACTGTTTTGACTAGGGAAACTGTTCCAAAGGCAGTTTCCAGTCCTAAATGATTTTATAAAAACCTATTTTAAGGATATGAATTTTTATGAGTTAAGTAAACGATTTTTGAAGTTAAAATTTCCCAAGTTTCCAAAGAAATGGAAAATGGATTTTTAAACCAAATTGGGTAAGCAAAATGATTACGGGTAATAACCGGATGTAATATCCGAGTTACTAGGCCAAAGCCTAAAGCTCAAGATTAACCCATATAGGGTTAACTTTAGTTAATTAAGAGTTCAACTATTATTAACCTTAAGGGTTAATCAAGATAACCCTAAAGGATACCAAGAGTAATAAATTGGGCTAAGATATAGGGTTAATTAACGAAACCCAATAATTATGATAAAGCCCAAGGTTAGGAAAGTAATCGAACCCTGACAGTATGTATAGGGTTTAGCACATGAGGTTATCCAACGTAACCTCTTAAAGAATTAATTCATATTGGGTTCTATTAATAATAGGGTTACTATCTATAACCCAGTAAGACATCTAGTATCAGGGACATACAATTAGGATTATGTAAGCATGTTGATTAGAGTATCAACATTCTGCAACACTAACTAAGAACCTCACCTATGTCCTTCAAGGAGCAGGAGAGAACCTGCAGCTGTACTCAGAGAAGACGCAGCATAACGCAGGACATAGCAAGAGAGGTAAGTACAACCACCGCCTACAGCATAGGCTTTGTTGTGGTACTTGCCCAAGTATGTTAGATGTATGCTAGGGATGTATGTTATGCGGTTGTTGATGCTATGCTATGTTGTTATTGATGCTATGTTATGTTGTTGTTGCTGCTATGTTATATTGTTAGTGCTAAGTAAGGTTATTGTTGTTATGTTATGTTATTGATATGCTATGCAATATGTCATATGTTGTATGCTAGGTTATGTAGTATGATAAGTTAAGGTATGTTTATGATGAATATTATATTATGATTACATGAATCATGGAAGTATGAGAGCACGAAGCATGTTCACAAAATCTTATAAAATAAGATCAAGTATGACATGATAAGATGAAAGGAAAGTAAGATGGCGAGCAAGTCGCCTGTGTTGTACCGAACCGAGTAAGGTCGGGTTGGACTATGGTTTGAGTTGGAAATGGTTTGGCCGCCCCAACCACTCCATAGTCGCGCGCCCGGTACATACACACAAGTAAGGGACCCATAAGTAAGATAAGAAATGAAAGTAAGTTAAGCATGAATTGAGCATAAAATAAGCATAAATGGACCATGCATTATGATGTATGTTATGCTATGAAAAGGAAGTCATGATATGATGATGTATGCTATGCTATGATAAATGAAGTCATGATATGTACGATATGCTATGGTAAGTTAAGTTAGTATGTGAATGATTAGATCATGTTTGTTTATGTCGCGGTATAGGAGGTTGTACTTGCTGAGCGAAAGCTCACTGTCTTACGTTTATGCTGTAGGTAAGCAACCGTCAGCAATGGTTGATGCAAGATGGAAAGGCATGGCGGGGCAAACTGTGAAATGTGGGAAATGTAGCCGCTACGTGTTTTGTCCTTTACGTAATTATGTTATGGTAAATATTTTGATAAAGACACTTTTATATGTTGCACTCGTATGCCATATAAAAAAAAAAAAAAATTTCTGCTGTGTTTCATAAGTATGTAAGTATGTACGAGAAGATAAGTATGTATGTATGGTAACGGCCTGTGCTAGGCGGGTCGTTACAGAGTTGGTATCAGAGCCAGGTTCCCTGCGATACGATTTCACAGTCTGCCTACCATCGCCACCATCATTGTAAGTTACATATGTGTTTTATGTATATGCGTAAGTATTTATGATAGGATTATGCTATGATAGACGAGTGAATATGGAGCTCGCACGGATCGATGCCGGGATAGGAGAACCCCAGTATGAGGTGGGCCCGATGTTTCCCGAGGACCCGATTCCTGCCATGCCCTTACAAGAGATCCCAGCCCTAGAGGCTGAGGACCAGATGGACGCCGAAGACGCTGCTAATGATTTGATTGCTCCGGAGGACCCACCGGAAGACCCTCCCGTTATTATCATCCCTTGTGACGACGAGGACGACGAGGACGATATGGAGCCCGAAGCCGAGCAAGGTGACTGGGTGGAGGACGTTGACGACGCCAAGGGCGATCCCGAGGAAATACTATTCCACGATGGAGATTGGGACGTAGACTCCGACGCCGAATCCGACGTTTCGACGATCACGCTTGAGGTTATAGTTTAGTTAGGGCCGATATGTGTTTATTCTTTTGACTATAAACGATGGTAGAGTGGTAAACACTCCCATCACTTATTTGATTATATACAGTACGATGGTAAAGTAATAGACACTTCCATCATATTTTGACTATGTATATATAAAGATATGTATGTACAGTATGATATAATCTATTTGTAATTACAGTATTGTAAATTACAATATACAGAGTATGTATATGATGTACTTTTGAAAGTGTACATAAAGACCGTGCAGACACGGGATTTATATAACAAAAGTATGTTATATATTATGAAAGTTATGTTATATTATGATAAGTATCTGTTATGATACCTTTTATGTTATGATATGAAATGAAGGATGTTACGGTATGATGTGACGTAATAAGCCATGTATGAAAGAAAAGATACTAATAGTATGATGATATCTTTTCTTATAGGATTTAAAAGATGGTACGTCCACGAAGAACGATACCACTCAACCCGCCTAAGCCAGATCTATCGACCATTGTGGCAAGTCTACAACGGCAGCTGCTAGAATAGCAACAAGAGACGGAAAGACTTCGAGCGCAGATAGCTCAGATAAACCAGGGACCCCGAATTAATGAGGTTCCACCCCGAGCTCAACCAGTACCTCCAATAGTACCCCCAGTACCTGAGGGTCAGCCAGAAATTCCTCAGAATGCTAACATTCCGATGGCACCCGCCGGAGGACAAATAAATCTACAGCCAGTGAGGGAAGATTTACTGTACGAGCGATTCAGGTGAATGAAGGCGTCTGAGTTCGAAGGCCCGACGGACCCGATCGCCGCGGACAATTGGTTGATCGATATCCAAGTTATCTTGGATTTCATGCGGCTAACAGAACAAGAGAAAGTTCTCTGCGCTTCTTTTGCTCTGAAAAAGGATGCGCGACATTGGTGGATGACCGTGCAAATGCGCCGTGATGTTACGGTCATGAGCTGGCAAGACTTTGTGACCGAATTTCGCGCAATGTACTACAACAGAGAGATCCTTGCCGTTCAACAAGACGAGTTCACGAACTTCAGACAAGGGTCGATGACGGTAATGGAGGCCGTACAGAAGTTTGAACAGCTGGCTCGGTTATGCCCGGATTTGGTCCCGAGTGAAGCAGAGAAGGTATGAAGGATGATGAAGATGTTTCGAACCGACATCGCCAAGCAAGTAAGTGCTGGCAGTAGTCCGCCTACCCTGGTGTCCGATTGCATAAGCCGGGCGATAAGAGCCGAATACTGGATAAACCAAGACAAGGAAGCTAGAGCTCAATTCTTCAAGGCTAAAAAGGAGGAAAAGGCGGCAGCAAAGCCAACGCAGCCTCGACAAGACTCAGAGTCGCAACCGAAAGGCCAATCTAGTAGCCCTACACAAGGTTCCAATCAAGCTGGGAGGAACAAGAGAAAAGGAAATTTCTCGAGCCAAGATCAACAAGGGAATTTCCCTCAGAAAAAGAACAATCGAGGGAACGAGAATACTAACGTCAGCTATCCCGCGTGCGCAACATGTGGAAAGAAACACCCGGGAGTGTGTAGGATGGGCACAAATGCTTGCTACCTTTGTGGCAAGGAAGGGCACTATGCACGGAGCTGCCCCCAGAACAACCAGAACCAGAGCCCTCAGTATCCAAACCGGAATGCCAGCAGCCAGTTACATGCAGTCCAAGCAAGGCTCGAAGGACCCTCAATTGCACAAGGAAGATTAGAGGCTCCTGAACCCCAAGCTAGGATTTACGCCTACACCGATGGAAATGCTGAAGCTGGAACTTCACATGAAGGGACAAGATAGATCTTTGTCGCCACATAAGGCGTTATTATATTATCTAATTCTGGTGCCACTCATTTGTTTGTATTTATGGAGTTTGCCCAGAAATTAGGAAGTAGTATAGATAATTTTTAAAACAGCCTTTTAAAAAAATTTCTTTGCTTGTTAAAGAGATTTTGTGGTTTGAATTTTTCTTTTTTTTTTTTATGTAAAATATTTTTGTAATTATAATAACAGAGAATTGCTTGTAGATCTCATCGCAATCAAGCTTTAGGATTTCGATGTGATCTTAGAAACGGATTTCTTAAGTTATTACAACGCTAAATTTGATTCCCAAAAGCGTTGAGAGACGTTTAGCTCTTTCGACAAGAAAAAGTTCAACCTTTACGGACAATTGCGGAGCTCAGCAACTGGATAAATCTTGGCAACGAAGGGTCAGACGATGTCAGAAGCCCATAAGACGCCATAGTTGGTACATCCAGGAGCTTTTAAGATGTACCAAGACCTCTGAGAGAATTAACAGTGGCCAAACATGAAGAATAAAGTGACGAAATTCGTGTCAAAGTGATTAACTTGTCAGAAAGTTAAGACTGAACACCGACATCCTGGGGGAGATTTGCAGAAAATTGACTGAAAGCTATATATCTCGGATTGTGAAACTGCATGGAGCACCAAAATCAAGCATCTCAGACCGGGATGGACGCTTCATTTCTCGATTATGAACGAATGTTCATACGCCATGGGGTCGAAATTAAAGATTAATACGGTTTTTCACCCCAAAATGACCAAACGAAAAGAACTACCCGAATTATTCTGATTTTCGAGGACGAAAATTTTTAAGGAGGGTAGATTGTAATACCTAGATTTTCCGATGTTATTATTTCCTTTCAAAGGAATTAAATGTATACCATCAAGGTATTATTGGAAGAGAAACTCGGTTAAGAGTTTTCTTACATTTTATGAGTTTTCAGTATCAATAAAACTCAAAATGGACTATGTAGATTAGAAACGGACCTTTTGAGTAAAAAAGGGACGAAAAGTACATGATTTTATGAAAGTCAAAGTTTGACCAAGAACGGTCAAAGGAGTGATTTTGCAGTATTGAAAAAATAAAGTATACTACGAAAACCGTCTTTACGGTTGAGATAGCTAAAATAAGCTATGAAACCACCTTAGAAAATCAAGCACACCTAGTGGGAATTAAAGACCAAAAGGGCTCGGAAAAATAATAAAAAGTTTTTACAGTCCATTTTTACGCAGATAAATTTTGGACTGCAGTCGAGTAAAACAGTACTGAATTGTACTGTGTATTAGTGAACACAGTATTGGAAATATCTGTGCAACACAAAAATGGATTATTTTAGAGAAAAATAGCCAAACAAGGCCTTAGGATGATATCATATTTATGACATCATCCTTATTTGGAATTATGACATCATAATTCCATGAACCAATCCTTGAATGACAAGTGTCTTGTTCTAGAACAATTTTTGGCTTGATCACCAAGTATGTGGCCGGCCACCTCACCTCTCTTTTGTGCAAATTTTTGCTTCTTTAGGGACTTTTTTAGCAATTTAGCAAAGTTTCTCAACCTCTATAAATAGGGGCGGTTGCTATTCATTTTATTCAAAAATTTGGGGAGGTTCTTGCCATTTTTCTTCTTGAAAATCAGCAGCCAAGGAAGAGAGAAAGAGGAGAGAAAAATCAAAATTTCCAAAGGGGTTTTGCTTAGGGAATGTTCGGATTTTGAGTGGAAAGCCAAGAAAAAAAAAAGTTTGGAAAATTTTTAGAGACCCATTGGCCTAGTGGCCGGTTGTGGGGGAAAAGGAAAGGAAGAGAAAAATTTGAGGAAGAAAGCCTTGGTGGTGTGGCCGGATTTGTGGTGAACCAACCAAGTGACCAAAAGAATTTTTGGTGCCTCTAGGTGAGTGGTGAGGCCGGTTGTGTTGACCTAGGGGGAAGGAGAAATTTTGGTGCCCAAACCCTAGCCTTGAGCCAAGGTATTTTCTTTAGCTCTAACCTTTTTCAATTGAGCTTTCAATTTGGAATTATTTGTATTTCAAGTTGAAATTTGTAAGAGCATAAGCTCAATTTAAATTCCATGCTCTAGATTAGTTAGGTAATGCTTGATTTAGGGTTTAAGGGTGGTTGGTGCAATTATGTTAATTGTTTCTTGATTATGCTTGTTGATTGATAGGTTGCATGCTAGATGATGAATGAATGGTATGTCCCCTGATTTTGAACAAATCAGCCCTAGACAGTTCATGTTAGGTTGCTAGTTTAAGTTTGAATGTTTTGGTGTATGTATGAATGTGATGCAAAGATAGAACCATGCAACCCTAGATTAGGAGATTCGGTTTAGGGCTGCATGGACACGTTGGGTTAGCATGATTGAATATGTGGGACGTTAGAAACGCTGTATGTTTGCTGTATAGGCTCCCGCGTCTTCGGTTGAGGTTAGATGCACGTAATAGGACGTAAAATGAATTTAAAACCAAAAACTGCCAGTTCGGATGTGAACTGCCCAGTTTCGGGAAAAGAGAAATTTGAGGCCTTTAGAGGCAGAACTGGGTAAAACTTAAAACATGAAAGTTGTTCAGAAGGGTTTTTCCTAGAGGATAGCGTGGGCAGAATCCCAAAATGAGACTCCAATGGTCTCTGTTTTTACAAAAACCCGTGGCTGGTCTGCCCAGACCCAGTTTACAGGATCAGCCAGTTTCAAACAAAAAAACTGACGCAAATACAAGCAGAAGTGGATTTTTCTCCAAACACGAAAGTTTTAGGATTTTTTGAGAGCTAGAACTTTCGTGAAGACAACTTTTTCAAAATCGGAATTCATTTTTAAACTGGCACGGTTTTATAAAGACTGTGCAGGGAATAGGAAATTCCTGCACAGGATTTTCTAAAAACAGTACAGAAAAATTGTATCTTTTCCAAAACCACTGTTTTGACTAGGGAAACTGTTCCAAAGGCAGTTTTCAGTCCTAAATGATTTTATAAAAACCTATTTTAAGGATATGAATTTTTATGAGTTAAGTAAACGATTTTTGAAGTTAAAATTTCCCAAGTTTCCAAAGAAATGGAAAATGGATTTTTAAACCAAATTGGGTAAGCAAAATGATTACGGGTAATAACCGGATGTAATATCCGAGTTACTAGGCCAAAGCCTAAAGCTCAAGATTAACCCATATAGGGTTAACTTTAGTTAATTAAGAGTTCAACTATTATTAACCTTAAGGGTTAATCAAGATAACCCTAAAGGATACCAAGAGTAATAAATTGGGCTAAGATATAGGGTTAATTAACGAAACCCAATAATTATGATAAAGCCCAAGGTTAGGAAAGTAATCGAACCCTGACAGTATGTATAGGGTTTAGCACATGAGGTTATCCAACGTAACCTCTTAAAGAATTAATTCATATTGGGTTCTATTAATAATAGGGTTACTATCTATAACCCAGTAAGACATCTAGTATCAGGGACATACAATTAGGATTATGTAAGCATGTTGATTAGAGTATCAACATTCTGCAACACTAACTAAGAACCTCACCTATGTCCTTCAAGGAGCAGGAGAGAACCTGCAGCTGTACTCAGAGAAGACGCAGCATAACGCAGGACATAGCAAGAGAGGTAAGTACAACCACCGCCTACAGCATAGGCTTTGTTGTGGTACTTGCCCAAGTATGTTAGATGTATGCTAGGGATGTATGTTATGCGGTTGTTGATGCTATGCTATGTTGTTATTGATGCTATGTTATGTTGTTGTTGCTGCTATGTTATATTGTTAGTGCTAAGTAAGGTTATTGTTGTTATGTTATGTTATTGATATGCTATGCAATATGTCATATGTTGTATGCTAGGTTATGTAGTATGATAAGTTAAGGTATGTTTATGATGAATATTATATTATGATTACATGAATCATGGAAGTATGAGAGCACGAAGCATGTTCACAAAATCTTATAAAATAAGATCAAGTATGACATGATAAGATGAAAGGAAAGTAAGATGGCGAGCAAGTCGCCTGTGTTGTACCGAACCGAGTAAGGTCGGGTTGGACTATGGTTTGAGTTGGAAATGGTTTGGCCGCCCCAACCACTCCATAGTCGCGCGCCCGGTACATACACACAAGTAAGGGACCCATAAGTAAGATAAGAAATGAAAGTAAGTTAAGCATGAATTGAGCATAAAATAAGCATAAATGGACCATGCATTATGATGTATGTTATGCTATGAAAAGGAAGTCATGATATGATGATGTATGCTATGCTATGATAAATGAAGTCATGATATGTACGATATGCTATGGTAAGTTAAGTTAGTATGTGAATGATTAGATCATGTTTGTTTATGTCGCGGTATAGGAGGTTGTACTTGCTGAGCGAAAGCTCACTGTCTTACGTTTATGCTGTAGGTAAGCAACCGTCAGCAATGGTTGATGCAAGATGGAAAGGCATGGCGGGCAAACTGTGAAATGTGGGAAATGTAGCCGCTACGCGTTTTGTCCTTTACGTAATTATGTTATGGTAAATATTTTGATAAAGACACTTTTATATGTTGCACTCGTATGCCATATAAAAAAAAAAAAATTTTCCGCTGTGTTTCATAAGTATGTAAGTATGTACGAGAAGATAAGTATGTATGTATGGTAACGGCCTGTGCTAGGCGGGTCGTTACACCTTTAGTGGCCGAAAATTTGGAGGAAATTCTCTCCTTGGAAAAACGTTTTTAGGTTCAATGAATCTAGCCCTAAAGTTGTATGATCTTTTGGTTCAAAATTTATCCGGAAAAATAATTATTAATTATTTTTCAAGAAGGAATTAAATTTTGAAAAGGATTAGACTTCTATATAAAGGCTAGGAATTCTTGAGAAACTAATTTTTTGGTCATTCACAAGAGGGAAAACGTTTTTAGGAGAGAGAAAGAAAACCAATTGTGGTTTCTTCCTCTTCATAAAATTTGGCTATCTTGTGGGAAAGAAAAGGAGAGAAAATTCAATTGAATCAAAACTGTGAGGAAGGTTAAACCGAGTGATAATTTTCATAGGATGTTAACCGGTTCCTGTTTTGTAGTTTTGAAGAAAAAAGTTGGATCATATTATCAACGAGGAACATCGGAATTGAGAAGGAGGGATCTAGACTTCGGAAAGCATTACCGGTCGCTTGGATTCATAAAACGTGTGCCCACATACACTCTGAGGCGTGGAACTCAAGAATAGTAGAGAAGACATGTTGGTCAAATGCTCCAGTAATTTCAGAATCCGAGAAATAAGGTACGCTTGATCATGAATTTAATTTATTGTTATATGCATCATGAGATTCTTTTCGAAACGGCATAAAAAATTTTAAAACTTCTGCTGCACCGCAACTCTGATATCGGGTCCGTTTTTTCCAACAGGAGGAGATGAAAAAGAATAAAAAGTTAATGGCTACGATTGTTAACAAAGTCAAATATTGTTGAACCTATTGTTGAACAAATAAACATAATTTTTTTAAAAAAAATAATACAATATAAGCCTTCAAAAATAACACTTAAATAAATTCAATTACAAAATAAAAAGTAATATTTTGTTCATTTATTTTTAAATATGTAAAATAAAACAATATAAATAATAAAATATACAAGGTTGACAAAATGTTAAATTGAAAAAAAAATTAGAAGTGAGAAAAATTAAAAAAATTCACATATTGAAAAAATTTGTTTAACTGATAAGTATAATTTTTTCTAAAATGATATCACATATATCTAAATAAAATTTAAATAAACTCAATTATAAAATTAGTAACAATAATTTTTTCAATTAGTTTAAAATATGATTAGATTATTATCTAGTTTAGAATAATATTTAATATTATTTGACTATTACTATTTTACTTGGTTTTTTTTTGTAAATAAATTTCTTGCTTTTTTTTTCTATCCCTCTTATTTTAATATGTATGATATTTACTTTTTAACAATATTTTATATTGTTGCTTTTATATATTATATTAAAAAATACAAAATTAAGAAATATGAAGAGAAAAACCTATAAAGATCCCAATGATTAAGAATATTCAAAACTTTAGAAAAAATGAAATTATACAAATGATAATGAACCATCAATATCAACAAATGTACATTTCAAAACAATCAATTTAAAAAATTAAATGCACAGATTATTGCTAGTTTTCGGACTAAATCTATTAAATTCTCTTCAACTTATGACACTAGCAAAGGAACATCAAATCCATCTTCAGATGATTATAATTTACCATCAATTCAAGAAAGTAATTTCTTCATCTTAATTTTTTTTATATGATTATGAATTTGAAGAAAACATTTTACTAACATTTTTTTTTACCTAAATTTTTTACTCAGATTTAAATGGTGAATATATTGATATTGAAAATTATAATTGTGTATGTCAATATTGTGGAGCATTATTTTATAAAAATGAACAAACAAAAAATACATATCCACTAAAATTTTTTTATGTTGTTAAAATGGAAAAATTATGAAACCTTTAAGGAAAAAAACGCCACTAATTTTAAACGAACTATTAGATTATTATGGAATAACTTTAAGTGCAAATTTCAGAAAAAAAAAAATATATTAGAATTTATAATTCTACGTTTGCTTTTACTTCATTTAGAGTAAATATTCAATCAGATATTAATAATTCATTAGGACCATATATTTTTAAGATTAGTGAACAAATTCATCACCTAATTGGATCTTTACTTCCAATTAATAATAATCTTTCAAAATTCGCATAATTGTATATTTATGATACAGAAAATGAAATTTAAAATAGAATAGCAACATTTTCAAATAATAACGATTCAAATAATTTAAATGAGATTTCATTTAAAAATTAATGATAATGTTAGATAAAACAAATAAATTAAGATTAATTGGAAGACTATAACGAGATAGTACACAATATGATCTGCTAACTTCAACAGATATAAGTGGTTTAATTATTGGAGATTTTGGTTTATATGAGAAAGGTAGATATATTATTATTCATAGTCAAACTGGAGAATTACAAAGAATCAATAAACTTTATCCATCTTATATGACATTGCACTATTCATTATTATTTCCTTATAGAGAAAATGGATATAGAATGGAATTCAAATTTTTTTGGTAAATAACCACGTAGAAATCGAATATTAATGAGATTGTTTTATGCTTTTCAATTTCAACAATGATTAAATGAAAGAAATACATTATTTAGAGCTGGACGTTTTTTCCAACAATATATTATAGATAGTTATGCTTCTATTGAAGAATATCGTTTTTTGATTATATTAGACAAAATAAAAATAATTTAATATCTGAAATTTATAAAGGTATCCAAGACGCTATAATAAGAGGTGATATAGACGCATAAGTAATAGGGAAAAGAATTATTTTACCATCATTTTACATAGGAAGTCCAAGATATATGATTCAGAATTATCAAGATACAATGGCGATTTGTAGACATTATGGAAATCTTGATATATTTTTAACATTTACATGTAATCCTAAATGGCCAGAAATCAGGAGAACTTTAAATATAATCCTAAGACAAAAATCTAAAAACAGACCAGATGTTATAAGTCGAATATTTAAAATAAAATTAAATCATTTGTTAAATACAATAAATCAGGTGATATTTTTAGAGCTATAATAGCATATAAGTTAATTTATATTATATAATTAAAAAATAAACTATTAATTATTATTATAATACTCTATTGTAATAAATTAAAATAACTAACATTATTATTTTGTTTTTGTAGTTTTTTTTTTACTTTTTTTTTTTTTAGATCTATACGTGATGGAATTTCAAAAACGTGGTTTGTCTTATTGTCATATGTTGTTTTGGTTACATCCTGAACATAAATATCACAGTACTACATAAATAGACAAATATATTTCTGCTGAAATTTCAGATCCAATAAAAGATTGTGTATGTTATAAAATTATAACTGAATATATGATACACAGACCATATGGATATGCAAAAACAAACGCACCATGTATGAAAAATTCTAAATATTCAAAAAAAATTCCAAAACAGATAAAAAAACGAAACAACTATAGAAGAAAATGGCATTGTCCTTTATCGTCGTAAAGACACAGAATTTAATATTATGAAAGAAGGAATTAAACTTGATAATAGATATGTTATTCCACATAATCGAACATTATGCTTAAAATATAGTGCTCATATTAATGTTAAAATATGTTTTCAATCTATGTTAATTAAATATTTATTCAAATATTTAATAAAAAGTCCGGATAGAATGCGAGCTGTTATTGAAGATAATGTTATCACTGAAAATAACAAAATAGCAGCTTATAAAGAAGTCGATGAAATAAAAGCTTATCTTAACTGTCGATATAATACACCTTATAAAGCAATTTGGAGAATATTTGAATATCCAATCCATCATAGAAATCCAACTGTTCAACGAATTTCTATTCATTTATCAAACATGCAAAACATCACATTTAATAAAAATCAACAACTTCAAAATATAATACGACAACCACAGATTCAAAAAACAACACTAATAGAATGGATAGAAATTAATAAAACTAATAAAGATGTCCAACAATTAACTTATACAGAATTTCCACTGAAATGGGTATGGAATAATAAAAATAAAATCTGGGCTCATTGACAAATTGGTCATACTATAGGAAGAACATTCTATATTCATCAAAATTCAGGTGAATTATATTATTTAAAATTATTATTAAATCATCAAAAAGGTGTAACAAGTTATGAATCATTTCAAACTGTAAATAATATTATTTATCATACAAATCAAACAGCTTGATATACATTAGGTTTGTTAGGAGATGATAAAGAATGGATGAATCAATAAAAGAGGTGTCATTTTGGTCAAAATCTGCTCAACTTTGATAGCTTTTTATCATTATATTATTATTTTGTAATATTTCTGATCCAACAAAATTTCTTCAAAACTTTGAAAACTAATGTGTGAAGATATTTTATACAAAGTGAGACAATTATTTAATAACCCTAATTTTGAAATCCCAAAAAGCGAATTATATAATTTCATATTATATGAATTAGAAAAATTATAAAATTTAAATTCATCTTCTTTATCACATTACAATCTTCCACTTCCTACTGGATCATTAATTAAAGACTTAAACAATAATCTTTTAAGAGAAGAGCTCAATTATGATATAAATAAATTAAAAGAAGAAAATATCAATTTAGTGCGAAATTTAAATCAAGAACAATATTTCATTTATAACGAAATTTTAGAAGTGATTAGAAACAAACATACTAATTTATTTTTTATATATGGTTATGGGGATACAGGAAAAACATACTTATGTAATACTATTATAAGTAAAATTAGATCAAATAGTGAAATAGTATTAGCTGTAGCATCATCTGAAATAGTATTATTATTGTTACCAAAAGGACGAATTACATATTTAAGATTTCATATATCTCTTTCAATTGACGAATCCTTAACTTTAAAAAATCGACTCAATTAGTGAAATTAATAGAAAAAATCACATTGCTTTTATGGGATGAAGCACCTATGACTAATAAATATTGTTTTGAAGCTTTAGATATGTAAGAACCCGAAATTTTGATAAACTTGTGATTTCCTTAGATACAAGAAAAATCCAAGTCTGAATCTTATATGCAATATAAAACTCATGATCTGAGTTAAACATCAGTATATGTTTGAGTTCTCGTTTAATTAGCTACGAGAATCAATAGTAATTTGCTTAGTCAAGCATGGGGCCTTTTGATGAAAAAGGCAGAATAGGAATTTATGATTTTATACAGGTCAATGTTTGAACAGGTTGACCTAATGTTTGACTGAGGCGGTACTGCAGTGTAATTAATAGTATGAAAATTATACTGCGATTAACCGTCATTACGTATGAATAAGCAAGAATAAGGTTCAAGACCACCTTAGAAAAATCAAGCACATTATTTAGGACAATAAGGACTAAGTAGTTTCAATTCCTAAGAAAAATCCATATGCAGTCCGGTTAAGTGCAGATGAATTTTGGACTGTAGTCCAGTACAACTATACTGTTATTAGTTGAAAACAATATTTGAAATATCTGCATTAGTATAAAGATGGACTGCATAAGTATATTAATGGATTTTTAGAATAAAGTGGATAATTATGCATGAATTAGAAGCCAAGTGGCTCCACCATAGCCGGCCACCTTCAGGGACTAAAGTGTAAATATTTTTTCCGTAGGGGCCAAAGTATAATTTTAAGAAAAGTAAGCATGATGAGGTAAGTATGAGGTAAGCATGATGAGGTAATGATGAGTGTGCATTTTGCACACTCAAATATCATCATTATTCTTGAATTTCTTTGTTATTCCTCAAGTTTTCGTTGTGTTTTAACGTTTTTGTCTCTAGTGTGTAGCGAAGCAGGTTTATTACATGATTGATCGCATCAGAGCATATTTTGGGAGCATTCACATATCCAACAATTCCAGAGAAGGCTTTCTAGCGGATCCATAAGAAAATGTCCAGAAAAAACGTTGAAAGCAAACTTCCAGCAGCAGGAATCACAGAGCCGACGCGTCGGGAAGTCGATTGGAGCTAAAATGGAGCATTTGGGATGCTTTGGTGTGAAGATTGAGTTTTGAAGAGTATTGGGCGCCTACGCATCAATTTTATGGCGCCTAGGCGCTTGAATTAAAGTTTTTCAGTACAAAAACCCGAGAGTAAAGCGTGTAGGCGCAATTTCAGTAGCGCCTAGGCGTTAGAAGAGATTTCCGTCGTCCCAGTTTAGGGCCTAGGAGCAGAAAAAGAGGGCCTAGGCGCCAATGCGGGATTACACAAGATTTGTTTTAATTCTCCAAATTTGAAATTTAAAATTCAAATATTTCGATCCTTGGTTATAAATAGAATCTTTTTAGGGTTCGAAAGAAGGAGAAGAAGGGAGTTTTTGGAGAGAACAAACGGAGAACAAACAGAAAAAAAAGTCTAGGGTTTATTTTATTTCACAATTTCTTTCATCTTTTCAATTTCAATTTCTAGTTTCTTTTCATCTTTCATTAAATTTAATTGTGCATAAACAATGAATATGCGTAGCTAATTTCCTTTTTCTAGGGCTTGATGTAGCCTGAACCGATTTGTTGATCAATTGTTTGGCGTTATTAATTAAAGCTTTTCTTTTCTATTCATTTATTTTGTGTTTAAATTATTTTGTTTATGATTATTATCGTGATTGACTGCAGCGATTACTATAATATTTCTACAAGATTATTGCGAGTTAGTAACTGAGAGGTGAGGATTCAATTAATTGGGAGTTAGACACAAATAGGCTAATTGATTCAATAACGAGAGTTAGGTATCGATTGGTGAGCCATTAGATTCTTAAGGATTTACATCGAGAGATGGGATTTGAAGGAGTTTATTGGGTGTTCATAATGAGGGTTAATTTCTATGATTAAGAAGAGATTCTAGTCGATAGGTTTGACTCAATTTCTGTGATCATCGAGAGAAGAGGCAGAATTATATTTATCCAAGGCTTATGAGTGATTAGATTAGTTTAGGTTGAAACCCATTACAAGCGATCAACAATAAGTGACGGTGAAATCAGTGCCCTAGGTTTTTATCATATTAATTTCTCTAAATTGTTAGTTGTTTTATGCTTTTATTTATTGTTAATTTTAATTTCAGTTATTTATTTAATTCTCTTAGCAATTTAATCTTATTTTTCGGTCGTTTGGATAGAATTGATATTCTTGGTACATGGTAATTAGTTCGTTGATTTTAAATCTTAGTCTCTGTGGGAACGATATTCGGACTTAATCATCCACTTTATTACTTGTCGATTTGTGCACTTGCAAGCATTAATTTGTTATAAATAAATCGAGCAACAAGTTTCTGGCGCCGTTGCCGGGGACTTAACGGTTTAGTTTTAGTGAATTGATATTGTGGAAAAGAAAATCAGTTCTAATTCAAACATTTTATTTTTGTTTATTCTTTTTTTTATTCAGTTTTTAATTTGTTTTTATTTCTTTTTGTTTTGTAGTGCATGCGTAGGAGTTAATCGGCGGAGTTAATCCCTCTTGATCTTGAGATCGAACGGACTGTTCGATCACTTAGGAAGCAGCAACGCACGAGACCCGTCGACATGGAAGCGAATAATAATCAACAAGTGGCTAATCAACCCGACAATAATCAGAGGACGCTTCATGACTACTACAAGCCAACTGTCACAGGGGATTACTCGGGTATTCAGCGCCAAACGATCAACGCCAACAATTTTGAATTGAAACTAGCTCTAATTTCGATGGTGCAACAGAATCAATTTGGGGGTTTGCCACACGAGGATCCACACGCTCACTTGTCTACATTTCTCGAAATCAGTGACATGGTTAAGATGAATGGGGTCGATCCTGCGGTTATTCGGACTCGCTTATTCCCATTTTCTCTGCGAGATAGAGCTCGGTCTTGGTTGTAATCTCAAACTCCGAATAGTATTGCTTCGTGGGAAGAATTGGCTGAAAAATTCTTGATCAAGTATTTTCCTCCTTCGAAGACATCTCAGTTGCGGGCTGAAATCGCTCAATTTCGACAGTTTGACTACGAGCAGTTTTATGAGGCTTGGGAGCACTTCAAGGACCTTTTGCGCAAGTGTCCGCAGCATGGGTTTGATGACTGGTTTCAAGTTCAAGTGTTTATAACGGGCTGAATGCTTCGACTAAGTCAACTATTGATGCGTCGGCAGGGGGGTCGATTCTTGCTAAGACTCCGACACAGTTAATTACTCTCTTCGAGGACATGGCTATGAACAGTTGTCAGTGGAGTAATGAGCGAGGTGTAGTGAGGAAGAGCGCTGGAATGATTGATGTGGATCAGACTACTCAGCTCTCTATGATCTCCAATCAAATCAAGAACATGAGCAACGCGAGTGGTAAGGTGCCACAAGATTCTGAGATGGCGATGATGGCGCGAAGTGGGAGTTCCTCAGAGACTCAGGATGAGCAGTGCAACTATGTCAATAGGAACTACAATTTTCGCCCCAATAACAATCTCCCTCCGTACTATCATCCCGGGTTGAGAAATCACGAGAACTTCTCCTATAGCAATCCAAAGAACGCATTGAATCCTCCCATGGAACCCAAGCCGGCAGCCGGAATGTCACCTGACTTGGATGGCCTTTTGAAGTCATTTGTTTCCGAGGCCAAGAACAGAATGGATCAACAAGACAATCGATTGAATGGTTTGGAGACTCACATGACTCACATGGGTGCTACAATGAAGTCTATGGAAAATCAGATTAGTCAGATGGCAAACATGATGAAGGGAGGACCGTCAACTTCGTTTCCAGCGGACACAGAGAAGAACCCACGGGATTGCAATGCGGTCACTTTGAGAAGTGGGAGACAATTGGTAGATGAGAAAAAGAAAGAAGTGGCCGAAGAAGATGTGGTACAAGAAGAGTTGGGGGCTGAAATTCCAAGGCAAGAAGTGGTTGCGCCTAAGGAAAGACCAAAAGTGACACCGGGCTCGATCACCTTCCCGGATAATCCTCCTCGCATCTTTCGTCCTCTCCCCTATCCTCAGAGATTTCAAAGAAAGAACTTTGATGAAAAGTTTGAGAAGTTCTTGAACATTTTTAAAAGGATACATATCAACATCCCGTTTGTCGAAGCACTTGAGCAAATGCCCAACTACGCTAAGTTCATGAAGGAGATTATGTCAAAAAAGCGTAGATTGGAGGACTATGAAACGGTGAAGTTGACTGAGGAGTGCAACGCAATAATTCAGAAGAAGCTCCCTGAGAAGCTTAAGGATCCCGAAAGTTTCACGATTCCATGTATCATCGGTGATTTAACCATTAACAGGGCGTTGTGTGATTTGTGTGCGAGTATAAACTTGATGCCGCTGTCCATCTTTCGGAAGTTAAATGTGGGGGAGATAACACCGACGACGATTTCACTTCAGATGGCCGATCGATCTATTTCATATCCCAAGGGCGTTATTGAAGATGTCCTTGTCAAGGTGGATAAATTTATTTTTCCAGTCGATTTCGTTGTCCTTGACATGGAGGAAGATAAGGAAATTCTGATTATTTTGAGACGTCCTTTCTTGGCGACGGGAAAAGCACTTATCGATGTTCATGATGGCAAGCTCTCGTTGAGAGTGAATGGCGAGGAGATTAAGTTCAACATTAGCAGCGCCATGAAGTTTCCCACCGTCAATCCTTCGTGCAATATGGTGGATGTTGTTGCACCATGTACGGAGAAATTTTTTTTCAACACGGTGCGAGAAAATCATTTGGAAAGGAGCCTCAATGCTTCACTTTATACCGCTGATGTGGGAGTTACATTTGAGATCACGGACGAGGGTGTGATTGAGAGTGTTTATGCACTAGACACCACTGAGGTCGAAGAAAATAAAAAGGGGCTAATAGAAGACATTCTCCAAGTACCTTCAGGTGTGGAGACTACTTCCAATGATGGACTAGTGTTGAAGCAATTACCGGACCACCTCAGGTATGCTTTTTTGGGTGCAAATTCCACAAAGCCGGTGATTATTTCATCTTCTCTTTCCGAAGCTGAAAAGGTTGAGTTAGTTGGGGTGTTGACGAAATACAAGTTCGCATTCGCATGGTCGGTCTCTGACATTAAAGGCATTAGTCCAGCGGTATGTATGCATAAGATTTTAATGCAGGATCAATTCAAACCGTCAATTGAACATCAACGCCGGCTGAATCCGGTGATGAAAGAAGTGGTCCGCAAAGAAGTTTTGAAGCTATTGAATGCCGGCATCATCTATGTGATTTCTGACAGTTCTTGGGTAAGTCCGGTGCAAGTTGTGCCTAAAAAGGGCGGAATGACTGTGGTAGTCAATGAGAACAATGAGATAATCCCGACTCGAGTGGCTACGGGGTGGCGTGTGTGTATGGATTACAGAAAGTTAAATGATGCCACTCGCAAGGATCATTTTCCGTTGCCTTTTATCGATCAGATGCTTGACAGGTTGGCCGGGCATGAGTATTATTGCTTTTTGGATGGTTACTCCGGGTACAATCAAATTGCCATCGCCCCCGAGGACCAGGAGAAGACAACCTTCACGTGTCCATACGGTACTTTTGCGTTCCGCCGGATGCCTTTCGGGTTGTGTAATGCACCCGCCACGTTTCAAAGGTGTATGATGGCGTTGTTTGTGGACATGGTAGAGGACATCATGGAGATTTTCATGGATGACTTTTCTGTATTTGGGTCTTCTTTTGAGGTGTGTTTGCTTAATTTGACTCGAGTTCTATAGCGGTGTGTCGACACCAATTTAGTCCTCAACTGGGAAAAATGCCACTTCATGGTCCGTCACGGGATCGTTCTGGGACATCGAGTGTCGGCGAGTGGGTTGGAAGTCGACCGTGCGAAGATAGAGACAATAGAGAAATTGCCACCTCCAATGAATGTCAAAGGGATTCGTAGTTTTTTGGGGCACGCCGGTTTCTACCGAAGGTTCATTAAAGATTTTTCAAAGATTGCTAAGCCATTATGCAACTTGTTGGAAAAAGAGGCAACCTTTGACTTTGATGACACATGTTTGAAGGCGTTTATCATTCTTAAGGAAACATTGACGAAAGCACCTATTCTCACCACTCCGGATTGGAGCCTTCCTTTTGAAATCATGTGCGACGCCAGCGATTTTGCCGTGGGGGCTGTTCTTGGGCAGAGAAAAGAGAAAATTTTTCGCGTGATTTACTACTCGAGCTGCACGTTAAATGACGCACAAATGAATTACACCACAACTGAAAAAGAGATGCTAGCGGTGGTGTATTCATGCGACAAGTTCAGGGCCTACATCATCGGGAGTAAAGTTGTTGTCTACACCGATCACGCAGCGATTCGCTATTTGTTTGACAAAAAGGACGCCAAGCCTCGTCTCATCCGATGGGTCCTTTTGCTGCAAGAGTTCGATATGGAGATTCGAGACAAGAAGGGGGTTGAGAACGTAGTCGCCGATCATTTATCCCGCCTTGAAAGTGAAGAAGAAAATAAGGAATCTCCTCACATCGCCAAGTCCTTCCCCGATGAGCAATTGTTTGTGGCGGATATAAAGCTCCCATGGTTTGCTGACATCGTGAATTATTTTGTTGGTGAAGTGATCCCACCGGATGTCAAATATCATCAAAAGAAGAAATTCTTGAGGGACATTCGGACTTATTTGTGGGACGAACCGTTTTTGTTCAAGTGGTATGCGGATGGGATTATTAGAAGATGCATATCCGATGAAGACTTCTCCGACATCCTCTTTCATTGTCATAACGCCCCCGCCGGTGGTCACTTCGGTGCTCAACGAACAGCAGCCAAAGTTTTACAATGCGGTTTCTATTGGCCCACATTATTCCGGGATGCTCACGAGTACGTCAAGCGCTGCGATCGTTGTCAACGTGTAGGGAACATCTCGCGGAAACACGAATTACCGCTGACGTCTATCATGGAGATCGAGATATTCGACGTTTGGGGTATAGACTTCATGGGTCCATTCCCACCATCTTTTGGCAATCTCTACATTCTCTTAGCAGTGGACTATGTCTCGAAGTGGGTCGAAGCGGTGGCAACTACAACGAATGATTCTCGGGTTGTGGTGAAATTCCTCAAGCATAACATTTTATCTCGCTTCGGCACGCCTCGCGCCATCATTAGTGACGAAGGTACGCATTTTTGCAACAAAATTTTTAGTGCATTAATGGCAAAGTATGGTGTTCATCATCGTAAAGCGTTAGCTTATCACCCTCAGACAAATGGGCAAGCGGAGGTGTCCAATCGCGAGATCAAGCTCATTTTGGAGAAAACAGTGCAATCAAATCGCGAGGATTGGTCGAGCAAATTAGATTATGCACTTTGGGCATATCGGACTGCGTTTAAAACGCCAATTGGGATGTCTCCGTATCGTATTATCTATGGGAAACCATGTCACCTTCCGGTAGAGTTGGAATATCGTGCGAAGTGGGCAATCAAAAAGTTAAATTTCGATCTCAAGGCGGCGGGTGAGAAGAGATTGCTTGACATGAACGAGCTAGAGGAAATCCGTGATGAGGCATACACAAGCGCGCAAATCTATAAAGAAAAGATAAAGAAATGGCATGATCAACGGATTTTGAGACGGGACTTCCAACCGGGCGACAAAGTTCTGCTATTCAATTCACGGTTGAAGTTGTTTCCCGGGAAATTAAAGTCGAGATGGAGTGGGCCGTTTGTGGTTGTCAAAGTCTCTCCATTCGGTGCCATCGACATTCAAAAAGACAATGGAGAATCGTTTCGGGTTAACGGTCAAAGACTTAAGATCTATCACGATGATGAGCCGAAACGGGTTGCGAGCCTTGCGCTCGCTCAGGCAACATAATTCATATCCTTTTTATATCCTTTATATATTTATTTATTTATTTTTTTTTTTGAAGTTATCCGAGTTGTTTAAGTTTGTTTTGTTTTTATTTAAGTTTTTCTCGTTGTTTTTGGTTTGTTTCATCAATTATTCTCGTGTTGGGATCTGGCAGCCGATGTGTTGGCCATTTGCTGGCCATTGATTTTCAAGACACGGCCCGACGCGTCGGGAAGCTTCTTTCACCAGTTCTTCGATTCCATTGTTTTAAATCGATTCAATTGCATTTTCCGCCACCTCCGACCGCCGTGCTGCACTGACTCTGACCACCGGCTCTCTTTTGCGCTCTATTTTCGGTCTTGAGTTAAGTTAAGCGATGTGTATTCACGTTCCGTGAGTATCTTTTGAATCGCGCCGCTAGCACCATGTGGAGGGTCTGTAAGTTTGCTCGTTCCTTTTACTTGTAGTCAACGTGAGGGCACTGTTGATTTTAAGTTTGGGGGTGTGTAGACGTTTTTTTTTTCGTTTTGTGTTGTTTTGTGTTAACCTCTGAAATTAAATGTTATTTTTTTTTTAGCGAAAGTTTGAATCCAATGATGAATTTTTGTTTGTGAACGACAATCTTTGGAATGTGAATTTTGTGCTGTAATTTATATGATTAATCTTCCTGTTGTGTCTCAAGTTGCATTAATTTTTGCTCACAATTTTACGCACATAGTCATGATTAGTTTTGTGTTACTGCTTAGCTAGGAGAGTGTAGGCAATTCTGATTTTTGTTCTGAAAATACCTTGGGGTTTATATGATTCTTGACTGAAATTGGTGTAATTATTAGCTGACTTAGGGAGGACATAGGCCATCTTTGGATTGATTGTGCCTTTCAAGCCACCCAAAATCTTTATATATATCCGTAGTCACCTGTTTTGAGCCTTAAATGCATACATGCACATCCGTTCATTTGGCACCATTTAATTAGCCTCACAACTTAAACACGTTACCTTACCTTAGTCCATTGCATGCATTGTCGTTCGTTATTCTGTTGTTATGGGTCAGGTGTGGGTTTTGTGTAATTGCTTTGCATTACCACTATTTCAATCGTATATTAATGGTTGCGATTCGGTTTTGTAAAGTAATTGAAGTGTATGTTTGTCATAAAAGTTATCCCTCGTTCAATTCCCAATTATCAAAAAAAAAAAAAAAACAACTAAAATAATAAAATGAAATAAAAAAATAATTCAAGGAATAAGTTTGGGGGAGTGTCAAATTTGTGATGTTCGATTGATGATTTTTGTGTTTTAATTTCAGAAATTTGGGTGAGTGTTGAGAGAGTTTTAAGGGCAATGCACGCTATGGCAATTTGAGTCACTTGTCCTAAATTTACCATACCCAAGCCTAAGCCGACATTACAAGCCATGAAAGTCCTATCGACCTTTGTTAGCGAAGTGAGTACATCAATGTAGGAAGAGATAAAGTATAGATCTCCAAGGGAACCTAGGGGCTCTAATCGTGTGCGTTTGCATAATCCGAATTAAGTAGTGATTCAAAAGTGTTTTTGACCATTCACACACGACACGAGCAAGTTTGGTGTTTATGAGAGACACACGTTTAGATATAAAGTTTAAGTGCACACACAAATTAAGTATTCTTCTGGTTGTCGAGATCATTCTTTGAGGAGAAATTTCAAACGAGTAGTTCAAGATATCATTTGTTTTGAGAGGTTATTTGTTCTTTGTTTTTAGGTTTTAGTCTTCTTTCTGTTTTGTTTCTTCGTGAGTGTGCTTCTTTGTTTTATCGCTTGAGGACAAGCAATAATTCAAGTTTGGGGGTATGATGAGTGTGCATTTTGCACACTCAAATATCATCATTATTCTTGAATTTCTTTGTTATTCCTCAAGTTTTCGTTGTGTTTTAACGTTTTTGTCTCTAGTGTGTAGCAAAGCAGGTTTATTACATGATTGATCGCATCAGAGCATATTTTGGGAGCATTCACATATCCAACAATTCCAGAGAAGGCTTTCTAGCGGATCCAGAAGAAAATGTCCAGAAAACACGTTGAAAGCAAACTTCCAACAGCAGGAATCACAGAGCCGACGCGTCGGGAAGTCGATTGGAGCTAAAATGGAGCATTTGGGATGCTTTGGTGTGAAGATTGAGTTTTAAAGAGTATTGGGCGCCTACGCATCAATTTTATGGCGCCTAGGCGCTTGAATTAAAGTTTTTCAGTACAAAAACCCGAGAGTAAAACGTGTAGGCGCAATTTCAGTAGCGCCTAGGCGCCAGAAGAGATTTCCGTCGTCCCAGTTTAGGGCCTAGGCGTAGAAAAAGAGGGCCTAGGCGCCATGCGGGATTACACAAGATTCGTTTTAATTCTCCAAATTTGAAATTTAAAATTCAAATATTTCGATCCTTGGTTATAAATAGAATCTTTTTAGGGTTCGAAAGAAGGAGAAGAAGGGAGTTTTTGGAGAGAACAAACGGAGAACAAACAGAAAAAAAAAGTCTAGGGTTTATTTTATTTCACAATTTCTTTCATCTTTTCAATTTCAATTTCTAGTTTCTTTTCATCTTTCATTAAATTTAATTGTGCATAAATAATGAATATGCGTAGCTAATTTCCTTTTTCTAGGGCTTGATGTAGCCTGAACCGATTTGTTGATCAATTGTTTGGCGTTATTAATTAAAGCTTTTCTTTTCTATTCATTTATTTTGTGTTTAAATTATTTTGTTTATGATTATTATCGTGATTGACTGCAGCGATTACTATAATATTTCTACAAGATTATTGCGAGTTAGTAACTGAGAGGTGAGGATTCAATTAATTGGGAGTTAGACACAAATAGGCTAATTGATTCAATAAAGAGAGTTAGGTATCGATTAGTGAGCCATTAGATTCTTAAGGATTTACATCGAGAGATGGGATTTGAAGGAGTTTATTGGGTGTTCATAATGAGGGTTAATTTCTATGATTAAGAAGAGATTCTAGTCGATAGGTTTGACTCAATTTCTGTGATCATCGAGAGAAGAGGCAGAATTATATTTATCCAAGGCTTATGAGTGATTAGATTAGTTTAGGTTGAAACCCATTACAAGCGATCAACAATAAGTGACGGTGAAATCAGTGCCCTAGGTTTTTATCATATTAATTTCTCTAAATTGTTAGTTGTTTTATGCTTTTATTTATTGTTAATTTTAATTTCAGTTATTTATTTAATTCTCTTAGCAATTTAATCTTATTTTTCGGTCGTTTGGATAGAATTGATATTCTTGGTACATGGTAATTAGTTCGTTGATTTTAAATATTAGTCTCTGTGGGAACGATATTCGGACTTAATCATCCACTTTATTACTTGTCGATTTGTGCACTTGCAAGCATTAATTTGTTATAAATAAATCGAGCAACAGGTAAACATGAGGTAAGCACGATAAGGCAAGCACGGTAAGGTAAGCAAGTACTTGGTGAGCAAGTAACTTGGCCACCAAGGAATTCCTTATGGCCAGCCACAGAGGAGGGGGTATTGAGCAAATATTTTGCTTTTAAACCCTAATATGCAATTCTAGAAATAAAAATAATTTCTTGAAAAGAAATTATTTTTCACCTATAAATAGGTGAAGTTGGTTCACTTTTTTTGAACAATTAGTTGAACCCAAAACTCTGTCCAAATCTCACCTCACTCTCTCCCCCCTTAGAAAGCCGAGCCAAAGAGAGAAGAAAAAAAAGGGGGAATGGCCGGATTTTTGAGAAAGAAAAGAGAGAAGAAAAATTTGTGATCCAAGTTGTAGATCCAATCTCAAGGAGTTAAGGTAATTCTCCTAAACCCCCTAAGCAATTCAATTAAGTTTTGTTTCAAGAGTTTATGTGTATTTCAAGTTGGATTTGTAAGAGAATAAGCTCACCTTTAATTTTCCATGCAAAAGCTTAGAAGTGCCTAGTATGTGCTTGATTAGGGTCTAATGGTCTTGATTTATGTTTTGGTATATATTTTTAATGGTATGCTTGTGAGATGATATGGTTTGTATGCATGCCTTTAAGGTATTTGTTATATGTCCTCATATGTTCAAGAAGAAGTATGTTAGGCATGAATGATAGAATGAGTTTCTCAATAAGCTTGTATGATGAATTAAGTAAGCAAATCAACCCTAAAACCCTAGTTTGGTGAAAGAACGCCACATGGGTTGCATGGATATGAACCAATGCATGTTGATGGAAAACTTACGTAATACGCTGCATATTTGTCATAGGCTCACGGTTGTGACCGTTTGAGGTAGTGTACGCGTAATTTTACGTAAAACTTGACCTAAACCGAAAGTGCCAATTTTCGGATAAAACTGGGCAGCTTTCTAGAAATGTGAATTTGAGGCCTTTAGAGGCCGAATTTGAGGAAAGTTAAAATTACAAAGTTGTAGAAAATGAAAAATTCTATGGGGCTTCATCGACGGTTTTCAAAAATAAGGCTCCAAAAGCCTCTGTTTTTATAGAAACCCGAGCCTAGTTGGCCAGACCCAGTGTGCACGACCAGACAGGTTCAACAAGAAAAATGGACCAGTTAAAGGCAGAATTGGCTTTTGAGCAAAACACAAAAGTTGTAGCATTGTTTGTGGTCTACAACTTTTGTGAAGAATGGTTTATCTAATTCTAAATATTTTTTAAAATAAAGCCAGAATCCCAAAACTGTACAGGAAACAAGAAATTCTTGCACAGGATTTCCTAAAACAGTGCATAAACAGGAAATTCCTGCACATGCACTAATAACCAAAGTTTATGGGACTGTTTTAAACAGTTTATAAAAAGGAGTTAAAAATTTATCAAACAAGGATTTGAATAAATAAAATAAGCCAAGTCCTATGGTAAATAACTATAGGACAAATAGTAATCGAGAAGTTTACCAACTTTTAATAGGCCAAATGATTTAGGTTACTTATAGTAACCACATGAGATACCTAAGTTAGTTAGTTGGGCCTAAAACCCAGGGTTACTGATAGTAACCTAATGGGGTATTTATTTAAAAGTAATTGGACTTAGGCCCAAGATTACTAGTAAGATACTATTCAAGTATGATTGGGCCTAGTACCCAAGGTTACCTGAAATAACCTAATAAGATATTGTTTAAGTCTGGTTGGGCCCTAAGCCCTAGGGTTACTGCAAGTAACCAAATGAGTTATCATAAGAAGATATGGGGGACATATAACTAGGGCTATTTATGGATGTTGGTTAGGACACCAACATTTAACGATTATAATTTATGGTAAGATGGAATGTGAATGACTCTTATCTTACACCCTGTTTGGAAACAGGAGTATGAATTGTTGTCGTGCCATGTTTGGACGATAAACCAACAGCATAGGATGACAGGTAAGTACAACTCTACCTACAACATGGACAAAACGTTTTTGTTGCATGGCATGTTTTTCAAGAAATCATGTATTGATTTACATGATTTACATATGTTATGGTATTCTATGTTATGATGTTTTACGTTATGACATTCTATGTTAGGATGTTTTACGTTATGACGTTCTATGTTAGGATGTTTTTATATTATGATGTTTTATGTTATGACATTCTATGTTAGGATGTTTTATGTTATGACGTTCTATGTTATGATATTTTTCGTTAGGATGTTTTATGTTATGATGTTTTACGTTATGATGTTTTATGTTATGGTTTGTTATTATGTTATGTTATATGTTTTGATATAGTGATATCATTAGGCATGTTCACTAAACCACATGGTAATGTTATCGTGCGTACCGACTTGCCACGAGGGTGGGTTTAAACGGCATGGTCCATGGTTTGAGTTGGATTGGATTGGCTGCCCCAACTACTCCATGTTAAACAGTATGGTTCATGGTTTGAGTTGGAATTAGACTGGCCGCCCCAATCACTCAATGGTTACATGCCACGGTACGTGCATTCAGGTTTTGTAAAGTGCCTAGAAACCAAATCAACATAAGAAAGCATAATCAGTCCATGCATTCTTTTATTAAAATATTTTACTGATTGAATATTGAACTTACTGGGCATAAGCTCATTACTTATATTCATGCTATAGGTAAGCAACCTACCAGCAATGCTTGATGCAAGACTGTGGAGAGATGGCGCTACAGACTGTGAAATGTGGGATGGACACCGCCACGGGTTTTGAAAACTATGTTTGTAAAATGTATTTATATTATGTTATGTTATAATAAAGTGATAGTATGGGCAAGGAATAGTTTTCAAGAAGAAAACTATTTTTAGGAAATTGTTTTCAAGAAGAAAACTATTTTTAAGAAATTGTTTTCAAGAATAAGTTAAGGAAAAGTTTTCAAGCATGATGGTAACAAGTTGTCTCGTATTGTATCGACCCACATTAGGTCGGGTTTGGTCCATGGTTTGAATATCATAGCTTTCAATGTGATTATGAAAGCTCGGTACTCAAGTGAGTATATATGAATATGTATGAGGATAAGTCAAGTTTAAAGTAAAGTAAAAAAAAGAAAAAATAAATTTAATTACTCTGAAATTTTCAGTAAGCTTAAAGTAAATGAATTAAGAATTAAGTTAAGTAAGTACGGATGTCACGGCCCTACGTAGCGTAGGTCGGGGTCGTGACAAGATAAAACAATACAAGACTTAAAAAATAATTATAATCGTTCTTTTGGATGAATGACAGTTATATTAGGTGGTGATTTCAAACAATATTACATGTTGTCCCAAATGGTACAAAAGAAAATATTATTGATGTAACTATAAATAATTATTATATTTAGCAATATTTTCGTATACTTACTTTAATAGAAAACATGCAATTGAAAAGAAATAATTACTGTATTGAAGAACAGCTAGAAATTACTAATTTTTCAGAATGAATATTAAATGTTGGTGATGGAATGACAAATGATATAAAAGATCTAGAAAACAAAGATGCTACTTGGATAGAGATATTTGAAAAATATTTATTATAATATAATATTTAAATTTTATTGAATGTATTTCCACCACAATATACAATAATTTTCATAATAATTTCCAAAATATTGATTATCTAAAATAACGTGCGATTATTATACCCAGAAATAAGACAACTGATGAAATAAATAAATATATGTTATCTTTAGTAGATACAAAATTTATTATAGTTGTGACACTATACTTTCATCATCTGGAAATTTAGAAGAATTAAATATTTTATATCCTCCTGAATTTTTACATACTCACTATACTTTCATCATCTGGAAATTTAGAAGAATTAAATATTTTATATCCTCCTGAATTTTTACATACTCTAAATTTTAATGGTTTACCTCTTCCTGCTCTCCTAAATAAAAAGTATTAAAATTTTATATTATTCATCATTAATTATTATAATTATCTATATACAGGTGGACTTTATATTGCAAGCACCAGTGGTACATCATTCTACCTTGATCCAGATATTGCTAAGACCAAAAAAAAAATGTATTACAAATTTTTGCTTATAAATTATAATAATTATTTATACTTATTGATTTTAATAAAATATTAACTTCATTTAATATATTAATTTTCTATAGATTCAGCCATTCTATCCAAGGAATTGATTTTATTGCTAGATCAACAAAAAAGCAATTACCATTAGAGGAACAAAAGACTCTGAACCGTGCCACAATCATAGAACTTCAAGCTCTAGATCCGTATCAAAATCAGGTAAATATTTAATTATTAAATATATAACATAAAATATAATTTAGTCAATATTATTAATTTTAATTTATCCAACAGGAGACAAAATTCACTGTCAAAGCAACCATTATTGAACTTGATACTCGCCAAAGTTGGTTCTACAATGTCTGTCCAACATGTTACAGACAAATTAAACAATCAGGGACGTCATAGTAGTGTGACAATCATGGACATGTAACTACAATGTCAATCACTTGGTAATTTACTTTATCTCTATTGTAAAAAAATAAACATATATAAATACCTAAGTGATCAAAAATTAAATAAATATTATATCTTTTCAACAGATACAAAATTAATGCACGAATCAAAGACGGCACTGGAGGGATGAACATTGTGATGTTTGGAAAAACTGTGCAATCATTAATAAATAAATCTTGCTCTATATTGACGATCTAAGAAGGATACACTGATCCAACTGTTATCCCTCCTATCCTGAACTAACTGAAAGGCATATTAAAAATATTTGTAATTCAATTTCCTCTCAGAGGAGCTTTTATCAATGCAGTCATTGTAAGAATCTTTGATGATGATGTGCAACCAATATTTTTGCCTGCACCGACAACTATGCCTTCTGAGGAAATTCCACCATTCGTAATCTCTTTTGACCTAAGGACACCCCAACTAGGAGGCAAAAAGACAGCAAAAAAAGGCTTACGTTTACTGAACCTATTATCAAAAAAGTATAATCAAGGTATATTGCAATCTATATTTTATTTTCAATTTTTAAATTTTCGTATTTAACATATATATTTATATATCATAAATTATTAGCTAATTAAATATATTATTATTTTAGTCCTCAGCATCAACCTCCTTCATCGCAAGTTCAGATTTACTCTCCAAGTGATCCATCAAAAATATGAAAAGAGACTAGATAATGATATTTTTATGCATAATTACAAAATAAATTGACAAATTTATTTTAATTCATATATCAACCATAAACATCACTTTACTAACACATATAAATGTTTTTATTATGACAAATCGGAGGAGAAAATGAAGAAAGTTAAATATGAATAGCACCAGTCAATTATATCAGAAAAAATTTCATGTTTAAGAACTTTATATATATATAAATATAAATATATATCTATACTAATATATATATTTTTGATATTTTAATATAAATTTTAATATATAAAAAAAGAAACTAAATCCTTAAACTTATTGCAATTATATTATCTTCATTAATTAATTACTCTTAATGTAAGTTATTTATTTTTATACTTCGTCTTTAACTTTTTTTTCCCCTGCTGTGCAATACACGGGTAATAAACTCGTAGGAACTATAATAACATTATAGATATTCATGCCACATTTACAATAAATAAAATAAAATTTAAAAAACAAAACAATTTACACAACATTCCAAAGTGAGCAATCTGCAGTGAAGCACCTATTTTGTTTTTGTTTTTGTTTTTGTTTTTGTTTGGGTGTGTGCGTGTGGTGGGGTGGGGTGGGGGGGGGGGGGGGGGGGGGGGGGGGGGTTGTTGGGGGTGTTGGTCGGGTTTGAAATCTCTGCAAAGTGACCTCCTCAGAAATTGAGAGCATATGCAAACGAGGTTTTTTTTTTTTTTTTTTTTTGGGAACAATGAAAAATTGAAAAAGAAAAAAGAATCCAAATGTGGCAACCTATTAGGGAACATGGGAAGAAACTGAAGAGAAGGATGGTCGATCACTTGATGATTCCGGGTCTATTGGCTCGCACTTTGGACCTAGTGTGATGCACCTTCTTCGGTACATCCGGGGTTAATGCATACATCTTCACTGCAAATACTTCCTCCGGCATTCCCTTCTGATCCTGCAAAAAATAACATATTAAAAAAAAATCATGTTATGAAGTAAGAAAATTCAAGGATGAAAAGACAGCAGGAATCATTAGGGACAGTGAAAACGCGGTTGCTATTTGACAATTTTTATAGCAAGGTGTTAAACTAAAATTCCAATTTTGACTATATATTGGTTTTCATTTCGTATAGGCAAACAGTAATTTTTCCTCCTGCAATTAAAGAGACTACTAGTCCAATAGTGACCTATTTCAACCCAAAAAAAAAAGCCGCTCTTTGGAGGACCGCTAGTTTTTCTAGTTTCTTTTGTATTTCTAGAGCCATACTTTTATCTGAACAAATATGAGGATAGTTAAAGAAAAAAAAGGACAACATAACTCCGAAAAAGTTCGTTCCATTTCTTTAAGCAGCCAATCACAAACTTAGTATTGCATGTCTAACCTTTGTTTTGTAAAGATACAGCCCACACTGACGAAAGAGCTCCTTGAAGTACAAATCAGACCTCGTAATACTCCGATCAACGTTATCTAAGACAAATCCTACAAAACAGAAACAGACAATTAAAAAACGAAGAGAAAAGAAAGAGCAGCAACAGTATTGTGATTGCAGTACAGTTAAGAGGAATTACACAATACTATGAAACACTCAAACCTAATCCAGAATTCGGAGACAGGTTTCCCATTAGTGATATCTCTTATCATAGCTTGAAATTAGTATTCCGTACATAATAACCAAAATCGCATAAATAAACATGACATATATATATGTGCTAAACCTGATCGCTTTCTTTTATCTCACCCCCTTTCATCCTCTAAAAGTCGTACAATTCCATTCCCTCAATCTCATTGCTCTAGTTCACCTTTTCTAGATTTGTTGGTCAATCGTTCTAGAGTACGGCCATAGTTTAATTGAATTTAAGACCTATTAAGATATAAACAATTACGCTTGTTCAAATTTAATACTCTATTATTGACAAACAAGATGTCAATATCAATATTTAGGGTTCAGTCAAGTTTATCTCATTATTCAACCAAATGTGGGTAAACGGCGGGAGTAATAATGACTCTCCTAAGGTCGCCAAATCCCTCGTCATCTAATTAGTGACGCACATGAATGGGTTAACAAGATTCCCACTGTCCCTATCTACTGTCTAGTGAAACCACAGCCAAGGGATTGGGCTTGGCAGAATCAGCAGAGAAAGAAGACTGTTGAGCTTGACTCTAAGTCGGAATTTGTGAAATGACTTGAGAGGTGTAGTATAAGTGGGAGCCGGAAATGGAAAACGTGAAATACCACTACTTTTAACGTTATTTTACTTTTTTTTTTTTAAATAAAAAAATATCATTATTAAGTTGAGTTTGTCTGATTATTATCTTTTATTTCGCCATAAATAGGCCTAGTAATTTTCAATTCAGACTTTGATTAGTGATAGTGAATATTCAGATTTTCCTCTCTCCTGGTCCTACATCATCTGCACTGCAGGGGCGTTAACAGAAGTACCGAATTCCGATCCAACAAAGTTTTAGTCAGTTGAAAGTGCATTCATTAACGCCAAGTTCTAGATCAACTTAGCCAACATATTTGACCATTAAACATGGAAACCACACAGCTTAGTTTATCACAGAAATAGCTCACTTTGAGGTCAAAGAGTGCAAGCCTAATTGTGTGCGCTATGTGAAATGGAGCTTTTACTATAACATATACACAAATCAAAACAGAAGATTACCTTTTCTTGCAATGTTCTCCTTCAGGACAAAAAATCCACCGGGTTTTAGGCCAGCCTGGAAGCATCATATCGGTTAGATTTCAAGAAGTTTTTAAACAGTCAAAAAAGCAATAGCTTCCACAATTTCATGCATTTGAAAGACAGCCGAAGAAAAGTAAAAATGAAAAAGAAAGAAGATCTATTATATGACTTGATTACTGATTATCAAACATTCTGTCACCATCATACTGATGATTTTTCTTTTGTTTTCTTTCTATCTTTTTAAGTTTTATTCTCTTTTTTAGGTTTAAAAGGTTACCTAAACTAAAATACATGCAGGAACAAAGGGGAAAAAGAAAAAAACAAGAAGAATCATGAAAGCATTATATCAAGTCATTGGTGGTTTATCCCTGGCCAATACAGAATTAACACTACAAAGATAAATGTGATCTGAGAGGAACGGGACCAGTTATCCAAAGAACATGTTAATTGTTCTACTAAAGCGTTGTAATGAACCAAAGTATGTAGCTGTTCACTCCAGGATTAAAATTTCTGTATCCAGAAAATCATCAAGGTCATAACTTATGGGTAATATTGACCTATAGTATTCATGGCAAACAAGGACAGTTGGCTCAACAATAATCTTCAAAAATGCAAAAACAACAATGTTGTATTCTTTGAACTACTATTGCCACTATAGTTATACAATATGGAAAATTTTTTAACAAGTTAGCTCAATATAGAGAGCTCAATGAGATTTTTTATAATTTTTTTCTTTGATGGGCCAGCTGAGAATTTTTTAATGTTATGTATTAAATACAGAAGCAGGAAAAAGGAGAACAAGTCTACAATGCAATGAACAGTGTTTTTAACAAAACATCGTATGTTAGTAGTTTACGAGTTACAAATTACTAATGCAAACCAAATCCAAAACATAGTAGGAAAAAAGGTTTCTGTAACAAATGTCATAAAAGAAGAAACTGCTGGGAAAATATTTTATTCGAATGGTGAGGCTGCAACTACTCCCTCAAGCACCATTTTGGTAAGAATTCAAATATAATCTTAATCCAAAGAAGGAATTCACAGGTTTTCGCTACTGAAGTAAAACTGGAGATGGCAAATTAACAGTCAGTATACTAACAGAGTTACCGAGATCTGAAAAATCTAGACAGACATTAGTCACACGATTAATATTTTAGTTCACAATCAACAAGAACAATATAATAGTTCTTCAGCAATAAAAAATTTTTAAGAATTCAAAAAAAAAAAAAAAAGGAATGTTTTAGTTAAAATTTTCTTGTAACGTAGAAACTTCCAAAGCTGAAACCAAAATGTCTGCAAACAGTAAGGAAATTTTACAGTTATGATTGAAGAAAAAATTGTTTTACCTTAGCTCTCTTAAAAAATGACACAAAGTCGTCATCAGTCAGATGCCCAATGCACCACTGAACCCAAATGACATCGTATCTCCCTGCTTCTGGATCAAATTCCTACAACCAAAAGAGAGAAATGGCAAGTAAGCTTGAATAGGGGGAAAAAAGAAAAAATGAAGAAGAAGAAGAAGCTTGCTTATGCTCTCGCCTTTATCCTTTTGAGAAAGAGTAAGTTACCTGAAGAGGCACACAGAAAAAGTTACTGGCTTTGTTCATATCTGATGCCATTTGATTATCAGGAGCTAAGCTTGAACGCGCCGTCTCTAAGAAATGAGAAACAGGCTCAAGGAGGTCAACCTGGTCTCCAAAAATATTATATTTTAATTTCAAGTAAAAAAGATAATTTCTTGTGCGATCCCTTGAGAAAGTAATTAAGCACAATCATAACTCACAAGAGAAGAATAAAACATGTAATCATATTTAATCTGATTTTTGCTTCTAACTGGACATGTAAACATGTAATCACTAAAGAAGGAGATTCAGTAATTGTGGCAATGCCTAACAGAGAATAAACAGATACATGCATGGGTAGCTGTTGAAATTCAAGACACAACAAGTCAGCTTTACCAATCCTCGGGGGTTAAAAAAAAAAAAAAAAAAAAAGTTTAGCCCAAAGTATAGGTTTCGCCAACGTTTGAAAAAATAGACATAGCGTCTGATAATAACACAAGCATTCAGTTACTTCTATTGACGTGAAACTTTTCCAGTAGTGCATGCCCCATAAATGCTTGGTAATTTGACCATTTTTTACTGATTTTTTCCAAAGTTACTGTCCCATCACTAGATGATTTTAATTAGAATAATAATAATAATAAATAAGTAAATAAATAAATAATTAAGCAAAAAAAGAAGTAAATAAATAAGGGGAAAAAAAAACCCCTCATATGTAATTAAGGAAAAAGGGGTGAAAAGTCTGAAGCTAAAGCATAAGAAACAAAGACCTGATGTTGGAACATACAATACAAAATTAGACCTAAGTTACATGAACAATTTACTTCACGGAAGAGATAATTTTAAATTAATTCACCAAATGAATTTGGATTTGCACTCGGATCAACTTGTCATATTCAAATACAAGAAGCAAAATGGTCAGGTCTCAGAGCAGCTCGTCTTCATTAAGTAATTTCTTTTCTAATTTAAACTCAGAGATACGGAATAAGATAAGGAACCACTACGTCCAATATGAAGCAAAAGAAAACGGCTTGAAAGGAAACGGACAGTTCTTTAAAACTATCCTGCAGAACAGTCTGTTGTGTGGGATAAAGCTAGATACCGGGTGGCCGTTTCTTCCTTGAAGGAATTCAATGATTATCATATTTTCCATGCTGATGAGTGGCCGAGGGGGGCATTTGTCATTTCCTAATTTTCTATTATTCCTTGCTATAAACTTAGAGAGAAAGGAATTCTGAATTAATGAATTCTTATATTCACAAATGAACAATACACGGTTCCTCTTATAGAGGACTCAAAGAAAGAGAATGGGAAACTTTCCCTACAAAGACTATCAAATATCTAACTTTCCTATTTTACATGATTGACTAAAAAACTGAATATTTACAGCTAATCACATCCCATAATATTCGGCTGTATCAAACCGAATCTCCTACTTTCCTACACTCCCCCTCAAGCTGGTCTAAAGATATCTTCCATATCCAGCTTGCTAATTAAATCATCAAACTTCTTCTTCGGTAGTCCCTTAGTAAGTACATCTGCAACTTGCTCTGCTGTGGAGACATACGGCATACAAATCAGTCCGGTCTCTAACTTCTCCTTGATGAAGTGCTTATCCACCTCTACATGTTTTGTTCGATCATGGAGAACAGGATTGTGGGCGATAGAAATTGCTGCTTTGTTATCACAGTAGGTCTTCATAGGCAAAGGATTAGAGGTTTTTAGCTCCTCTAGTAACCTCTTAATCCATAAAACTTCACAAATTCCAAGAGCAACCGCTCTGAATTCTGCTTCAGCACTGCTCCTAGCAATAACATTTTGTTTCTTACTTCTCCACGTAACAAGATTACCTCCAATAAATGTACAATAGCCAGAAGTCGATCGTCTGTCACTAACACTCCCTGCCCAATCTGCATCCGTGTATGCTTCAACTTGTAAATGGCCACGTTTCTTGAATATCAAACCCTTTCCAGGAGTTCCCTTGAGATATCTAAGGATCCTAAAGGCTGCCTCGAAATGCTCTGGTCCGGGTGAGTGCATGAACTGACTAACCAAGCTAACAGCAAATGCTATGTCAGGACGCGTATGCGACAAGTAAATTAATCTTCCAACTAACCTCTGATATTGCTCTCTATCATTCACCTCCTCGGTCTTGGCTGGCTGTAACTTTAGATTAGGTTCCACTGGTGTATCGGCCGGCTTACACCCGAGTAGACCTGTTTCACTGAGTAGATCAATAACATATTTTCGTTGGCTGACAAACATACCCTCCTTGGATCTAGCAAACTCCATACCAAGGAAGTATTTTAATGTGCCCAAGTCTTTGATCTCGAACGCAGCTGCCAACTCCTTTTTTAGTCTTCCTAGCTCTTCAGCATCATCTCCTGTCAAAATTATATCATCAACATAGACAATTAAGATTGCTACCTTGCCTCCCTTGTTGTGCTTGTAAAACATTGTATGATCAGCCTGACTCTGACAGTAACCACATTTCTTTACAATTCTCCCAAACCGCTCAAACCAAGCTCTTGGTGACTGCTTCAGACCATATAAGGACTTTTTTAACCTGCAAACCTTACTTGGTCCTAGCTTCTTTTCAAAACCCGGAGTTAGGCTCATGTAAACTTCTTCTTTTAAATCTCCATTTAAGAAGGCATTCTTTACATCTAACTGGTGTAGGGGCCAGTCAAAATTCACCGCCAGAGACAACAAGATTCGAATTGAGTTTATCTTGGCAACAGGAGCAAATGTTTCTTGATAATCAATACCAAAGGTCTGGGTGAATCCCTTAGCAACTAGTCTCGCCATATATCGCTCCACACTACCATCTGCTTTACACTTCACAGTAAAGACCCATTTACAACCCATTGTCCTTTTTTCTTTAGGTAGCTCCACTATTTCCCAGGTACCACTTCTTCTCAGAGCATTCATCTCTTCTAAAACTGCTAATTTCCAATTTGGATCATTCCTGGATATTTCTAGGAACAAACAGGTGTGATATTTTTAAGGTAAAGGCTCTATGGTGTGGTGAAAGCTTTTTATAGGACAGATATTTAGTAATGGGAAACTTAGTACAGGTTCGAGTTCCTTTTCTAAGAGCTATTGGAATATCTAAGTCTAATGGCTCATTAATTGAATTTGAATCAGGGTTATTAGGAATACCTGTAATATCCTGGGTACTAGTTCCCGGGGATGAAGATTGATCTGGTTCTAGAATCATAGATGGACTTTGTCTCTTTTGATGTAGTCTCCTCCGGCTATAAACCAATAACTCAGTGTTCTGATCTGTCGGTAGTGTTTCTCCCCCTGTTGTATGAACATCAATGTTTGACATATTTTTACTAGATTTTTCAATAGTTTTATGACAAATCTCATTTGTTTTTTCAAACACAGTAGTAATAGGATTCGGATTTTGAGAGGAAGAAATAGGAACAGAATTCAAGATAGTATATGGTAATGGAACAGGGGATAAATCCCAAAAGTTTTCGTCCACTCCTATATTCTCCCCCTGAAGAAAATTTTTGTGAAAGTAAGGTTTTTGTTCCAAGAAATGTACATCCATACTCACATGTACCTTTTTTGTGTAAGGATTAAAACACTTATAGCCTTTTTTGTTCGGGGCATACCCGATAAAAATGCACTTCTCAACCCGTGGGTCAAGTTTAGACCTAGAGTGACTTGGAATGTGAACAAAAACTGTACAACCAAAAATTTTTGGTGGTAAATTTGAATGAATCCGTGACAGGGGAAATATTTTATTAAAACAATCTAAGGGTGTGCTATATTGCAAAACTCGAGTAGGCATCCTATTTATCAAATATGAAGCTGTTAAGACAGCTTCGCCCCAAAGATATTTGGGAACATTCATGGAAAACATTATAGCACGAGCCACTTCAAGAAGATGTTTATTTTTCCTTTCAGCAATACCATTTTGTTGAGGAGTGTCTATACAAGTAGACTGGTAATAAATACCATTTTCTTTTAAAAACATTCCCAATTGTTCATTGAAATATTTTGTGCCATTATCAGTATGAAGAATATAGATTTTAGTTTGAAATTGAGTTGCAATCATGTTATAAAAATCCTTAAACAATTTTTTAACATCAGATTTTTTACTCATTAAGTAAATCCAACACAATCGGGCATGATCATCAATAAATGTAACAAACCATTTTTCTTGGAAATAGTGGTAATTTTAGACAGCCCCCAAACATCACTATGAATTAAGTAAAAAGGTTTTGAAGGAACATTAGGTTTCGGCACATAAGTAGTACGATGACTCTTGGATAGATAACAACTTTCACAATGAAAAATAGAAAGATCCAAACCCTTAAATAAAATAGAAAATAAATGTTTGAGATATGGAAAACTAGGATGTCCTAGTCTAAGATGCCAAAGCATTATTTGTTCATAAGCAGGAGTAGAACTAACACTACCAAATCCTTAAGCTATTTTATTACTAGAAGAGTCACCATCGAAGTAGTAAAGTCCATCCACCATTCTAGCACTGCCAATCCTCTTCCCCGAGTTCTTGTCCTGGAATTCACAGTGAGAATCAAAAAAGATAACACGACAATTAGAGTCTTGGGAAAGTATACTAACAGACAAGAGATTACAAGCTAGCTTAGGGACATGTAGTACTGATTTAAGGCTAATATTTTTTGAAAGTTTTACCAAACCTTTTCCTGCAATTGGTGAGAAGCTACCATCTGCAAGTCTAATTTTGTCTAAACCAAAACAAGGTAAGTAGGAACTAAACAGGTTTGAAAGGCTGGTCATGTGATGGGAAGCCCCAGAATCAATGATCCATTGAGCAAATTCTAAACAACAAGAAAGGGCATAGGGTTCACTACCTGTTTGGGCAAGAGAAACATTAGGAATACCGGATGATGAATTGGATTTCAGCAGTTTAAGAAGATGATCCATCTGCTCTTTGCTGAATGGACCTACGTCGGCTTCATTGGCAGTAGGAGGTGCACGGCTGTTCCTGCTTTTCCAATTGGCAGGCTTACTGTGAATTTTCCAGCATGTCTCCCGGGTGTGGCGAGGACGATTGCAGTAGTCACACCAGACCCGTGGCTTGTCTTCGGCCTTCCTCGGGTAACTTGCTGCCTTATTAGCAGTAGCGTCACAAGTGATTAAGGCAGAAGTTTCTACACCCCCGCTGGTAATCTTCTTGCCTAACATCACGTTCCTCCGGCTTTCTTCTCTTCGAACCTTTGCAAAAACTTCACCAAGAGAGGGAAGAGGTGATCTGCCAATGAGTCTTCCTCTTACTTCATCGAACTCCACATTCAGCCCTGCAAGGAACTTGTAAATTCGATGAGCCTCCACGGTTTTCCTGTTATGATTGGCATCATCAGTGGATTTCCATTCATAATCATTGAACAAATCCATGTCTTGCCACAACCGTTTCAGCGAATTGAAGTACTTGGTGACTGTGTCCTCCCCCTGCCGAATCTCTCCCAGTTTTAAAGTCAACTCATAAACTTGGCACTGATTTCCCAAATCAGAATACATTTGGTTAACGTTTTCCCAAAGTTCCTTAGCCGTGGAGTAGCACATATAATTCGAACTAATGTCCTCGTCCATGGAATTGACGAGCCATGTCATGACCATCGAATTTTCTGCATCCCATGTAGCATAAGCCCGGTCTTCAGGGGCTGGTGCCTTCCTATCTCCTGTCAAGTAACTGATTTTTCCACGCCCACGAATATACATTCGAACTGACTGAGACCATCGCAAGAAGTTATCACCATTCAGGCGGATTGTGGTGATCTGGACAGAATGGGAGTCGGATGTTGGGGCTTGTGAAACGGTGTTATTGGAGGAATTTAGGAGAGAGGCTGACGAAGGAGCAGATTCTGAGGATAAATCAGACATGGTGGGTAATTCGAGTTTTGCAAAGAGGCGGCTAGGATTGGGCTAGGGTTTACAGGCAGGTGTAGGGCTGAATCAAAGAACCAATTTCGGCACTGATACCATATAAACTTAGAGAGAAAGGAATTCTGAATTAATGAATTCTTATATTCACAAATGAACAATACACGGTTCCTCTTATAGAGGACTCAAAGAAAGAGAATGGGAAACTTTCCCTACAAAGACTATCAAATATCTAACTTTCCTATTTTACATGATTGACTAAAAAACTGAATATTTACAGCTAATCACATCCCATAATATTCGGCTGTATCAAACCGAATCTCCTACTTTCCTACACTTGCTATTAGAGGATAGCTTTTTCATTTAAGAAAATTCCTTTACTGATTATTGGAGGATATCTTGTTCTCTCTATTCTGTGTTTGTTTCGCCATAAACTTGATCAATAAAAGAGAGCCGTAATAATCATGGTCAACTTTAGAAAACATTAGATGGTCACTGTAAGAAGGGGAGCACATTGTTCTTAGCTTAAAATGTAAAACTAATGTTTACATTAACTCAAAGAAATGCCGCTGATTTTAATTAATGCAACCCATGCCAGAGCAATATTTAGAAAACATCACAATTTAGTGATGAACCAAAATGCACAATAAATTTCACTAGACAAGTAGAGAAGTTAAAAAAGAGAATTCTTATATATCAATTTTGGAGAACACACCAGGGAAACAATCCATGAAGATAACAAGGACATAAAGAAGGGGCAGAGAAACAGAACTTACCTCACTGAAATATCTTATTAGAAGATTTTTTGTGATTCTCCCAATCCCAGAACCACAATCTGCGTCAGGATGTTTGTAATGAAATGTTTAAAAAATAATAATAATAAAACAAAACTTTAAATTAAAAAAAAAAAATGTAGTATTTAAAAATTGAGAATGACAGGTGATTTCTAACAGTGTGATCCGCTATCATACGCTTGTGTTGGTCAATGTTCAACAAAATAACATATTAGTGTATAAGCACACATTACACAAAGAAGAAAAGAATACTAATGTTTTTAGTCGTAATCCCAATTTTATGCATTATCCATTAAACATCTGATATGAAACAAAAGACTCTGTGGTGGTTATAGTGGAGCAATCAAAACAAAAGATTAGATATGTTATATTACACCACACTTCCAAACCCACACCAACGTCCAGAGCAGTAATAAAAGCATCTCAAAGAGCGGGTTGCCATATCCCACTCTAGATAACTAGACGTAAACAAGTGGGCCTACCTAGGTCGTCTATCTCATTGCTACAATACGAGTAAGGAGGTTCCTTAACATTAAAGACAACCTTCACTTCAACAACTCCGTTTCTTGAACTCCATACATGGCGTTTGATCTAGCACTCATTATTACAACCTTCACCTCAAAAGTCTAGCTTGCTTACTGGAAAAGTTCTTAAATTCTTTGATTAAAAAGACTCGTTTGTTAACGGTAATCAAAGCAACACAGATATGGAAGACGGCTTAATTACTTGAGAACTTGTTTGGTAAGAGGGAAAACTGTAAGGAGGGAGAGGGATGAAGAGATTAGCGGAAGGAATCGATACCAAACACAATAAGAGAAAGTTTCTTCGCTCACAACATACAACAGCTTATCTTAAAAGGGGTTACTGAAGAAAGACACACACACACACACACACACACATACACACATACATATACATATATACACATGTGTGTGTGTGTGTAGAGAGAGAGAGAGAGTTTACCAAGAGCAACAAGGTGACGTTGGTCAGTTGTTGCAGAAGAAGGTCTAGGGAAACGCTCATTAAGTAGAAGAGAGAGAAAAGCTTCACTGTCCTTAATGTCAGGCTCGTTCACATGCCCATAACCTCCCAGAACCCCATCCACCGACGCCTCCACACCCTTTTCACACAGACAAATCATCAAACACTTTACGCGCAACAAAAACAATCCAAGAAAACAGTGAGTGATTGAGTGAGTGATATTAAGACAGACCTCCCAATAGCCGACGCCTTGGCGGTACCAACCGGTCTTCTTCGAGGGATCTCCGACCTGGTCGCTCCACATCTCCGCCGCACTCTTGAACTGGCGGCCGTCGGAGTCTAAGCCGCCGACCTCCATGGATGTCGGAGGAGCTTCTTCGCTTCTTTTAACGTTGTTGGTGACGGTGTTGGTGCTAAGCACACAACGAGAACGAGTCGCTGCGCAGCGGCTGTCCGGCCGAGGTTTCAGAGTAGAGCAAAAACTAGACCACCATGGGCCAATGGCGAAGGCAAAGGCTGGGTGCTGTTGCATTCGCATCAAATGAGTAAATTTAAGGAAAAATATAATAAATTCCTTCTTAATTTTATCGCTAGCTAGTGTTAATACATCTCTTAAATTATAAAATTTACATATTATATATCTAAATTTTAATATCTAAATTTTAATATATGTGTTAAGTTATCTTCTCAGTTAATTACAGTTAATTTTTCGTTATCTTTAATATTAAAATACCCTTGAACTTTATTTTTATATCAAAATAACTCATGATTTTTATTATTTGAGTTAAAGTATATCATTATCTTTAATATTTATATCAAAGTACTCTATGATCTTTAATATTTATGTCCAAGTGCCCTATATATCTTATTTCATTTATCTAACATTATATAATTACCTAAATTTTTTAGAATAAGTAAAAAATTATTTTTTTTACTAAAAGAAAATGTATTTTTTTTCTAACCCACTTTTTTTTGGGCTTATTTTAGTTCAAATTTACATTTAATTTTATTTTATTAAACGAAAATAACTACACAAATTTACATTTAATTTTATTTTATTAAACGAAAATAACTACACAATTTATGTTCGTTTTTTTTTTTGTTCTAACATTACAATTTTTAGTTCAATTTTAATACCAAAATATGCAAACAAATCGTTTTTAAATTAAAAAATATAACTAAGAATGGGTATCAGAGTAAATTTATAATATTTATTCTAATTATGAGTTAAAAAAAACACATAAATGAAGTTCATTACGACTATAATTTCAAATTATGTAGGTCAAGTAAACAACGTATTAGAAATCTAAATATTTCATCTGAATCCGACCAACTATGGTTACGCATAAGTAAACTCATAACCCAAACAAACTTAAATTAAAATCAATAAAATAAAAAAAGTGTGTTAAAAAATATGCATATTACTTTATTAAAATATAAAATATATATACACAATATTATATTATTAAAATAATATAAATGGAGTAGTTTGATATTAATATTAAAGATCAATAGATAATTTGACACAAATATTAAATATTATGGGGTATTTTGATATTAAAGATAATGGAAAAACTAACGGCAACTATTTTTGCGATTCTTTAATATATAAATCTACGCAAGTATACGTAATCGCACAAGTAATATAGAATGTGAGTTGAGTATCGTCTCCACATATATTGAATCACTAAAATGAATTGCAAAAGAAATAAAGCACAAATCAATTTGAATTTGGAAATTGAAATAAGGAAAATGCAATAAACTAATGAAATAAAATGGGTATAATGAAAAGGCACTAAAATAGACAAAAAGAACAATATCCAATCAAGAGTTTGTAAATCAAGAATGAGAATTAAGCTAGGATTGCCAATTTCCTCTCAACTGCAAGTCTGATCCGAATGCTATAGAAATGCTGCAGCAAAACTTGTCTTGTGAACTGAAATTCAATTTTATCACAAAATTCTTCCGAATTAATTATGACTAAAAATTCTTTAAACCTTTTCCAATATATTCCTATGTGAATCTAGTTCTCAGAATACAATTTCATGTACGAATTTCAATAGGTTATACAAGGTAAATAATATATTCCTATACCATTCACAAATAAATATAAACTTTAAAAATCATATTAAACTTGCATCATCCAAGTTATATCCAGCTCAAATTAACCTTTCCAGAATTAAGTAAAGCCTAGTTTCCTATAAATTGATGCCCAATCAACAATAGAAATTAAACATTCAAAACACTTGGATGAACAGGAAAAAGATTTGCTCAATATTTCAACAAAATATTCAAATCATCCTCCCAATTTCGGATCCATCAACAATCCGAGCTAAAGAAATTTAGCTCATGTTCAAGATTACAAAAACAAGCATAAATACAAATCCCATGTTCAACAGAGAATGGAAATCAAGAAATAAATCAAGGAAGGAGTAAAAAAAGGAAAAACTCCAAAATAGGCGTGAAAATGGAAGCAAATCTGCAGCTCTCTCTCTCCCTGTACTCTTCCTCTTTACTCTTTCTCTGTACTCTTCCCCAAATCTCCCTATTTTTCAGCTCCTCCCTACCACGCTTTCGGCTGCCTCCAATTGCATTAACTCTTTAGGGCAAAACCAAAGCTCACGTGACCTCCCAGCTGAGGTATAAGAATGGTCCTCACAAGTATGAGCTGTAATCCTCTATTTGCTTTTTTAGAATAATGCTAGCTGGTACAATTTGCTACAAGAATTGCTGCAACATTTTCGGCTCAGGTCCTCCTCCAATTCACACAAGATTTAAAACACACATCAGCCCTCATTTTACCAGATTTTGCTTCACAATTGCCATAATTTCAATCAAACACTAAACCCAAGGTAAAAAGTCCATACAAACATAAAACAAAGAAAAGTATGCTAAAAATAACACAAATACTCTATAAACCAACTATATTCAAGTCTAAAAGTGCCTAAGATAACTTTAATTTCTAGAGTTATCACACCCCCAAACTTAGAACATTGCTCGCCCTCGAGTAATGAATCAAATAAAAGACAATAATCACAAACGTTAAGATAAGAAAATAATAAAAAGAAATGATGATAGCAGGAGATTTCCATCTTTCAGCCATAACGGTCAAGAAGATATGCTATTTTCTCAAAGTTTTTATTTATAGAACCACATGCCTATGCTCAACACCAACTTTCTTTGAGTGTTAAGTCAACCTACCTTATCACTTGGTCTGAATGTTATCCCTTGGTGTATGTGTGCACATCCTTTGTACTTCCTCCCCAATGACTTACTTCAAACTAGACCATGTTCACCGAGCCTCCATAAGTTGACTTATTGATTCCCTCACTACTAATGTAAGAATGCCTAGCACTAGAGATCAATAGGACTTTAATGGCTTGTATTGTCGAGCTGAGGCTAGGGTAGGATAAAGGATTTAATCTTTAGACTCAACACTATAACACACAGCTAGTTTTAAGAATCAAAATGGTCCTCCTCATCCTTTAGGATACTTGAAACTGAATACCTTCTTTGATCAATGCTTCATAAACACTTTATTACCTTTTTATGTTTTTTTTATTTTTTTATTTTTTATTTTTTTATTTTTTATTTTTTTTTTACATTCATCATGTCATCGTTATCTTTTTTTACGAATGCCAACATTGGTGATGAAGACACCCAATTACTCAGCAATGTCACATTTCCAAATTGATATAACATACTCATATTCTAAATTGCTGTTTGATGCAAAAGTACACATGGGGCTCATGTTACTCCTGGTTACTAGGCAACTCAGAATAGCGGAGTACTTTGTTTTTTTTTTTTTTTAATTAAATAATTAGGGAATGCATGGTAGCTCATAAAACAGTAACTGCACAGTGTTCAGGTGTAATTTAAGGTGTCAAAGAAATAGGTCTTAAGGCTTAAAGTGGGTGACTAAGGATGCATATAATCATTGCCGGCTAGAAAAAGGCTCCAAACTGATCAAACAGGGCCTAAATCATCTCCCTTATGCTAAGTTTCCAATGATTTCGCCTCGAGGGTCTCTCTAAATCAATTCTAGAAACCTCAGCTCTCACAGCAATCTAGCTATCACTAAGCTTCTTAGAAAGTTATACTAAGATGTTGTGCTTAATGAAACAAGGGAAATTATATCCAAAATCAGCTCAACAGGTTTTCCTAACACCAAAATAAGCCATAGCATTGCATAAAACATGGTAGTCAAATTTTTTTTTTCTTTTTCATAATTGAAAATCCTCTTCTAACAACCGACTGAAAGATAGATTCTCCAAGACATCACAAACACAAAACAAATCACAAACATTAAAAAAAAAAAAAAAAAACTAAAAACAACACCAAACAAACATACGACAGAAAACATATCTCGTGTTTAGCAAACTAAATAAACCAACAGAAAAGCAAAACACAAAACAAACATAAACATAAAAACTAGAAGGTAAACACATGGAATTGCAGTTCCATGCACCCCCAAACTTAAAAGTAAACAGTATCCTCACTGTTTCTAAAATATACAAAGAAAAACAAACAACAAACACACTAACCAGATATGCAAAAATGAAAAAAAAAAAAAAAGAAAAAAAAAGAAAAACAAAGAGAAAAATAAACCATTGGCCAAAGAAAACTCCCCTGAAACCGCGGAGGCTACTGACGATCAACCTTAATTCTTCCATTTCCAATTGGCTGCACTTTGAATGATTGATTTCTTTCTAGCTGGCTTTGCCATGGCAACCTTTCCTTTATCTTGGGATGTGGTAGGAGCAGTAGTGGGTACGTTGTGGGCATCATCCTCTGAATGACTGGAGGCCACAGTGTCAGGAGTAACGTCCCTCTCATGCTTAGATTCCTCAGCAGAAGAGTCACACAAGTGCTGCGGGAATTGCAGAAAGGACTGAAACCGCTTAGAATTGGCTCGGAAATGCTTTTGAAGGGCCAAGTCCTTGTCACGTTCATACTTCGAAAAGTCCCGCATCATTTGCAATGATTCATATTGCATGACCTCCATTTGACTTATTCGCTACTCTAATTAGAGGAAACTTGACCCTGCACTAGAAGAAGTGTGGTTAGAATACTCCAGGGACAAGCCTCAAGGACTGGGTTCGGGTTTTCTTCTCATGCTACTGCTGGTTTGTCGTACAACAAGCGGGTTATAACTATCATGGTGATAGGCCCATATGTTTTAAGCTTTTCCTCCTCACTTGAAACCTCCACACCTTGTGCTAAGCACAAATTAGTAATAAGAGAAGGAAACCATAAACCCCCACTTTGCCTGGCTGCACAAACACCAATTTGCTCACTAATGACATCCCCTACATTAATCTTTCTACCCATAACTATAGCAAAAAGCAGGATGACCCTATTCTTATTAACTGTGTTTTCATGGGTAGATGGCATGAGTTTAGATTTGAGAAAATGGTTCCAAATCATAGGCCCCGGTTTAATATTACACCTTGATAGAGATATGGATCCTCAGGCTGATTTGATCCACTCAGTCCTTGGCACACAAATTTCCTTTACAATTTCACTCAATTGATTCTCAAGCACAAGCTTAGAAAATTCAAGGTATTCATTCTCCACATCGCTGATTCAATGTAGGCGGTGAGGTGGATTCAGTGGCTGGCAGTGAGGGGAAGCGGTGGGTTGGTGGCAGAGTTAGTGTGTCAGCACAGTGTTGGGTGGCTTGGTCAGCTAGCCTGGTGCTGGCGCAGTTTGGCCAGTGGGCTGGCTGTGGGTCGGTGGAAGAGGTGGATTTGGGGCTTGGTGGACGGCGCAGAAGAAGAAAACAAAAAGAAAAGAATGGGGTGGATTTGTGGCTTGGTAGACAGCGCAAAAGAAGAAAACAAAAAGAAAAAGTGGGGTGGTGGAAGAGGTGGATTAAATGCTGCACCATTCCTACAGTATTTTAGGACAGATTGCCCCCCCCCCCCTCCCTTTTTTTTTTAAAGAAATACTGCAGCATTTTAGGACAAATTGCTCCCCTTTTCTATTTTCGAAATGCTACAGCATTCCTGCAACATTTTAGCACAGATTGCCACCCCCTTCTTTTTTTCTCAGAAATGTTGCAGCATTCCTATAGCATTTTAGGATAGATTGCTCCCATTTTCTTTTTTCGAAATGCTGTAGCATTCCTAGAACATTTTAGCATAGATTGCTCTGGAAGTCTAATTCCTAGGCTGATTTCTGCATAGAAAAATATCATCAAATCAGTTCAAATTTCTTAACAACTACCGAATCAACAACTCAAACAAATTAAAATAAACCAAAATAACAAAACAAGAAAATTGTTGGGTTGCCTCCCAAGAGCACTTGTTTTTAATTCATCAGCCTAACTACTTCCCTGTTTTAAGCATCTTTAAGAATGATGGAAGACTTAGAACGCTCCACAGGACTTCCCCAATAGTGCTTGATTCACTGACCATTCACCAAAAATTTCCTTCCTATTGGATCATCTTGCAATTCTATCGCTCCATGAGGAAAAACAGAAGAAATTGTGAACGGGCCAGACTACCGCGACATCAATTTCCCAGGAAAAAGCTTTAATCTTGAATTGAACAATAGAACTTGCAGCCCTAGTTCAAATGTCATGTTGATGATTCTCCTGTCGTGCCAACACTTGACCTTTTTGTTGTCGAGCTTGGCGTTCTTATAAGCTTGCAGCCGAAATTCATCAAGCTCATTAAGCTGCATCAATCTCTTTTCTCCAGCAGCACTCATGTCCATATTCAACTATTGAAGTGCCCAATATGCCTTGTGTTCCAACTCCAAAGGCAAATGGCAGGCTTTCCTAAACACAAGTTGATAAGGTGACATTCCAATTGGAGTCTTAAAGCAGTCCTATAGGCCCACAATGCATCTTCCAACCTCTTGGACCAATCCTTTCTTGTAGGACATATGGTTTTCTCTAAAATGGCTTTGATTTGTTTGTTCGAAGTTTCCGCTTGCCCATTAGTCTGTGGGTGATAAGCAGTAGCTACCTTGTGACGGATGTTGTACTTTGCCAACAAAGCCTCAAAGTACTTGCTATAGAAATGTGTTCCTTCGTCACTGATCACTGCCCTTGGTGTACCAAACCTTGTGAAAATTTGCTTCTTCATGAATTGGTCCATCACCTTTGAGTCATTGGTTGGTAAGGCAGTAGCTTCTACCTACTGGAAACATAATCAACTGCCACTAATATGTATAAATTGACAAAAAAAAAAAAAGGAATAAATGGACCCATAAAGTCGACTCCCCACATATCAAACAACTCTACCTCAAGAATGTTGGTTCATGGCATTTCATGTCGTCTTGAGATACTACCAACCCGTTGACATCTATCACACCGTAGCACAAAATTCCAGGCATCTCGAAATAAGCTCGGCCAATAAAAGCCAGATTGCAAGACTTTTGCTGCTGTTTTGTCACTTTGAAAATACCCTCCATACAGGGAATCATGGCAATGCTGCAACACCTGTTCGATTTCCTCCTCAAGGATACACTGTCGCAAAATCTAATCAGAACATTTTCTGAACAAATAGAGCTCATCCTAGAAGTAAAACTTCACCTCATGCAAAAACTTCTTCTTTTGTTGACCATTCAAATTAGGAGGTAACAACATACTCACTAAGTAATTTACCAAATCAGCATACTAAGGCAATGTAGTATTAGCCCTAGTGACAACCAAGAGCTGCTTATCCGGAAACACCTCGTTGATAGCTTCTGAATCTGTGCCCTTCGTAGCTTTCTCCAGCCGAGACAAATGATCAGCCACTTGATTCTCTGTTCCTTTCCTATCTTTGATCTCGAGGTCAAATTCTTGAAGCAGAAGCACCCATCTAATCAACCTTGGCTTTGCATCTTTTTCTCTACCAAGTATTTGATGGCCAAATAGTCTGTGAAAACCGTTACCTTTGCTCCTATCAAATAAGCTCGAAATTTTCAAAGGTGTAAACAACAGTCAACAACTCCTTATCTGTCACCATATAATTCAATTGGGCCCCTGATAGAGTCTTACTGGCCTAGTAAATTGAGTGGAATATCCTGTCTTTGCGCTGCCCTAAAACAACTCCCACAGCCCAATCGCTAGCATCACACATCACTTCAAATGGTAAAAACCAATCTGGGGCTACTATGATTGGTGCTGAAATTAGCTTCTTCTTCAAATCTGTGAACGCTAACAAACATGCCTCGTCAAAGATGAATTGGTTGTCTTTCTCTAATAAGCTACAAAGAGGGTTGGAGATCTTGCAAAAATCTCGAATAAATATTCTGTAGAAGCCCGCATGCCCAAGAAAACTTCGAAGCCCTTTCACATTTGATGGTGGTGGTAGCTTCTCAATTATAGCAATCTTTGGTTTGTCAACCTCAAGGCCATTTCTCGAAACTCGGTGTCCCAATACTATGCCCTCCTTGACCATAAAGTGACACTTTTCCCAATTGAGAACCAAATTGGTCTCTTTACAACGCTTCAAGACCCTTGCCAAGTTGGTGAGGCAATCTTCAAAGTTTTCTCTAAAAACAGAAAAATCATCCATGAACACCTCCACATATTGCTCTACCATTTTAGTGAAAATCGCCATCATACACCGTTGAAAAGTTGCAGGTGCGTTGAACAAGCCAAATGGCATCCTTCGGAAGGCAAATGTACCGAATGGACAAGTGAAGGTTGTCTTGTGTTGGTCCTCCGGGGCTATGGCAATCTCATTATAACCTAAATATCCGTCCAAGAAGCAATAAAATTCTTTCCCTGCCAATCTATCTAGCATCTGATCAATGAAAGGGAGGGAAGTGATCCTTCCATGTGGCGTTGTTAAGCTTCCTATAGTCCATACAAATCCGTCAACCCGTTACTGTTCTTGTTGGAATCAATTCATTATTTTCATTCTCCACAACGGTAATCCCCTCTTTCTTAGGAACACACTGAACTGGGCTGACCCACGAACTATCGGAGATTGGGTAAATTATCCTTGCATCCAACCACTTAATTATCTCCTTCTTGACTACTTCCTTCATGATCGGATTCATTCATCGCTGATCTTTTATAGATCCTTTCTTGTCATCCTCCATAAGAATCTTATGCATACAAAATGAGGGACTTATACACTTTATATCTGCTATTGTCCACCCGATGGCACCTTGGAATTTTCTCAAAATATGAAGCAAACTTTCCTCTTGACCTTTAGTTAAATCGACAGCAATGATCACAATAAGAGTTGAGGATTCTCCCAAATAAGCATACCTCAGATGAGACCGTAGAGGTTTCAATTGTAACACCGGTGGCTCTTCCCTTGAGGACTTGGATATCTTGTGCTCGCGGTTTAATAGATCCAATGATTCAAATTTCCATACATATTTTGGCGCAATAGCATTACCATCTAACCAAACAAGTTGCTCTACAAATTCATCTTCATCATCCGCCGAATCCAATGCCAAAGATGAACGTATCAAATCTTGCTGGTTACTTGCCTCAAACTCTTCGATGACTAAGGAATCTAAAGCAGATATAGCCGAACACTCCTCCACCCCAGCTGGGAACTTCATAACCTTAAGCACATTAAATGTCACTTGCTCATCTTGCACCCTCATAGTTAATTCCCCCTTTTGTACATCAATCAAGGTGCGGCCTGTAGCAAGAAATGGTCTTCTCAGGATGATTGGCACTTCTTTGTCCGCCTCATAATCAAGAATGATAAAATCGGCAGGAAAAATGAACTTGTCCACTTTTAATAGAACATCTTCAATCTTCCCTTCAAGATGTGTGATGGACCTATCGGTAAGCTGTAATGATACTGTGGTAGGTCTTGCTTCACCAATTCCTAACTTCTTGAAGATGGACATTGGCATCAAGTTGATACTAGCTCCTAAATCACACAAAGCCTTACCAAAATAGTGGTTTCCAATTGAGCACGGTATTGTAAAACTTCCTGGATCCTTCAGCTTGGGAGGGAGTTTATTTTGCAATACGGCACTGCATTCCTCTGTCAAAGCTACAGTTTCAAATTCTCCAAATCTACGCTTCTTAGTGACCAAATCTTTCATGAATTTGGCGTAATTTGTTATCTACTCTAGGGCTTCAACAAGAGGTATATTGATGTGAAGCTGCTTCAAGACATCCAGAAATTTGTGGAACTGATCATCCTTTTGTTGCTTCTGAAACCGCTGAGGAAATGGTGGAGGCAGTTTGTTGTTGTCGTGCTCTGAAATTCCTGCTGTACCAGAATGCTACGGAAAGGCTGTAGCATTTTTCAAGTCAGATTCCAACCGCTGATTTGTACCCTATTTTTCTTCTTGTTGAAGTTGCTTATCTTGTTCTTGGATTAAAGTAGGCTCATTCTATACAACTTTTGGCTTTTCCCTTGGCTCAAACTCCTTTCCACTCCTTAATAAAATTGCCTTGCAGTGTTCTTTCCCGTCCCTCCTTGGATCTTCAGTATTACTTGGAAGAGAGCCTTGTGGCCTAACATTCAAGGCGTTTGCAACTTGTCCAATCTGATTCTCCAAGCTCCTCAATGTTGCATCATGACTCTGAACTCTAGAATCATTCTTTGCTATATACTCCTTGATCAAATTCTCCAATGAGCCAGATAATTCCATAGCTTGAGTTCTTGGTTGTTGAGATAGGAAGCCCGGTGGGTGAGAAGGTCGATGATAAGCATTTGCTCCACTAGAACTGGCCCCTTGATTGCTCCATGAAAAGTTTGGGTATTGTCTTAACCCCGGATTGTAAGGTGTCGAATGAGTGTTGTTCCTGTTGAAATTATCCATATAACAAGCAGAGGCTGGATTAGAAGGGCAATCATCATACACGTGTCACTCTCCACAATAAACACAAGTGACGCCAACAGATTGCACTGAATTAACACCCGCCGACATGTTCATAGTCTTGATCATATTCGTCAAACTCGACACTTAGGTAGAAAGTGCAGTAATAGTATCTATTTCATGAAGTCCTGTAGCCTTTTGAGCATTAAGTCTCTCGGTGGGCCACTGATAATTATTGGTTGCCATCCTCTCAAAAATCTCATATGCTTCATTGTACGATTTGGCCAAAAGAGCACCATTGGCTGCTGCATCAACTATTTTACGTGTTTACACATTCATCCCATTATAAAATGTTTCCATCTGAATCCAATGGGGAATCCCATGATGAGGGCATTTTGCAACAATTCTTTAAATCTCTCCCACGCTTCATACAAGGATTCTCCCTCCGATTGTTGGAATAAAGTGATGTCATTTCTGAGCTTGGCATTCTTTGTTGGAGGAAAGCACTTCATGAGGAACTTTTCTGCCAAGTCATTTCATGTTGCTATTGAATCCGTGGTAGCGAATTAAGCCATGCCCTGGCTCTATCGCTCAAGGAATAAGGGAATAACTTCAGCCTCAATGCTTTCTCGGACACCTCTGGTAGCTTAAAAGAATCACACACTTCCATGAATAGCCGAAGGTGCATGTGGGGATCCTCAATTGCCATTCCACTGAACCAGCGCACGGTTTGCAACATTTGGAACATAACCAGCTTGAGTTCAAACTATGGCACTTGTATTTCTGGCCTAATAATGCCTAGATTGAGTCCATGTGGAATGGGTATAGCATACTCTGAAATGGCCCTATCTTTGTCATCCACCAAAACTGGTTGAGGCAATAGATTGTTGACATTCACTTGCTGCCCATCATTAGCCATATTGACAGCAACTCTTTCTACTATTTCTCCCACACCCGCTAGACCTTGTTGCTCCCTTCTCCTTGCTAGAAATGTTTTTTCAATTTCTGGGTCCAAGGGCAGCAACTCTTGATTTCGCTGGTTATTCATGCAGAGAAGCAAGCTCCTGAAAATACAAGAACTCAACCAATAAGAAAATGCAAAAACAAGAACTAAAACTAAATCACTTTTACAAATATTTTTAATGATTTCAATCCCCGGTAACGGCACCAAAAACTTGTTATTCTTTAGTATATAAATCTACAAGTATACGTAATCATACAAGTAATATAGAATGTGAGTTGAGTATCGTCTTCATAGGGATTGAATCACTAAAATGAATTGCAAAAGAAATAAAAGCACAAATCAATTTGAATTTGGAAATTGAAATAAGGAAAATACAATAAACTAATGAAATAAAATGGGTATAATGAAAAGGCACTAAAATAGATAAAAAGAATAATATCCAATCAAGAGTTTGTAAATCAAGAATGAGAATTAAGCTAGGATTGCCAATTTCCCCGCAACTGCAAGTCTGATCCGAATGCTATAGAAATGCTACAGTAAAACTTGTCCTGTTAACTGAAATTCAATTTTATCACAAAATTCTTCCGAATTAATTATGACTAAAAATTCTTTAAACCTTTTCCAACATATTCCTATGTGAATCTAGTTCTTAGAACACAATTTCCTGTACGAATTTCAATAGGTTATAGAAGGCAAATAATATATTCCTATACCATTCACAAATAAATATAAACTTTAAAAAGCATATTGAACTTGCATCATCCAAGTTATATCCAGCTCAAATTAACCTTTCCAGAATTAAGTAAAGCCTAGTTTCCTATAAATTGATGGCCAATCAACAATAAAAATTATACATTCAAAACACTTGGATGAACATGAAAAAGATTTGCTCAATATTTCAACAAAACATTCAAATCATCCTCCCAATTTCGGATCCATCAACAATCCCAGCTAAAGAAATTTAGCTCATGTTCAAGATTACAAAAACAAGCATAAATACAAATCCCATGTTCAACAGAGAATGGAAATCAAGAAATAAATCAAGGAAGGAGTAAGAAAAAGAAAAACTCCAAATAGCTAGACGTGGTCCTTCTCGTCCTTCCTTCTTCTCCTGAGCTCACCCTCCAAAATAGGCGTGAAAATGGAAGCAAATCTGCAGCTCTCTCTCTCCCTGTACTCTTCCTCTTTTCTCTTTCTCTGTACTCTTATCCAAATCTCCCTATTTTTCAGCTCCTCCCTACCATGCTTTCGGCTGCCTCCAATTTCATTAACACTTTAGGGCAAAACCAAAACTCACGTGACCTCCCAGCTGAGTTATAAGAATGGTTCCCACAAGTATGAGCTGTAATCCTCTATTTGCTTTTTTAGAATAATGCCAGTTGTATAATTTGCTACAAGAATTGCTGTAGCATTTTTGGCTCAGGTCCTCTTACAATTCACACAAGATTTAAAACACACATCAGCCCTCATTTTATCAGATTTTGCTTCACAATTGCCATAATTTCAATCAAACACTAAACCCAAGATAAAAAGTTCACACAAACATAAAACAAAGAAAAGTATGCTAAAAAAACACAAATACTCTCTAAACCAACTATACTCAAGTCTAAAAGTGCCTAAGATAACTCTAATTTCTAGAGTTATCAGCAACCAACTGGAGGGCAACTTGACACACATTTCATAGTTCATGAGGCATATTGACACTAGTAACAAAGTTCAACGGGAATTTATGACATTTTTCCTTAATTTAATTTTGGGTTAATTACCATAATGGTCCCCAAACTGTTAATGAAAGCGCCGTTTGGTTCTCAAACTTTTTTTTAATTAATTAGTTCTCGAACTCTTAAAATATGAGCAAAATAGGGCAAAACCCTAACAGTTGTTGAATTTTGAATAGAATAATCAATTTTGGTTGCAATTGCGAAACACCCTTATATAAAAATTAGCTTTTGTTTGGTGTTCCAATTGGAACTCAAATTTTTCATTTCAATTTTTGCATTTTGTTGAAAAGTCAATAACAATTATAACTAGTTTTTAAAAAGTTAACTAACTCCAACTTAAAAATTTCATCTCTAACTAACGAATCAAATGGAGGCTGAAAAAAGGCATTCACTAATCATCCATATTTAAATAAGAATTAAAACTGGAAAAAATAAAAACGAAGACAATTGTTTTTGCTATACGACCATAGAGAGTGGCCTTCCACCACACCCACATTCCGATACACTAGGAAATAAATGAGAATCAATAGATGGAGCTTAAGAGTTCTAAAATTTTCAAGTTTCTTGTTCATCCACAACCAACGAAAATAAGAGCAATCAACGGTCAATGACTCCGAACAATATTCAAATAATATTCAAATTCTGACAACAAATCCATAGATCGGGATTGCAAAAGGACAAAATATGGGTAGGAAGGCAGATGGGAAGGGCGACGACAACAACGTGCAACAAGAGGGGGTGACAACGTTGGCATCATATGTGGACGGTGGCCGGAGCTGAACTCGAGTTAGATCTTGGTCATCACTTGTTAGCGAGTTCTGGGTTTAGGTAGTTAGGAGAAGAGAGTTCAAATGGTGGGGAAAAGGGTGGGGAAGACACCCTCTTATAGCTAGCCCCTCCATCGTAAGTTTAATTTGCCGCTCCAATAACCTTGCAAGCCCTCTGCCATTTGCAAATCGGATGTAAGCACAACACCTTTTGCGATCCACCATGCCACTACAAGTCTAGATATGCTATGTCACTGCTTGTTCAGGTCCACTAGCCCTTTCATTGAGAGGAGTGCTTTCGTCGAACCGCTACCTAGCAACTCCGATGAGCCCCGCCCCTTCTTTGAGTCCCTAGTGTCTAATAATGTTAAGCTTTTTTTTAGGGCCCGTTTGAGGCACCGTTTCCAAATGGTGTTTCGCCATCTGGATTTCAAAATCTCTACTTTAAGTCAAACTTTCCCTTTCTTCAATTTTCAAAAAACTAAAACTTTAAAGTCCCTAACTTCTCATTTCAAATCAAAATTAGATGAATTTTATGTCAAAATTCTCGTAAACAACTTTTTCAAAAGTTTTCCCTCCAAACACACATTTCCAACTAAATTTTTAAAACACCGTCTCCAAATGTCCCCCCAAACGAGCCCTTAATGTTTTTTCTTAAAATAAAATAATTTTCCTTAATTACCCCTACAAAGTAAAGGGTCGTTTGGGTGCCATCTCCAAATGGTCTTTCACCATCTGGATTTTAAAATCTCATCTTTACATCAAACTTTCTCTCTCTTTTATTTTCAAAAGCTCAAATTTTAAAATTCCATAACTTTATCATTTCAAATCGAAATGAGATGATTTTTATACAAAATGCTGTAATGACGAGATGAATAATATAAGACCCATTTTGCAAATTATTTTGTGAACACTTTTCAAATTTTTGCATAATTTTCCATATCAAATAACATTTTTAAAAGTTTTCTCCCCCCAAACACATATTTCCAACTCAACTTTCAAAATACCATTTCTAGATGTCCCCTTAAACGAGCCCTAAGTCATGTGCAATGAATATGGTAAATTCCATAAAGTTTTTGATGTCCACTGTTTAAAAAGGACTGTCTTGCACCCATTTTAAGAGTTCAGGAACTAATTAATTAAAAAAAATTTAAGGACCAATCGACATATTCATTGAAAGTTTGGGGACCATTATGGCAATTTACACTTTAATTTATACAATTTCAAATCAAATACAATCTATGCAATTAGTAATTTTTCTTTTTTTAGGGAAATATAATTAGTGTGTGTTTGCATCACCGGTTAGAGTTGAAATTTTTAAGTTGGAGTTGGTTGACTATACAAAAACTAGTTATAATTTTTGCTGATTTTTCAGAAAAAGACAAACTATAATGAAAAAGTACGGTATAATTGGAGTTGAAATGACAAACTAGACAAAGCATTAATGATTTAAAGGAGGTGCGTATGGCCTGGTTATTTATTTTTTAAGGATAAATTTTATTTTTTCTCCCCGAACTTTAGGTCTTGTTACAAAATACCTCCCGAACTTCAATTTATAATATTCATTCACTTGAATTTTGAAACATTTGCAAATTCGCTTCCTTAGCAAAATTTTTAATGGAAAAGTGACATGTGAGGTACATATATTGATAAATATAAGGGTAGTTTAGTAAAATACTCAATCGGGTAGATTTTATTTTTTTAAACCTTTTTTTATTTTAATTTTTAGCCTTTTGTTTTAAAGGGATGTTTGAACACATAATCCAAATCTTAAAATTATAATATAATTTTTGTTTTTCTCCCTCAGTAGTTTTGTAACTCAAACTTTAAAAGTTCATAACTTTGTATAGACAAGTCCAAATGAGATGATTTTTTTAATAAAAAAGTCGCATAGAATTTTGAGACGAACGAAATAAACTTCATATTAATTTTTTTTGTCGAACATATTTCAAATTTTTACACTTTTTAATTCCAACAATTTAAATATCTCGATAAACACACATTTAATTCAAATTCAAATTTTACAATCCAAACGTTAGCACCAAATACATACTTTTTTTTTTTGTTTGAAAACAATTACTATTTTTCATGCCCTTAAAACACACCCACCCAAATCGAAGAGATGCACCACGGGTAGTGGTTTTATGTTTTACTGTTTCTTCAAGCCACTATTGTTTATTATTATTATATTTTCATTCTAAAATGCCCTTAAAATGTGCCAACATACCCACCCTAGTCAGATAGATTCACCACTGGTAAGAGCAATCAACAAGAAGGAAAATCTCAACAGGAAAGACAAACACGACCATTACCAAGAAGTACCAATCACCAATAGAACAGGGAAACATAAAAGAACGAAAAGACACAAATTGTGAGAAAAGGGGCCAACAGCAAAGAGAATGGTCTGGGCTATAGTTAGTTTTTTTTTTTCAATGGAGATCGCCGGTCACTTCGTAGACGATGGAAATCATTGAGGATTATCAGTGTAGATGCTGGGAATACCAAGATTTATAGAGATTCACCTAAAATGAGCTACGTCCTCTTGAGTACTCTGAGTTTTCACTATATATGGATTTTCAGGGATACAATGGTTCGATTTTTGGGTATTTATTTTGGCAGTATTACAGTAAGCAAAAATAAAAGAAAGGAAAAATCGGTCCCAATTCAGAGGGGGGTCTTCCCCTTTTATAGAGGAAAAATAGTGGGGGCAACCCACGGTAATAGTAAACAGTTTTTCTCCCAGGATGAATCGAAACACCTGTCAGGACGTGGACCTTGACGTTAAGATTATTCGTGGGTTTAGCAGGTATTAAAATGGATCTGATATGATATCATGATCGATCGTGGGCTTGGCCGTTATTGGAATGGATCTGATATAACATCATAATGGATTGTGGGCTTGGCAGCTATTGGGATTAGCCTATATTTATAATATTCGTCAAGTATGAGTGACGAACGATAAAACGGGCAGTCAAAAAGATCAGGGGTTTGAGCATCGTTCGTGGCTTACTTTATTGATGCAAAAGTTCGTCCGATGCATGTTTGAGCTGATAGGTCTAGAACAGATAGTGCTAATCGAGATCGAATGATCATTGTTCGCCCTTGAATGAACTGAGGTCATCTATTAGGTCCAGCCCAAATATACGAAAGTACCAAACACATGGGGTCTGGATTTCGTTGTTCATTTGACAAGTAGTCGAGGGCTTACAGTGTTATGGGGTGACAAGGCCTAACCCCAACAGATAGCCCCTCACTCTATCAAGTAATGGATTCTCGATAGACTGTTTGATTATTGACGAGATGGTAGTGTCAACATTCGGCATATCAGACCAGGAAAATCTGAACGGACTGACACCAATTAGTTGAAAATCTCGAGCCCTGGGAAAAGAAATCATTTCCTACATATGGCAAACACTAACTAGATATTCCAAAATGATGGCTTCCCCTTTTTTCAAATTCGAACTATTGTGACATAAGATCTCTGTTGGGGTTAGACTTCGTCTTCCCTTTAAAACGTTAGCTTTAACAGTTTATCTGACAAACGGCGAACCCCAGATTACATTTCGGACCTCATAGTTGGGCCAGTCCCAATTCACTGACCCGTTCGATCCTCGAACGTCGATCGATCTCACGAATGGGCCGGACCCATGTAATGATTCCAAGTCATTTTGATATTTACGAACATTTACAATCGAGCATCGAACGTTCGTGTCAAATATGATCCTAAGCTGATGGAATCTCTAATAAGCCACGAACGATGGATTATGAGGGCGAAGCCTTATTTCCTTCTTACCATTCGTCGCTCGTTTATAATACAAATCATAAGGAGCGTCTCCTATTACAATCGAACTTACGATGGATATATGACGTATTATGTCTGTATAAAAACTGACAAATACATGATCACCAATGGCTGTATATCAGTAACCGCATAGGCCCATTATCGGTGACTCATACGAGTAACCGCTAGACCCATTATCTGCGATTCATATGGGTAACTGCCAATTCCATGTCATGACACGTGTCCCACGAATGATAAGAAATAACTGTTTGCTATCAGTTATGGGATCGGACCCATCAATTTTCCTCTATAAATAGAGGAAGACCCCCCTGACCAAAGGGGACGGAAAACTCTCTTTTCTACAGAATAGAAAAGTATCCTTTTACAGTACCCTTCTTCAATTAAGAATCACAGTTCTTCTTGTATCCCAGAAACATTCGTATACATAGAAGCATCAGTCACAGAGGACGTAGCACTTGTTGGGCGAACCTCTCTAAATTGTGGTGTCATCAAATTCTATGCTGTTTCTATTTATTTTATTATGTTTATACTGGATTGTATTTATGAGTTTCATTACAATTCCCGGGGGCCCAATACATTTTGATTTAACGATATTGACTAACTCCGGTTAAAATTTGACAGTAGATATCCAGCATCTACAGTTTGGCGCCCACCGTGGGGCCCTTGGGCATTCTACACTCGGAATTCATAAAGCAACGATGGCTGAACAACAAGATCATCAAGAGGAATTCTCCCAGGAAAGTCCTGTTCGTCCACCAGAGGCTTCTACATCGGAGGCCAATTCCCAGATCGCAAACCTGACGCAATTGGTGGAAGATCTCTCCAAAAAGTACAGCGCTCAACAGAGCCAAATGGAGAACATTACCGCTGAAAACCAGATTCTCAGAAATCAATTAACCACCATCAACGCTCAGGTCGCTTACTCCTACTATAACCCATATGTTGGGTACTCCTCCGGTGCGAGTGCTGGGGGCTGGCAGCAGGCGCAACAGTACAATCCTCAACAAACGAGGAACGCACCTTATAGCCCCGTAGCCCGAATGCAGCCACTGTATACACCAGGATACCCGACTTCGGGAAATGAAGAACGAACTCAACAACAGCAGCAACGACAACCACTGCAACGAACAGCCCATGGTCCTGATGCAAGGAGAAACACGGGTCGAGTTCGACGTTCGACGCCCGACGTTCAACAATCGCCTGAAGGTCCCGTTCCACAAGGGACGACGAACGTCGAGGATATGATGAGGAGTTTCATGTCCGAGGAGATGAGAGCGTTGGAAGCCCAGATGGAGCAACGCTTCTCCTCTCAGATTCACCGTGCCACCACATCCACTCCGGGGTTCGACGATCTAGCTCGTGGTGTCAGAGAAACGCCTTTAACGAAGCGAATCACAGACACAATTACTCCGAAATTCGGCAGTGTCTCCTTCCCGAGGTTCGACGGAATGTCGGACCCTCACGATCATCTATTACAATATAAACACGTCGTTCAATCAACGAACATTCCCACCGGAATGCTCGATGACATGATGTGTAAGCTGTTCGCACAAAGCTTGAAAGGAGCAGCTTTAAGATGGTTTTGTAACTTACCTCCCGAGTCGATCGATTCGTTCGACGAGCTATCGCTGGAATTCATGCGTAGCTACTCAGTCCACATTCAGTCGGGAAAGACGACTAAGGACCTATGGGGTGTGATACAAGGTCCGCATGAGTCGCTCCGAGCCTACATCAAGCGCTTCAGTAAGGCGATATCAGAGATATGTGGGCTCGACGATGGAACGGCCAGGGAAGCACTGAAAAAGGGTTTGAGACACAAATCCTTGTTCAAAAACGAGATCTGCACTCGATACCCTCCAACAATTCAGGATGCCCTTCATAGGGCAAAAGGATTCATCGAGTTGGAAGAAGAGAACGAGCGTGTGGACCGAGACATAGTGCGAACAAGGGAGGAGGTAGCCAGAGTCCGCAACGACCAAGAGAAGGTGTTCCGACGTGATCGATCACGCCCAGCTACAAGGATAGACCGTCGCGAAGGACGAACAGCGAAGCGCGAACAAAAGCGACCAATCTCCCCGCCGAAGTATGCCCTCGGTATCAGCCCTTCTGAACTAATAGCTCACCTAAGGCGCCAGGACTTTGTGACTTGGCCAAAGAAGCTGCCAGAAAACCCTGCAAGGGACACCACAAAGTACTGCGAGTTTCACAAAGATCATGGTCACCAAACTATCGATTGTCGAGCATTAAGGGCTGAGGTCGCAGAACTTCTAAAGAAGGGCCATCTTCGAGAGTTTTTGACGGAGAAAGGAAGGGAAACATATGGGCTTGGTAGCGAAGCCAAGGAACGAAGGATCGTGCAACAAATCGAAGACACACCTTCGCCTCCACCAGTCCGGAAGACGATCGGCGTGATCTGCGGAGGCTCAGACTCTAGCAGCGAGACTACAAGCCCTAGCCGTTCTCATAATGATGCATTGTTTCTACGCTACCAAAACGGAGACAAACAGGTTGGAACGCTTGGTCAGCCTTCGGGGAAGTTTGACTTCTTAGTTACATATTCTCCCCCTCTGAGGACAGACCAGCCAATCGAACCAACGGGATGGGATGAACAGACAGAGGACTATACAAGAGGATCACCTCCACCAGCCCTGAAGACGATCGGTGTGATCTGCGGAGGCTCACTTTATAGCGGCGAAACAATAACCGCTATCAAATCCTACAGAAGAAAAGCTTTGCAGCCAATTCCGTCAGTTCTTCCCGAAGACCCCATCGAACACTCGATTAGCTTCCATAGCAGCGAGGCTACTAGCCTAAGCCGACCTCATGATGATGCATTGGTTTTAACGTTGAACGTATCTAATTGTGAGGTTGGGCGAATTCTTGTTGACAACGGAAGTTCAGCAGATGTTCTTTTCCTGTCAACATTAAAGGAAATGGATCTGTCCGAATCGGACGTTGAGCGCTCGACGACCGTTTTGACAGGATTCAATGGAGAATCAACCGCCGCTATTGGAAAGATCAAGCTTCCCGTTTTTGCAGCAGGGGAGAACAAGCTGACCAATTTTTTGGTTCTGGACTGTCCTTCAGCCTACAATATCATTCTTGGTAGGCCCTGGATTCACGCGATGAAGGCAGTCCCATCCACGTATCACCAGCGTATAAGATTCCCAACCAAAAGAGGAGTGAGGGAAGTGAAAGGTAATCAGGAGACAGCTCGAACCTGTTACCTTCATTCCCTAAAAATGAAGAAAAGTAACCGGTTATAGCAGCTAGAGGAGGAAAAAACATCGAACGCTCAATGCAAACCCAACATGGAGCAACTCGACGAAATCCAGGTCGACCCCGAACATCCCGATCACACGGTTAATATTGGTTCGTTACTCGATCGAACGATACGTACCGAGCTCATAAGTTTTCTTCTAAACAACCAGGACTGTTTTGCATGGTCACACAACGACATGCCAGGTATCGACCCGGACGTTACAACACACCGTTTGAACGTCGATCGAAATCATAAGCCTGTCAAACAGAAAGAAGAAAACTCGGTATCGAACGTAACCAAATTATCAACGAAGAGGTACGAAAGTTGATCGAGGCTGGATTTATCAAAGAGGTTCAGTACCCAGACTGGCTGGCGAACGTTGTAATCGTGAAAAAGAAAAACGGCAAATGGAGAGTCTGTATCGATTTTACAGATTTGAACAAAGCATGTCCGAAGGATAGTTTCCCCTTGCCTCATATTGATCGACTGGTCGATGCTACAGCGGGCCACGAATTACTCTCGTTCATGGACGCTTTCTCAGGGTATAACCAAATCCTCATGCATCCCGACGATCAAGAAAAAATAGCATTCATTACGGAAAGGGGGATCTATTGTTATAAAGTTATGCCGTTCGGATTAAAGAACGCTGGTGCAACATACCAGAGACTTGTCAACGCAATGTTCGCTGATCAACTAGGTCGAACGATGGAGGTCTACATTGATGACATGTTGGTAAAGTCACTGAAAGCAGCAGATCATATCGGACATTTGTCCGAATGCTTTTCAGTACTTCGTCAGCATAACATGCGATTGAATCCATTGAAGTGCTCTTTCGGAGTTTCATCCGGAAAATTCTTGGGCTACATTGTCACGCGACGAGGAATCGAAGCCAATCCTGACCAGATAAGGGCGATAATTGACATGCCATCTCCCAGAAATAAAAGAGAGATTCAGAAGTTGACTGGTAGGATCGCTGCTCTGAACAGATTTATCTCACGCTCGACTGACAAGTGCCATCCCTTTTTCAAGCTGCTGAAAGGGAACAAGAAATTCGAGTGGAACGAGCAATGCCAAAAAGCGTTCGATGAACTTAAAAGATATCTATCAAGTCCTCCGATTCTAGCGAAGCCTTTAACCGGTGAGAGTTTGTTTTTGTACTTGGCCGTAACAGAAGATTCTGTCAGTGCCGTTCTAGTGCGAGACTCGAACGGTGAACAACCAGTCTACTACATCAGCAAGTCATTACTTGATGCAGAAACGAGATACCCGGTGGTCGAAAAATTAGCTTTAGCTCTCATCACAGCAGCTAGAAAGCTGAGGCCGTATTTTCAATCACATTCAATAGTCGTAATGTCAACTTACCCACTACGAGCTATACTTCATAGTCCAAATTTATCTGGACGATTAACGAAGTGGGCGGTTGAGTTGAGTGAATTCGACGTTGAATACAGGGTTCGGACCAGCCTGAAATCTCAAGTACTTGCTGATTTCGTAGCTGAGCTCACTCCAATTCCTTTCACACCAAGAAACGAAGGAGAATGCTCATGGACGCTCATGGTGGACGGAGCATCAAACATGAAAGGATCCGGAGTGGGAGTAATTTGCAAGACCCCCAATGGCGAAATAATCGAACAATCGTTTCGCCTTGGGTTTAACGCTTCAAACAATGTAGCAGAATACGAAGCCTTAATTGCGGGGTTGCGCTTGGCAAAGGCACTGGGGGCTCGACGTTTGAGTATTCAAAGTGATTCACAACTCATTGTGAACCAAGTACTCGGAGAATACACAGCCAAGGACACAAGGATGGAAGCATACTTGAATGTTGTCCGTTCGCTTGTCCAGCATTTCGAAGAATACGAGATTCAACAAGTTCCACGGAACTCAAATACACAAGCAGACGCTTTGGCTGCGTTCGGTTCGACGTCGGAGTCACATTTACGTCGAAGCATCCCAGTCGGGTTTATTGAAGAGCCCAGTATTCAGATCGAAGCAGCAATTATTTCAGACGAAGTAAAAGAAGACTGGCGAACGCCCATTGTAGCTTACTTGAAGGAGGGACTATTACCAGATGACAAGCAAGAGGCACGGAAGATCAGAACTAAAGCTGCAAGATTTTCACTAATCAATGACGTTCTCTTTCGTCGCTCGTTTAACGGTCCCTACGCTCGATGTCTCGACAACAAGGAAGCTACCTATGTGTTCAAAGAAATCCATGAAGGCGAATGCGGAAACCATTCTGGGGGACGATCTCTATGCAATAAAGTCAAACGCCAGGGCTACTACTGGCCGACAATGCTCCAAGACAGTGAAAACTTTGTAAAGCGGTGTGATAAATGCCAAAGACATTCCCCAGTTTTCCACCAGCCGTCCGAACGGCTTTCGAGCATTGCATCTCCATATCCATTCATGAAATATTCAATGGATATTGTAGGTCCACTGCCAAGGGCGAGCGGTCAACGCAAATTTCTACTCGTACTCACTGACTACTTCACCAAGTGGGTTGAGGCAGAAGCATTCGCGGAAGTTAAAGATTCAGACGTCGAAGGTTTTATTTGGAAGAACATCATTTGCAGATTCGGCTTGCCTCGGGAGATCGTCACTGACAATGGGTCCCAATTCATCTCTGGCAACTTCAGAAAATTCTGCCAAGCATGGAAGATCGAGCTCAGCTTTTCAACCCCTAGGTATCCCCAGGGAAACGGGCAAGCTGAAGCTACCAACAAAACTATTGTTCAGAACTTGAAAAAGAAGCTCGAAGCTCGAAAGGGCCGATGGGCAGACGAACTTCATGGTGTACTTTGGGCGTACAGAACAACCCCACGAAGAGCGAATGGTGAATCTCCATTCTCACTGACCTTCGGTGCCGAAGCTGTTATCCCATCCGAAATCGGTGTTCCCACGATCCGGCGCGAATTGGCTTTGGAATACGAAAGTCAGAATCAAGAAATGCTTAAGGACAATCTCGACGTTCTGGACGAAAAACGAGATCGAGCCCTGATTCGCATGGCAAACTATCAGCAATCAGTAGCTAATTATTATAATTCAAAAGTTCGACCGAGAATTTTTAACGAAGGAGATCTCGTACTTCGGAAAGTATTCCAGAACACAGCTGAGCCAAATGCAGGAAAGTTGGGAGCAAATTGGGAAGGTCCTTACAGGATCTTGAAGGTTACTCGACCGGGAGTCTACCGTCTGGAAACAAGCGATGGAGTAGAAGTTCTCCGCAGTTGGAACGCTCATCATCTCCGAAAATACTACTTGTAATTCTTGTAAGGGTTAGATCCATTACGGCAAGCGTCCATCGCTATATCGAACCCGTAGGTCTATGCCTGAACTCCATTGCTATTACACAATGTACGAGCTGCGCCTCCTGAACTACGTTCGACTTGATCCCTAAACATTGGGTACGTAGGCAGCCCGTATACGCTTATACGAGTTCAGTCGTAAAAATTCAAACACAACTGTATCGGAACTACGAATGGCTTGATCCCTAAACATTGGGTACGTAGGCAGCTCGTCACGTTTGAACGAGTCCAGCTATAATCCATTATAAAAATCATGTTTTCTTCGACAAGAAACTTGCATTCTTTTAAATTCATTTTCCTTGATTGTGAATTTAGCCTTTTCAATTATCAATGTTGGAGCATACTTCGTTCGTATTAACGAACATAACGATTAATTATCTAATGTTTCCTAACGTACAATGCGAATCGATCGATGTTCATTTCAACATCTAACGTTCGTCTTAACGAATGTTCGTTCTGAAGATTCACTATCATGTGTTTTCTTTCATCTACAACATCGAATTCCCGCTCAAACGATCGTACGTCCAATCGTGGCAAACCCTGAAATCTCGCGCACGCCAGCTCAGACCTGCGCCATAACGATACGAATCCCAATGCCGTTACAGAACATCCAGTCAGTACTCGCCACGTGTATAGAGATTTCCTCTCTCACAAGTCTCGAGATTTCCCATCGAGTATTTCGTCAGTCCGTTCTGATCTTCCTGATCTGATGTAACAATGACTGATGCGAATTTTTATCGAGTATGATCAAACACTCTATCGAGGATCCATCGCTCGATAGACTGGGGGCTATCTGTTGGGGTTAGACTTCGTCTTCCCTTTAAAACGTTAGCTTTAACAGTTTATCTGACAAACGGCGAACCCCAGATTACATTTCGGACCTCATAGTTGGGCCAGTCCCAATTCATTGACCCGTTCGATCCTCGAACGTCGATCGATCTCACGAATGGGCCGGACCCATGTAATGATTCCAAGTCATTTTGATATTTACGAACATTTACAATCGAACATCGAACGTTCGTGTCAAATATGATCCTAAGCTGATGGAATCTCTAATAAGCCACGAACGATGGATTATGAGGGCGAAGCCTTATTTCCTTCTTACCATTCGTCGCTCGTTTATAATACAAATCATAAGGAGCGTCTCCTATTACAATCGAACTTACGATGGATATATGACGTATTATGTCTGTATAAAAACTGACAAATACATGATCACCAATGGCTGTATATCAGTAACCGCATAGGCCCATTATCGGTGACTCATACGAGTAACCGCTAGACCCATTATCTGCGATTCATATGGGTAACTGCCAATTCCATGTCATGACACGTGTCCCACGAATGATAAGAAATAACTGTTTGCTATCAGTTATGGGATCGGACCCATCAATTTTCCTCTATAAATAGAGGAAGACCCCCCTGACCAAAGGGGACGGAAAACTCTCTTTTCTACAGAATAGAAAAGTATCCTTTTACAGTACCCTTCTTCAATTAAGAATCACAGTTCTTCTTGTATCCCAGAAACATTCGTATACATAGAAGCATCAGTCACAGAGGACGTAGCACTTGTTGGGCGAACCTCTCTAAATTGTGGTGTCATCAAATTCTATGCTGTTTCTATTTATTTTATTATGTTTATACTGGATTGTATTTATGAGTTTCATTACAATTCCCGGGGGCCCAATACATTTTGATTTAACGATATTGACTAACTCCGGTTAAAATTTGACAGTAGATATCCAGCATCTACAATCTCTGAGCGGGAATTTGAAGGGTTTCATGATTCACACAGTTTGATTAGGTGTGATATGAAAATCAGGGCCGTTTGATATCTTTACAGGGGGTTATATAACATTTCACCTTCCTCATTCTTTCCTTATTTCTATGCTTGAAGTCTTCAAAAAACTAGAGTCTGAGAGTTTTCCCAAGACATTTGAATCTCAAGCAAGATTTCTTCCTTTCTTCTTCGTTTTGAGTAATTTTTATTTGGTAGGGTTGTTTCCATACTATTTCCGAGTCTTTTTTAGTTATTTTCCTGTATTTCCTTTGGATGAGTGATTTGGCTAGGGGATTTGTCGTATTTTTTTGGGAGTTCCTTTGAATTTTTGCTTTGTGGTTCTTCGTGTTCATCCTGAACTTCATAAGATTCTAACTAATGAAAATCAACCCATCAAGGATGAAGTCGTAGATTAGATGAGCAATGAATCCAATGAAAATCATTCCGGTGACGAAGAATGGGCATCGGTCCTTTATTGTTCGAAAGTTAAATACGAGTCCCTTCAAATGCGCAAGGGCGCCGAGACTAGCAATGAGGTATCAGAGAGGAGTCGACCGGCAATAGTGTCGGGAGCAGGAATTCTATCGATTCCTCTAATAGCTCGACTAAATAAGCCTTCATGCCAACTTAGCATAGAATCGTTTCTATGAATGTCAAACCCTCCTTCCATTTTGAACGACAAAGACCTATCGTCCATTAGGGGTCATATGGGTTCCCGAATGAAGTCCAGCTACGCCTTCCTTTTCCAAACAAACAGGCAGACACCGTGTCGGATGGTTGGATCTGTATATACACTATATATTTCGAGTATGGACTTCGACTTCTGATTCCTCCTCTTCTCATTTAGAGCAGGCACCACTACCAAGTTGCGATCCCTTAACTGGTGCCAAATGGGATGAGGGTTTTCTTGGGCTTAATTATTATTGCTGACGAGGCAGGAATCGAGCTTTCGGTAGATGATTTTCTCGCGCTCTACTACCCGCAAGAAAATTCCAAGGAATGTGGTCGATACTCGATGTATCCAAGGAGGAAGAAAACAGGTGGTCGGTGAAATGAAGAACACCGATAGATATTGGCAGGACCACTAATTTTTATGCTTGTGAACGATAAATCAATAGGCAGACTAGCCAATGCTTTTTACCCCTTATGGGTCTTCTTCATATGTTTCGAATAAATAGCATCGAGGGTTAGACCAAGCATTCATCATTAAAATTCTGATATTCATCAATGTTGTTTTGTGTTGCAAGCAAGAAGCTAAGGAAGCCTCTACCAAAAGCTCTTCTATTTGAAGAGAAACTCGAGCGGCTGCTAGCATAGCCAAATCGGGAATAGGACGAATGTTGCATGACCAGTAGGCTGAAATCGTCAAGCCTTTGGAAGGATTTTGTCGAAATTGAAATAGGTATAATTAAATGAATTCCTTCCTGGGTTGATTAGCCGTTCGTGATCAGAGGAGCATTGAGGAGTCTCTTCGGTACTCCGCTGTTCATCAAGCCACTTTCTAACGAAGAGGCTTTAATCGCAGAATTAGCTCTGGACATGATGAATATCGAATTCTCTATCCCAAAGAGCTATTTGTGAGGAATAAGGCTCAGAAAGAGGCTATAAAGGCAACAACAGCAACAACATCAAGTTGAGCGAGCGAGCCTCCACAGTTTCTGCTCATTGAATCGTCTCCAGAACCTTCTAATGTACCTATTCAGCCCCCCACCAAGAAAAGGAAGGTGGATGAAAAGTCCAAGAAGAAGAATCTGGTGAAAAGAAAGAAAATAGCAAAGGCCACCACTTCTGAGACGGATGTTGAGTCTCGAATGTCCAAGCAAGAGGAAGCAAACGTGGAGGTGGAGTGTAATAGTTAGGGGTAGCAATACGAGTCATGACACGATGACATAACACGAAAGTGACACGAATTTCATGGGTTTGGATTGGGAAATTTATGGGCCGGGTCAAATTCGGGTCACCCGAAATTGACACGGGAAAAATAGGTCGTGTTAGGGTTAGACCCGTAGAACCCAAACACAGCACATTTTTTTTCATGTCAATTTCGGGTCAAATGTCGTGTCAAATTCGTGTCAATTTCGGGTCAAATATCATGTCAAGTTCGTGTCAAATTCGAGTCAATTTGGGTCAATTTCAGGTCCAACCCGAATATGACCCAGTTCCAAACTGAATTTCATGTCAAATTCATGTCAATTTCAGGTCAATTTCGTGTCACGGGTTAATTTCGTATCGCTGGTCAATTTCATGTCTCGGGTCAATTTTGTGTCACGGGTCAATTTCGTGTCGCGGGTCAAGTTCAATTCATGTCCTGTCAACCCATTACAGATTCGTGTCGTGTTTGTGTTGCGGTTTCGAGTCGTTTTCATGTCACGGATCGTGTTTGGGTTGGGGAAGACAAAATTCGACACAACTCTAATACGACACGAATCCGACACGTGACATAAATTGCCACCCCTAGTAATTGTCAACCTTTTTACAAATTTATGATTCCTTTTTTTAAGCAATCAAAGTTTGTACTATGTATGTTTTGTGAAATGTATGATCTGATTTATCAAAATATATTTTAGTTTTTATAATATTATAAGACTCAATAATAGTTTACTTAGTCTAGTATGAGGCCTTTTGATGAAAGAGACAGAATAAGGATTTATGATTTATTCCAGTCAACGTTTGACCAGGATAATTTAGGATATAATTAAGACGGTACTATAGTATAATAAATAGTGTGAAAATTATACTGTGACAACCCGTCATTACGGATGAAGAGGTAAGAATAAGTCACGAGACCACTCTAGAAAAATTAGGCATAATATTTAAAGTAATAAGGACTTAAGTTAAAGTAGATGAATTCTGGACTGCAGTTCAGTATTGCAATATTGTTAATAGTTGAAAATAGTAATTGTAATATCTGTATCAGTAAGAAAATGGACTGCATATTAAGAAGAAATGCCAAACAAAGCCCTAATGGGAGGACACCTCATCACGGATAAATATGTAAATTTTTGAATTTTTGGAAAAATTGGAAAGAATTAGTTGGATAATTATGAAGAGATTTCTTGGCCTACAAGGGCTCCACAATGGCCGGCCACCTAAGGGGGATTTAGGAGCAAATATTTTATTTTTAAGGACTAATATGTAATTTTAAGATTAAAAATAATTGTTGCAAATTCAAGAATTTTCACCTATAAATAGGTGATATGGGGTTGCATGTGGACAATTTAGTTGAGCCTCAAAGGTTTTAGTTCTCTCCTAACTTTCCTCTAGCCCTTAGGAACCGAAAAAAAAAAGAGAGTGAGAGAGAGGAGTGGCCAGTTGGTGTTGGTGGAGTGAGAAGGAAAATTTTTCTCAAACCAAAATTTTGATCAATCATCCTAACTTAGAGATATTTCTCTTAATCCTTTTAAGCACTTCCTTAAGTCTATTTAGATATTTACATGTAATTCAAGCTTGGGATGTAAGAGCATAAGCCTTTTTATTTTTCCATACTATGGTTCTTGTGTGATTAGCATATGCTTTATCTAGGTTTAGATGATCTTGATTGCCAAGTTTAAGCATGAATGTGATGATATACTTTAGAAAGAATGAGGGAATTATGTGTGCCTATCTTATATTTGTTGAAATGTCCTCACATACTTAAATAGAAATACTTTTATGAATGATGGTGATGGTGATGATGTTTGATGTATGAGGGTTAAGGAATTAACCTATAAATCTAATTTGGTAAGCTAAGTAAGGTTACCTATTTGGGTTTTATAAGTAAGATGAACAAGTGCATGAATGATAAATATGTACATAACACACTGCATGATTAATGTAGGCTCACGGTTTTGACCGTTTGAGGTAGGGTGTGCGGATTTTTAAGTAAAAACTAATAAAATATAAAACTACTAATTTTCGGAGTAAATTGGATAGTAATATGGAAACGTAATTTTGAAACCTTTAGAAGCCGAATCTGGATAAAGTCAAAACTGTAAAGTTGTAGAAAATTGAAAATTCTAGGAGGTAGTATGGAAAATTTTTTAAAATAAGGCCCTAAAGGCCTCTGTTTTTATCAAAATCCGAGACTGGCCTGTATAGACAGTATACACATTCCAGAAATTTTCAAAAGGAGAAACGAGCAAGTTAAAGATAGATTTCGGTTTTTGACCAAAAAAAAAAAACAAAAGTTGTAGGTTTCAATGAGATCTACAACTTTTATGAGAAACCTTTTGCAAACACTAGACCAATTTTAAGATAAAACTGGATTTTGAAAACTATGCAGGATACAGAAAATTCCTATACAGGATTTTCAAAACTGTGCAGTGTACAGGAAATTCCTATACACGTACTTTCAATCAAATTAAAAAGCAGTTTTCAAGATTTTACAGTTTTACAACTTCTTTTACAAAGAAACTATGGTTTTATGAAAACCAGTTTTAAAGGGGTTTAATCCATTGGAAAGTTCACAAGAAACTTTTAAAAGATAATTTTAAGAAATAAATCAAGATAATATTTGATTAATGAAGTCAAGATATTTTTCCAAGAAAACAAGGTATTTTAAGCAAAAAATGATAAGATGGGCCAAAGTTACTTAAAAATATAAGTAACAATTTTATGACAAATAGTAACCAGTTTGGAAACCAAACTATGATCCAAGAAAATGAATAGTAAGCCAACTCGCTTAGACAATGGTAAACAAATATATGACTAAAGGTAACTGGGTAGAATACCAACTTATTATAATAAAGTCTGCATCTATGATTACCAAGAGTAATCAAGTTGGAAACCAATTAATTATGTTATCATTTATGTTAATAGGAGCGTAAACTGCTGTTGTGCTTTGTTGAGCAATAGACCAAGAACATAAGATGACTTGTAAGTACAACTCCGCTTACAGCATAGGCAAACTATTTTATTGCTTTCCATGTTTTTCAAAGCTCATACATTAATATTTGTAATGCATATGTTGTATATTATATTATTGTGGTATCATGAAAGCATGCTCACTAATGATAAACTACATGGTAAGAATGAGATCAAGTTTCAAGTAAGAAACTGTTTTTAAGGAAGCTGTTTTCAAGAGAGAAACTATTTTCAAGTAAGAAAGTGTTTTCAAATATGATGTTAAGTAAGTTTTCTCGTGTCATACCGACCTTCCACAAGGGAGGGTTTAGTCCATAGTTTGAGTTGGATTGGGCTGGCCGCCCCAACCATTCCATAGTTGCATGTCACGGCACGTACATTTATGTTATGTAAGGGGGCCCAAAAACATGCTAGCCTAAGAAAGCATGATGAAAGTATAATTGGTTCATGCATTGTTTTATTACAAAATGTTTTACGGAAGAAAAGTTGTAATTATTGGGTGAAAGCTCATAACTTATATTTATGCTGTAGGTAAGCAGCCTACTGGTAATATGTGATGCAAGACTATGGAAGATGGCATAATGGACTATGAAACTATAGGCTGGACATCGCCATGCATTTTTTTTAAAAAAAAAAGTATATAAATGTCGGTTTTATGTTATGATAATTTGATGGTACTAATATCTAGTAATTAGTATATTTTGTAAATGTGTTAAGATGGGTTAAAAAAAAAACTTAGTACGTGCCTTAATCAAGTACACATATATGAGTGTGATGTTAAATTGGGATTTAAAGTAAGTTTAAAAAAAAAAAATATTTCTGTATTATTACATAAGATAAGAGTAAGTTTCTAAGTAAAGTAAGTACAGTAACGGTCTACATAAAGTAGGTCGTTACATAGAGTTACCACTAGGGACGAGCCTCCTCCAAAACAAGGAACTTATTGTTGGGATCATGTGTCAGTTGTTGTCCGACTTTGATATTGGTACTATAAACAAGGGCCGAATTCAAAGCCATCTTAATGAATTCATTTGGGATGGTTTAAAGGTATGCTTTCTTAACCTATGAATTCGAATTTCATCACCGATCTTTTGTTTGAAAAGATAGCCTAATCATGTCTTTGTATTACAGAGCACTCTGTGAGTGATGGGACTAGTTTATCATACTACATAAAAGGCGGTCGAGCGGAGGGAACGCATCAAGGAGCTCGAAGACATTGATAAGGAAAGGGGCGAAAAGCTACTTGACATTGAACGAAAGTTCAGAGATGTCAAAGCGAGCACTGATGGGTTGATTTTAGAGCTCCAAACGCTTAATCAAATAGCTAAGGAGGGGACAGATATGATGAAAATCATGGTCGGTAGGTTTTACGATGTGAAGGCCAAAATTGAGACCCTATAGGAGTCGGTAAAGCAAAAAGAAGCTGACAACGCTGTGCTCGTTGCTCGCATTATTGATGAATATGAGAGGGCTACTCTTAAGGCTCATTGTGAGCTTCTAAAAGAATATAAGCAAGGCCTTTTCGTCGATACCGAGGTTGACAAAAAAATAGAACTATTCGAGGAATCCGTTACTAAAGCTAGAGATCCTTCGTCTGTCCCCAATATGAACATCGAGCAGGTTGCTACAGTCACCCCGGCCGCTGCAAATGAGATGATGCCCTTTATTGTCGAGCCTCCTATCTCAGACATTCCCAAAGATGATCCTCCAGTGTCTGAAAAGATGGTGGAGCATTGAATTTTACCTTGTATTCTTCGGCTTGCATGCCAAAATTATTATTATTATTATTATTTTGGAACAACGAGCATTGTGTACTTGCTATTCAAATATTGGGATTTGAACCCTAAACTTGCAATTTATTTTAATCTATTTTGTGTTGTGGATGGTTTAAATATGTTAACATGATTATTCAAAGTATTTGTGATGCGACGAGTGTCGAATGACGTATATATTGTCCTTCGTTGAGTCAACGTAATGTTCTGAAGATCAAACATCGAACCAGCTTCTTAATGTTGGTCATCGAACTAGCTCCTCTTCCAATTCCCCTTTTCTTTTAAAGGTTGGATAGACGCAGATAATAATCATGAATCAGATTGTCTAGTCAAATCATTTGAAATCAGACTAACTAGGTCATGACCGTCCTAATTATGAGTTCCTTGAACCGGCATGCAGAATTTGACTCGTAGAGACCGGCAGATTGTATAATCAAATCGCTTAAAATCAGACTAACTAGGTTATGACCATCCTAATTGTGAGTTCCTTGAATCGGCATGTAGAATTTGACTCCTAGAGACCGGGATGAGGATCGAATGATGAATTATGAAATAGGTTTCATGATAATCATAAGTAATGCATCTAAACAGAAATTCTTACTTTGATAGAGTAGCTGTACTAGTTCACGAGCTGCCTACGTACCCATGTTTAGGGATTAAGCCAATCGTAGTTTAGTTGTTCATTAATTGTTCAAATGTTATGACTGGACTCGTACAAACATATACGAGTTGCCTACGTACCTACATTGGGATCAAGTTAAACGTAGTTCATTTAGCATGAACATAGACATCGACCTACAGGTTCGAACATATTTTGAACTTTAACTATAATGGATCGAGCCTTTACAATTGGGATTATCAAGAATTACATGAACTCAAAACAAAATTACAAGTAATACTTACGAAGGTGATGAGCATTCCAACTGTGGAGAACATCGATGCCTTCAATCGTCTCTAGACAGTAGACACCCGGACGAACGACCTTCGAGATCCTGTAAGGGCCTTCCCAATTTGTTCCAAACTTTCTAGTATTTGGCTTGGTACTGTTTTGGAACACCTTACGAAGCAGAGGTCTCCTTCATTGAAAGTTTATGGACGAACCTTTGAGTTGTAATATTTCGAGACGGATTGTTGATAGTTTGCCATGTACACCAGAGCTCGATCTCTTCTTTCGTCAAGCAAATCCAAACTGTCACTGAGCATCTCCTAATTTCGATCCTCGTTTTCTAATGATAGTTGTCACCGAAGTGTGGTAACACTAATTTTCACTGGAATGATCACTTCTACTCCAAAGGTGAGTTAAAATAGAGATTCACGGTTGCTCTTTTGGACGTGGTCTTGTACGCCCAAAGGACGCTATGAAGTTCATCTGCCCATCGTCCCTTTTTAGCTTCGAGCTTTTTCTTTAAGTTCTAGACAATCATTTTGTTCATTGCTTCGGCTTGTTCGTTGCCCTAGGGATATCTCAGAGTGGAGAAACTAAGATCAATCTTCCAACCTCTGCAGAATTTGTTAAAACGACCCGAGATGAACTGGGACACATTATCAGTAATGATTTCTTGAGGTATACCGAACCTATAGATCATGTTTGTCCATATAAAGATTTCAACATCTGAATCCTTAATTTCAGCATACACTTCTGCCTCGACCCATTTGGTGAAATAGTCAGTGAGAATAAACAAGTATATGCCTTGGCAGCTCGCCCTTGGTAATGGACCCACAATGTCCATTGAGAACTTCATGAATGGGTATGGAGATCCGATGCTCGAGAGTCGCTCTGTTGGTTAGTGGAACACCGGAGAGTACCGCTGGTATTTGTCACATCGTTTTATGACATCATCACTATCGCTGAGCATGGTGGGCTAGTAATATCCCTGCCGTTTGGTCTTATTGCACAAAGATCTCCCTTCAGAATGGTTTCCACACTCACCTTTATGAATATCCTTTAGAACGTAGGCTGCTTCTTGCTCACCGAGGCAACGTGAATATTGTTGGGATCTATATGTGCCCTAAGGATAGAAAATCAATATTAGGGATTTTCTGTAAATATGACATTTTGATATTAATAAGAGGAGGTTATTCATGTTTAATAAGTTGTGTCCTATTTACTTTCATTTGTTGATTGTATGGTTGAGCAAACATAAAATACTCCTTGACTGTTGGAAATATATCGGATTACCATATGTATACGGGGTATACATAGAAGACATGGTAATTTGATAACAGTCAAAATAAATAGTCCGCAATCGATGGAATAAGATTTGGGGATCTTATTCATGATAAGATTGTACAAGTTGTCTACTTCCTTGGAGGGATGGTTTGTCTTGACCATCGGATTGGTTCCGAGTGGAAACTTTAATGTATACCAGTATTGAGGTATGACATTGGATTGGACCTAAAGTGTTAATTGATTCGGTCTAATAATTCCGTTTATAAGAATTAATGAAGCTTTGATTATCATCCTGTATTAATCTTAATCCTGAAATGATTACTTGAGTTCGTATCCATGACTTATGTACTTTAATGCACTACAGGTGAGACACTGTTAATTTATGGTCAATATACTTGTGTTTTGGGTGCATGACTTATGGATAGAGAAATCAACATTCATAGATATGGAATCCATAGCTATCTTAACGATAGTACATGTTATCTACTTAAAGGCATTATTCGGGGATTGAAAGATAGTATAACAAGATCTTAGCCATTGGTTTACTTTGTGTTCTCTGATGGTTTACCAATTGTATGGTTTTACAATTGGTGGTTCTTTCAATGGAGAATAATGGAACTTTAAGTTAAAATGATTGAAAAGGTAAAACGGAAAAAGTCCTTAATTCAATCATGGATAACATATGGGGATTAAACAAGCGATGAATAAATCATGGAAGAAGCACTGCGTGAGAGAGCTTTCGTAATACGGTATGTAAACAGGAGTTCAGCTTCAAACTTTTAGTGGAATAGTTTTGAAGTTGATAATTGATGAATAATTAGTCTGGGATTAATTTTTCACAATTATAGGAGCCTCTTTACATATTTCCATCGGGTCCCTCTACTAGCTCATATAGTTCTAAATAGCGTCTCGGGATTTGTTCCTAAAGAGATCGGTAAATTTAAATGGAATTTTGTAATGTCTATTAAGACATGGTACTCTCTAACATGCAATCCGAAAAAGGATTGGACATGTAGGATTTGTGTAGACAAATAATATGATTTGTCAACACGTGATTGGTTAACTTGAATTTTGGAAATAAGATTGTGTTTGAATTATTTAATTTTGGAAAACAAAATTTTTCTCTCCTAATCTAAAAGAGGTGCACGGTTTTAGATAGGTGGAGAGAAGAAAATTTTGTTTCAAAATTGTTCAAATATATTCCTAACATTAAATTATTAATTGATTTAAATAATGGAGATTATTTGATGAATTTTTTTTTCTTTAAACATGGTGCACGGATTTTTGAGGAAGAAAAAATTCAAATATTCCATTTATTTAAATTAATTAATATGGTTGATGTTTGTGGAAAATATTAATTCAAATGAGTGAATCTTATTTAAATTCAAAAAAGGGTTTAAAAGAAATTTGAATCTAGATAGGACTAGGATCTTTTCACTAGTCTAGATTCTTGATTTAAAATTTGAACCACCAATCTAGATTTATCCTAAAGTGGCCGAATTTTTTGGAGGAGATTTCCTCTTGAAAAAACGTTTCTAGGTTCAATGAATCTAGCCCTAAAGTTGTATGATCTTTTGGTTCAAAATTTATCCAGAAAAATAATTATTAATTATTTTTCAAGAAGGAATTAAATTTTGAAAAGGATTAGACTTCTATATAAAGGCTAGGAATTATTGAGAAACAAATTTTTGATTAATTTCAAGGAGAAAAACGTTTTTGAGAGAGAAGAGAAAAATAATTTGGTTTTCTTCTACTTCAAAAATTCGGTTATCTTGTGAGAAAGAAAAAGAGAGAAAATTCCATTGAATCAAAACTGTGAGGAAGGTTAAACCGAGTGATAATTTTCATAGGAGGTTAACCGGTTCCTGTTTTGTAGTTTTGAAGAAAGAAGTTGGATCAAATTCTCAACGAGGAATATCGGAATTGAGAAGGAGGGATCTAGACTTCGGAAAGCATTACCGGTAGCTTGGATTCATAGAACGTGTGCCCACACACACTCTGAGATGTGGAACTTGAGAATAGTAGAGAAGACACGTTGGTCAAACGCTCTAGTGATTCCGGAATCCGAGAAATAAGGTACGCTTGATCATGAATTTAATTTATTGTTATATGCATCATGAGATTCTTTTCGAAACGGCATAAAAATTTTAAAACTTCCGCTGCGCCGTAACTCCGATATCGGATCCGTTTTTTCCAACAAATATGGACCATTGAATGAACATCGAAATAACATGTCATCGATCAGCGAAAAATGTGCAGCCTTTGTTCTGACCTTTCGGGCCTCTAACTTATTTTTTGGTAATAATCCTTCTCACAAATAAGTAATGATGGGCATTCTCCAATCATCAATGGCTATTTTGACAGTGGCTATAATGTCCAACTTGATACTTGGCGTCTCGATAAATCCGATTGGAATCATTCATCGAAGACTCGACTTAGTCGAACATCCGAATGCTGCTAAAGCATCTACTTGAGTGTTCAAATCCCTTGGAATCTACAGGATTGTATACTCGTCAAATTCACTTGCAAGCATTTCGTACGACTTTTCAGTAGGACTCCATTCTTATATCCTTCGTCATATATTCCCCAAGTACTTGGTTCACAATGAGCTATAAATCATTATGAATTTTCAGCCTATGAGCCCCCAATGTCTTTGCTAGTAGTAGTCCGACTATCAGGGTTTCGTACTCGGCTTCATTGTTTGAGGCTTTGAATCCAATCCGAAATAACTATTCAATAATTTCTTCTTGGGGAGACCTGAGATACACTCCTATTCCCGAACCTTTAACGTTTGTATCAACCATTAACACCCAAGAATCTTCTGAGTTATCTCTCATCGTTGGAAGGTCAAGGATCAATTTGACAATAAAATCAGCCAATACCTGAGATTGCAAGCTAATCCGAGCTTGATATTCAGTGTCGAATTTGCTCAACACAACCGCTCACTTCATTAGTCACCTAGATAAATTTGGACTATGTAAGATGGCTTATAGTGGATAAGCGTCATTACTGTGATCGAATGAGATTGAAAATATGACCACAATTTTTGTGTAGTAGTAACGAGGGTGAGGATTAGCTTCTCGAAAATTAGATATCTGGTTTCAGCATCAAGTAATGATTTGCTGATGTAATACATTGGCTGCTCGCTGTTCGCATATTTAACTAGGATAGCACTGACAACATTCTATGTAACTACCAAATACAGAAACAACCTTTCACCAGTTAGAGGCTTAGCTAGAAGGGGGGAGTTGATAAATACCTTTTAAGCTCATCGAAAGCGAGTTGGCATTATTCATTCCATTCGAAATTCTTATTCCCTTTTAGCAACTTGAAGAATGGTTGGCATTTGTCGATTGAGAGAGATATGAATCTGTTGAGGGCTGCAATTCGATCGGTCAGCTTTTTAATCTCCTTTTTGTTGCTTGGTGATAGCATATTCATGATTGCTCTTATCTGGTCTAGGTTGGCTTCGATTCCTCGTTAAGTAACAACATAGTCCAAGAACTTCCTGGACGAGACCCCAAAAAAATATTTAGAAGGATTAAGACGCATGTTATGCTGTCTAAAAAATGCGAAACAGTCCATCAAATGACGAACGTGGTCCTTGGCTTTTAATGATTTGATTAGCATGTCATCTATATATACCTCCATTGTTCTTCCAAGGTGATCGGCGAACATATCATTGACTAACCTTTGATACGTCGCACCAGTATTCTTTAATCCGAATGGCATGACCTTGTAACAATATATCCCTCTTTCTGTGATGAATGCTATCTTCTCTTGGTCATTCGGATGCAAGAGGATTTGATTATATCTAGAAAATGCATCCATGAACGAGAGAAGTTCATGTTCGGTGGTTGCATCAACCAGACGATCGATATGGGGTAGTGGAAACTGTCCTTTGGGCAGGATTTGTTCAGGTCGGTGAAGTCGATGCAGACTCTCCATTTCCCATCACAATGACGACGTTAGCCAGCCAATCTGAGTACTGTGCGTCTCTTATGAAATCATGGCCTTTGTTTTGTAAGTTAGTTGAAGATGAAATTTTTTAGTTGGAGTTTATTCAATTTTCAAAAATTAGTTATAAATTTTGTTGATTTTTCGGAAAAAGACAAAAATTGATATGAAAAAGTATAGTTTAGTTGGAGTTAAACCTTAATACCAAACAAAGCTGTAATCTATATTTCATAGCTTTATCCAAAAGGAAAAATTAGGGCCGGCAATTCCGGACACGACACGGTGACACGATACGAGAACGACACGTAATAAATGGGTTTGGACCGCACGTTTAATAATTGGGTCGAAATTGGGTCGACACGTTTAACACGAAAATAAATGGGCCGGAAATAGGCTAACACGATTAACACATTTATGTTAGAATTTTCAAACTATTCTAAAGCTCTTTTTATAACAAGTATAGGCCCATTTGTGTGTTTGATACAAGACCAGAAAATAACTATTGAAGAATTTCCACTATTGAGACAATATAAATCAGAAGTTATGGAGATGTTGCTTCTGATATAAAATAATAATCTTATAATTAACTAGTTAATAATATAAAATTGTAAACAAATTATAGTTAGAGTTAACTAGTTAATAATATAAAATAGTAAACCTAATTATATGTATATATTTGGATTAGGATATTAGGGTAATCTTATAGTTAACAAAGACATAAATTTATTAGGATGTAAAACAGTAAAACTTACTCATCATTTTGAAACTATATTTTTCAAATTTGAACTTCAACTTTCCAAATTCTTATTGACTATAAAAAAAAATTCAGAAATAATATTTAAATATTCTTGTCATCATTTCTGTATTTTTTACTTGTTGTCTTCGAATTGCTATTGTAGTTTATTCTTTTGCTTGTTGTTTAAAGCAACTAAGTATTTGACAATACTATAAAATATGTTTAACTCCAAAACTAGGGCCGGCAATTCCGGACACGACACGGTGACACGACACGAGAACGACACGTAATAAATGGGTTTGGACCGCATGTTTAATAATTGGGTCGAAATTGGGTCGACACGTTTAACACAAAAATAAATGGGCTAGAAACGGGCTGGCCCGAACACGGCCCGCGAACACGATTTGCCAGCTCTAGGAAAAATACATTACGCCTAATAAAAATCATACATATCCCATAATCATTATAAATAGAAATATTTACTCTTTTATTTTAACTTAAAATAGGAGATTGAATTTGCTATATAAAAAAAAATTGAATTATATATCTTTAATTAGAATCAAATGTGATATATATCTTTATTTGCTAAGTTGTGTCTACAATTACGGAGTATTTTATATTTTTTAAGAAAAAAAAATAATTTATTACATCTACTAATAAAATAATAACTCTATCCTTTTAAACGATTGTTTTGTTTTGTTTTTTGTTTTTTTTTTCTTTATTTCTCCCACTACTTCTAGGGGTGTTCTTCAGATATGTGAATCCGCTCAATCTGATAAAGTCAATCTTATTCAGTGGATTGGACTGGATTCAAAGACTAACAAATTGACAATGGATTTAAATTTTTCGAATTTGAAAGCTTTACATTGAATTATGGATTGATGATTTCCGACTTGGCTTGGCTTGCAGATATGAGGTTCTGATCTAGTGACGGCATACACGAGCTTGTGTTACGAGCAACGATAGGGAAGGTCACAATTTGACAGTGGGTGGATCGCGTTGGGTAGGGGGTGGCGGCATGGGTTCGCCAATGGCCATCTCTACCTCTTGACATATCCCTTAGCCTCTTCACACCTTTGTGGCCATCAAAACTCGTCTTCTACATGCCCATCGTCGAGCCTCTTGTCCCACTTTACGGATGTTGGCCACTTTGTTTCGTCATGGGTCTTGCGGGCATGCTCACCGTTTGTTTTTATTTTTTGGTAGGGATGGTTTTTCTATGGAGGTTGGGGCTCTTGGCACGGTCAACCGAGGAGGGTGAGGAGTCAAAGGAGGCGGCAAACCCATTATCAAGTTTTTGAAACCATAGAGATTCAAGCATACCACAGAGGATTTTTACACCATCCATGGTCTAGAACAACCTTACCATATGGTAGAAGTCCCCTGTATTTAAAGAAATGATGATTCTATTGATACACCTCTCTTGATTTTGCACACATCCTATTTATTAAATTCTTTAATGATAAAAAAATCCTCAAACAAAATGATATAAAAGACAACAATAATACACTTAATTTCATAAATAAGAATTGATCATTAAAAAAGTAACTCAATTAAAGACTTTTAAAAAATTTTTTTTTTTTTCACACACTCACCTATATATCAAATTCCCAATTAAATAACTTATGAATATTACTGCTTTGAAACTATAAAAAAAAACCTAAAATTCACCCTAATTTTTATTCTTCAAAGAGTAGTCCAAAAAATTTTGAGGTATGTAACTGTTGTAGTTGTTGTTGCTTTTTTTTTTTTCACTGTATACTTTTTATGTTGCAGTTGATTTTAATTTCTTTGTGTGTGTATATATTTTTATGTATTGTTTGTTGGCTTTTTTTTTGTCTCTTTTTTTTTTTGGTTCTATATCGTTGCTCATCGGTTTTTTCTTTAATTTTTCCGGCTTTATATGTCGTTGTTTTTTCATTAAATATGTTTATATATATGAATATGTTACATGTTGTTTGTTTGTTTTTTTTTTTTAATATTCTTGCAAAATTGTTATTTTAATTTATTATAATATATGAATATGTTATGTTATTATAGATATGAATATGTTATTTGAAGTGGTAAAGTACTTTTTATTTTATAGAGTAGTTAGTGGTAATTTTGAAAATGAAAGAAGTATGTATTAAGTAAATTTAGTCATTTTAAATTTAAGAGATCGAGAGGGAATTGGTTTAGAAGGGGGTGTGGAGAGTAAAACCACCCTTAAAAGAAATTAAAGAAAAGTAGCAAGTTAACCACAATATTAAGGAGAGAATTTGTATGTTTAGCCAAAAAAAAAAAAAAAAAAAAAAGGAGAGATTTTGTATCAGATGATAGATGGTATTTTGAAACGTGGAGGACCTCAACAAACGACATCGTTTCAAAAAATTTTAATTAATCAATAACATGATTTTTTTTTTTGAAAAATTAAAATGGGTGATCTATATTTATTATCTAATCTAATAGATAGTCAAACTTCCTTTTAATTAGTTAAATGACCTAATATTTATATTTTGTTTAATTAACTTTTATTTTCCCCAAACGCTTCCCCTCTCTCTCTCCCAACTTTCCTTTTCTTACTTTGCCGTTTCTCTCTTGGCCGCCGTTGTATTTTTTCTTCGTGTTTGTTCGATTTCAGTTCATTCTTTGAATTGCAATTAAAATCTAAATGTTTGTTTTTGTTTTTCGTTTGCATTTTTCTTTGTTGAATTTTGATTGTAACTTAGGTTTTATACAAGATTATTGGCTTATCTTTTTGCTTCTGCTTGTTTTATTTTCTCTTCACTTTAGTTTCTACGATTTTTTGGGTTTTTGTTCATCAATTTTGGAAAAAAAAATATGTTTCGATCCATTTATTTTTCATTTTTATGTGTTTTTTCATGTTTTGATATGTTTATGATCAATCAGTGATTGACTTTAGGTCAATAAATAATTAACCATTAGTTAATCAGTGATTAATTCTCATATCAGACTCCTTCAAAATTGACATATCCTTTTACACTCGTTTAGTAATTGATTATGCCAAAGTCAATCGATACCATTAGTTAATAAGTGATTAACTAGAGTCAAATCAATGACTGATCATTTGTTAATTAATGATTAACTAATAGTTAATCAGTGATTGATTGAGTTTTATTATCATATTTAGTGATTTATCGATAGTCAATAAGTGATTTACCGATAGCCAATCAGTGATTAACCAACGGTCAATCAATGATTAATTATAAAATATATGGTCAATACTATTTATAAAATTGATTAATCATTATATGAAAAAAAACATCTTTTGATTAATTTTTAAAAACTTAAACTTTTTAACCAATTTTTAAAAATTTGAGTTAGTTATTAAAAAACTTATTAAAAAAAATATTTAACTGTAAAACACTTTTTTCTTTTTCTTTCGGGCGAAGCGAAATAGGAAAAGACAACAAAAGAAACCAGCAAAGAAAAGAAAACCCTTTGCTTTTCCTCCTGCCCAAACAAACCAATCCAAAATTCACGTAAAGATAATCAGGAGAGAGAGAGAGAGAGAGATGGTGTTGAACAGCAAAGTGGTGTTGGGGGTAGCAAACGTATCGGCAGATGCATGGCAATACATAGCTTGCAATCCAGAGCGATTGACTACTCACCAAGTTCTCGACCTCCTCTTCTGCCTCCCTTTTCGTCTCCTCCGCCGCCTCTTCCTCTCTCTCTCCTCCCGCTCCGATTGATCTCTCTCTCCCTCCCTCTAAATATGTAATATATATTTATATATGTGTATATATATATATTCTGTTTGTTGATTTTACTCATTTTGTAAATTATTCTTTCCCATTTTGGGGCAAAATGTATGGGAACCTCTATTTCTTTGTCTTTCTGTCTTTCATTGTAACGTAAATTATAACACCGACTGAATTTTTCTCTTTCTATGTAACCTTCTAATTGGTGAATTTGATGTCTTAATCTTCAATTGAATTGATCACTTACTCATTTTTGTTTTTACTATTTGTTCGCTGTTATTTTTACTTTTTTTTTTCCCTTAGAATATTTATTTGTTTGGCTTCTTGTGAATTATTGAATTACCTGCCACCTGTTGTCAACTTCGAAGGAAAAAAAAAAAAAAAACCCTTAGAGAGAGAGAGAGAGAGAAGAAGAAGAAGAAGAAGAAGAAGAAGAAAAAGAAAAGTAGATTGCAAAGAAGAGCAGAGAGAGAGAGAGATAGAGAGAGAGTGATTTTTTGGCAGTTGCAAAATGGGAACTTTGAAAGCGGTGGTTCTCATCACTGGAGAGACCAGTATCAGAGGCTCTCTTCACTTTGTCCAAGATCCCAATGGTTTCTCTCTCTCTTGTTCTGGTTTTTTTTTTTTTTTTTTTTTTTTTTTTTTTTTTTAATTTCATATGGGGATAATAATCTTGAAAAACAGGGCCGACCCATGTGAAAGGAAGGATAGGAGGTCTGTCTCCAGGCCTTCATGGCTTCCATATTCACGCCCTTGGTGATACCACCAATGGTTGCAACTCCACTGGTACTCTCTCTCTCCTTCTTTCTCTCTCTAAGAATTCACAATTTCAATATCTTTTAACTTCTCTATTTTATTTTCGTTTTCCGTTTTCAAATTAGGACCTCATTTTAATCCATTGAAGAAGGACCATGGAGCTCCTGCAGATGAGGAGCGTCACGCCGGGGATTTGGGTAACATCCTTGCAGGCCCCAATGGTATGTTACAATTTATATATATTTACATATATATTCGCTTTATCTAAATAAAAAGAATTAATTGTCGTGCTTCTTGTAATTTTGAGTTTACTCTTTCTCAGGAGTTGCTGAGGTTTCGATGAAGGATTGGCAGGTAATGAAAATGAATATTGCAAAAAATCAATCTTTTGTAATTCTATAGAGCTGACTATTAGGATGAATTTGATAGGATTAAGTTTTCTGCTAATATCTGAAACTTTTGTGTTGTCAATTTTGGTTTGAAATTGAATATTCTAATTTATGCATATCTTTTTTTTTTTGGGTTCAATTTTCTAGATTCCATTAAGTGGGCCTCATTCAATACTTGGGAGGGCAGTTGTTGTGCATGCTGATCCTGATGATCTTGGCAGAGGTAATATCTTTAACTTGGTAAATTCTAGTCCAGCTAGGTAGATGCCAATATATATGTATATATGTGTATATATATTAGGGTCCTCTCTTCTTTGTTTGTCCAGGATTGTTCAAACCAAACTTTCTAATGCGAGTTAATATCACAGGAAAAGGAACAAAAATGTGTTTTACTGCATACACTATACTTAAAATGGTCTTTTTTTTGTTGTTCCTTTTGCTCTGTAACAAGAAACAGGAACTTTTTAAAAAATGAAAGAAAGAATTAAAACCTAGAGGACTGGCTTTTCTCAAGCAATTGGAATGAAGAATTTATGTTTTGCTTTGAAACCTGTGGCTATGATAGCGATTTAGATGAGATTTGTAGGTAAATGGCCTTTCTTTAAGAAGTTTTTTAATAAAATGGCCAAAGTTTTGTAAAATTAGGAAAACGGCCCCCCTTTTTTTATTTTTATTTTTAAAAGGTCAATCAATTTAACCAAAGTTAATGCAGTTTTCATTGAGTGTGGTTAATCACTCAGTCATTTTCCTAAATAACAAAAATTTCAGCCATTTATTTTAGTAAACACCCATTTATTTTAGTAAGTGTTTAAAGACTGCCTATCTACCTAATTTTTCCATAATATGCCTGCGTTATCCACAAATTTAGCTTTTGGGCCATAGATTCCATTTGGATTGACGTAATTTAAAGATAATTTATTATGACAATTTATGGGATAGGCCTTCAGTTATTTGGTTTCATCTTTCAATTGTGCAATCATACATTCTGAAACCAAATGAAAAGATTCTTTGGTTATGTTTCCTATTTTCTCATTATGAGGTCCAACTATAAACTTCTCAATTGCAAATAACAAATAGTAGGAATCAATGAGGAACAGAATCATACAACAACAAACATAAGGGGAGTATTTTCTAAATTATCTTGAACATTAAGTAGACTACAATGACTAATGCTTACTAATATATGAAAAGATAAAAGAAGGTTAATGGAATTCAGAGTTGTTCAAGTTGGGACTAGTTATGAAAGGCCTAGGAAAAGAGAGGTTTGCGGGATTTAATAGTCGATTGAAGACAATTTCTTCTTCAACACAAGCAAATTGGTATAAGAGCCAGGCTTTTGGGGGGTAGAAGTATTGGAGTTTAGATAGAAGTTTCAAGATATGTTACCAAGAATCGTGGGTTTAGCCTAACTTTTATATTTTTTGTACATTAAAAAGCCACAATTTTATCATTATGAAGGGTTCTAGTTTACCTGTAGTATTTTCTAGCTTGATGATGTGGAGAAGAAGGGTTAGTTTCTTTAAAGCTAGTTGCTTTGTTGGTCTATCTAACAAATCTTCCCTACCGAGAAAATACTCATTTCTTAAGGCAGAATGGTTTGGATTCCTAATAAACTATCTCAAAATCTACCCTTCTGAAGACACTATTCATCCTTGTAAAGTGAGAAAACCCTTTGATTTCATCTCTATCATTCAAAGCCTTTAGTGAAACTGGTACGTAGAGCCAGCAGCAAAAAATTGGTACGGCAAGCTTTAAGGGCTCGTCTATCCCAAACTTTAGAAGAGAATGTCGATGGCAAGCCCTCCTTGCAAATTTTGAGTTTGAAATACAAATCATACAAGGAGAAAATAATTCCTCGCATGATTTCTCACACGAAAGTTTTTACAAGATTCTCAACTATAATTCTAAGTGGTCATACTCGGCTTGGCTTGTAGCTAAAGCCACTTTTACATGAAGATATTTGATTCCCCCACCTGTTGAACGCAATTCAACTAACGTAGAAATAATCTTCTTTTATTTTATTTTATTTTTATTTTAAAGGAATCTACTTTTTCAATGGTAATTTTTCCTATATAATTATGTTGTCTGCCACTTTGCAAGCATGACATCTTTGTAATTCTTGAATTCCGACAAAGATATGCACTCTAAGTTGCTAAGTTGATCAAGGCTCTTTGCTAGAACGTAGTTGACGTTTCTGACAAAATGCCTTAGAATGGAATAGATAAGTGTATTTACTAAATTTCTTCCATGACGGGCTTTTGCCCCAATTGCCCTTGCTCGTTGTGATTCTATATACGTACTTTTGATTTGGAAAGACTGTTTTCCAATAGACTGAAGAAACAAATTAGTACAACTGTTTTCCAAGACCGAAGAAACAAATTAGTGCAACTGTTTTCTTCAATTACATGTTTGTGGCTTCAATGGTAACTCTCGGAGTTTCCTTTTTTGAAATCCCTGACTATACTAAAAGAGGCAGTTACGGATCTACTCATAGGAGGGTCCTCCAAAACACTGACCGTCAAATGTCGTTTTTTATTTGCTTCTTTTTTTTTTTTCTTTTAAATTTTTTTTTTCCTTATTTTGACTTTGAATAAAATAGCTCATGTTTGGTGCTAAGGTTTGGATCCAAAAATTACAACCCAATTTTCGTCTGTCTAACAATCAACCTCAGTTTCACTAGTCACAGTTTTTTCTTTTTTGGGTAAAAGTCTATTAATGGTTATGGGCATGTTTGGGACGCCATATTGTATTATATTATGCTGTATAACTTGTATTGTACTGTTGTTATTCTGTATGATATTTGGTTTTGCATTGTACTACTATATTATACTACAAATACGATCTTTGTTTGCCACCGTATTATATTGTATTAAGAATTAAGCTTTTAAAAGATAAAATTTTGGTCATGACCCCAGTACTGGAGTTGGGTTTTGGGATGGGGGCCGAAGTCGAGTTTCGTGACCTAGGTCGGGGTCGGAAATCGGAATCAGGGTCGAAGCTGGGGTTGAATTTCGGGACGGGGTTTTGGGTCGGGTTTTGTGGTCGAGTTTGGGTTCGGAGTTGGGTTCGGGATTGAGGTCGAAGGTTGGGGTCGGGTTTCGGGATCGGGATCGGGTTTTGAGGTTGGGTTTTAAGGTCAGGGTCGGGGTCAAGGTCGGGCTTCGGGAAAGAGGGTCGGGGTCGGGTATTAGAATGGGGGTCAGGGTCAGGGTCTGGTTCTGGTTTCGGGGCGACAATCAGGCTTGGGTTTCGAGGTTTGGGTCGAGGTTAGGTTTCAAGACGGAGGTCAGGGTCGAGATTGGGGTTGGGTTTTGGGGTTGATGTCGGGTTTTGGGGTCAGGTTGAGGTCGGATTTTGGGACGGGCTTGTGGTCGGGTTTCAAGACGGAAGTTGGGGTTGGGTTTTGGGATCTTGTCAGGTTTCGAGGTCAGGATCGGGTCGGGTTTTGGACCCTGACCAGGAGACCCGACCCGAACCCCAAAACCCAACCTCGACTCTAGTCCCGAAACCCAACCCCAACCCCGATCCTGAAGCTCAAGCCCGACCTCAACCCGAGCTCGAAACCCAACCCGAGCCCCTCTTGAAACCCGACCCCAACCTTGATCTTGAAACCCGACCTCGACCCTAACCCCAAAACCCGGCCCTGACATTCGATTAGAAACTCGACCTTGACCTGAACTCCGAAACTTGACCCCGACCCTAACCAGGAAACCCGACCCCGTCCCGATACCCGATACTTGATACCCTATCTCGGCTCCCTTCTCGAAACCTGACCTCGACCTCGACCCCGACCCCGACCCCACCAACCCTCATCCCTTAACCGACGCCCATCCTGAAACTTGACCCCGACCCCCATATTGAAATATGATCTCAACCCCAAAATCCAACCCTGGCCTCAGTTTTTAAACCCGATCCCGACTCCCATCTTGAAACCTGAGTCATGTCGTCATTCCGAAACCCAACTCTGACTTCCGTTACGAAACCCATTATATTATGTGTTTTCATTAATCATTTATATTAAATTACAATACGGCCTAATACAGAGGTTTTTGTTGTATTAGATATCATGCTTCATATTGTATTAATTTTTTATTTCGTATTAAATTATACAATACATTGATTTTGCCAAATATCGTATTATTTTAACGAAGTGTTAATACGGTATATCAAACATGTCCTTACAATTTTGTAACTCAAACTTTAAAAGTCCACAACTTTGTATATACAAGTCCAAATGAGATTAATTTTTTTAATTGCATGGAGTTTTGAGACAAATGAAACAAGCTCCATATCGATATTTTTTTTCCGAACACATTTCAAGATTTTAAACTTTTTAACTAAAGCAATTCAAACATTTCACCAAACGCACAACTCAATTCAAATCCAAATTCTACAATCCAAACCCATGCATCAAACACATGCTTAGTTTGCATAAATGCATTGGTAACTATAGTTGGCCAAGTGGTTTGGATGGACGGGCCGAGGTTTCTTTCTTTTTCTCATTTTGCTTTTTTTTTTTTTTTAATTATTATTAATTTTCAATTTTATTACCTTCCATTCCTACCTTCCCCCCCCCCCCCCCCACAAAAAAAAAAAAAAATATATATATATATATATATATGTTTGTAACATGTTTTATTCTAATTTATCCTATCAAAATTGTTTTTCTTTGAATATTATCCTACTGCATTAACAACTACTCAGGAGTCTCTTCTTGGATGGCACTTATTATCTCAAGTTTTAGATTGAAGTACGCTCTGCAATTTGTAGTCGAACTTTTTTATCCCACATGTTTAGTTAATTCATCTGATAATATTGGTGTTACAATTTATGTTGTAAGATTAATTCATTATTGTATACTCTTTCTTAAGTAGAGCACAACTCCAATTGTTTGTTTTAAAGATTTTAATCCCTCATACTACTAAAAAAAATCGTCATGTATCTGTAAATTTTATATTATTACATTATTAGATTATAATGCTACATTTGCACGTGTCCCACTAGTACTTTACTTACTTCAACTGAGCTTTGGTGCTTTCTCCAATATCTATCTTAGCAACTGGTGGATGAACAGTGAGACCTCTCTCCCTTGATTTAATTTGTAGATCGGATGCTCAGATTCTAGCATACTGAGGATACTATTAGCGGCAGTTTCTTTAGAATACTTTGTTTCTATTAGCAACACATTCAGAGGAAACTTAAGAAGTTTCTTCATTCTTGGCAATGACTGCACTAGAGACCCTTACTTCTTGAGGGCCTTTATCGGTGTAGGGAGCCTTGGCCTCTAGACTGAGGCTTGTCCTTGTCGAGGAACTTTAGTCTGTTCTCCTTGAGAAGTTCCGAATACGTCTTTTTGGATTCTTCAAAGATAGAATGATTTTTATCCTGAATTTTGAATAATCGCTATAGAAACCAGAAGAAAACGTAGTGCTTCTTTGCTTTCATCATACCCTTTTTGTAGAGCCTATGATAAAAGCTCCTCTCTTCTTCAGAGAATGTAGTCGGAAACTGTTCTCTAGCTGCCTTATTTTTCTTAGAGATAAAGTGTCGAAACAAATTTCTGCATTAATTTTAAACTCTTATTGAGTTAAGACATTTTTCTTTTTGGTTCCACGCCAGAGTATCCCATGTCAGACGGAGAGGGACTGGGTGTTTCTTGAAAAGATTTTTCTGTCCTCATTCTTATAAACAGGTTCTTCTATCGGGGGAGACTTCGCCCTTGTCTGAACACCAACGAAGGACTTCCTACTAGGAAGCTACATGGACACTTCACTGATATTTTGAGAAAATCTTCTAGTGAATAAGTTGTCCAGAGGAGTGAACTTGATGCTTCTTTAGAAGCAAAACGTACTTCAACTGTTCCGACTTCGGAAGTTCCACTATGGTCTGAGGTTCAAAGTGCTGTGGCAGATTAATTGAAACCTCATCAGGCAACTCCCATGATTTTGGAAGCTCAATTTCAATATTCATCCCAGCTGAGCTTACGCGGTACCAGGACAGTTGCTTTAAGCAAGTTGGCCTGGATGATTTGTGGTTCTACTCTCTTATCAATTATGCAACTGCCTAGCCTCACATTTGGAGTAATACCAATTTGTCTTGGATCTCTTTGAGGGTTTTACAATAATAGGAGTGTAATTAACAGAATTAATCCAAAAATGTCATTTTGCAAGAAACATAAATTAAAAAACGAAGGATTTTTAGGGGAGAGGTTGGTCAGAAGTTTGTCGAAGTCAACACAGAGAATGGATGGCTTTGCCTTAAACGGGCAAGATATAATGGCATAGTTATAATAGTTATTTGGGAGTAGCTACCAGCTTACATGTGATTTGTGGCCCGAATTTGTGTGTAATGGCTCCAAATAGAGATTGCGTATGAAGGAATTTGGTGTTAGCAAACGCATAGTTCACATCTTGGTCTAATTCTGGAGAAATAAAAGTAAACAGCTGATTAGATTGACTGATTTTCGTACTCTCTAGGGTGGGAGGAGGCTTTGTTCCATGAGCTTTGGCAGGAGTTGGAGTGAGGGCTTGTTCTGATCATTGTCCTCTCATTTTAGACACAAATCCAGATAGATGTGGTCCTATGTCGTTAGGTTTAAAAAAAAAAAAAAAAAAGCGGTTCGTCATCTGTGTTTTAAGATGTCTTTGAGCATTGGTGGAAAATGGAATTGTGCGCAGGTTGGACTTGGGAAGGATTTAGATTTATGGACAGATTGAAGCTTGGTGAGTTTGATAGAATGGAGAGGACGGATGGCATTAAAAATAAATTGGAGGTGGTGATTTTCATGGACTCAAATATCATGGATGTGAATGAAGTCCAAGGGGATTAAAGATTAGGATGCCAATTCGAGGTTGCGAGATTGTTTCATAATTGGGTGAACAATAGAAGGGATAAAAGTAGTGTTGTCTCGATTGGAAAGAGAAGATAGTGTTGTCCTGGAGAATCAAGAAGAAATTTAAAAAGGAAATCATATCCTGCTTTTGGACTTTTACATCAGGAGGATAGTGAGTGTAACGACCCGCCTAGCACAGGCCGTTACCATACATACATACTTATCTTCCCTTACATACTTACATACTTATGAAAACACAGCGGAAATTTTTTTTTTTTTTTTTTTTTTTTTTTTATATGGCATACAATTGCAACATATAAATGTATCTTTATCAAAAATATTTACCATAACATAAATACGTAAAGAACAGAATGCGTAGCGGCTACATTTCCCACATTTCACAGTTTGCCCCGCCATGCCCTTCCATCTTGTATCAACCATTGCTGACGGTTTCTTACCTACAGCATAAACGTAAGACAGTGAGCTTTCGCTCAGCAAGCACAACCTCCTATACCGCGACATAACCAACATGATCTAATCTTTCACATACAAACTTGACTTACCATAGCATATCGTACAGATCATGATTTCATTTATCATAGCATAGCATACATCATAATGCATGGTCCATTTATGCTTATTTTATGCTCAATTCATGCTTAACTTACTTTCATTTCTTATCTTACTTATGGGCCCCTTACTTGTGTGTATGTACCGGGCGCGCGACTATGGAGTGGTTGGGGCGGCCAAACCATTTCCAACTCAAACCATAGTCCAACCCGACCTAACGCGGGTCGGCACAACACAGGCGATTGCTTGCCATCTTTCTTTTTATCTTGTTGTGTCATACTTGATCTTATAATTCTTATAAGATTTCGTGAACATGCTTCTTGCTTTAATAAACATAACATAGCATTCATCAATAGCATACCTTAACCTATCATACAACATAACCCAACATACATAACAACAATAACATCACATAGCATCAACATCATAACCTATCATCACATCCTAACATAGCATCAACATCATAACCTAGCATCATCATCCTAACATAGCATCAACATCAATATCATAGCATATATTCCTAGCATACATCTATCATACTTAGGCAAGTACCACAACAAAGCCTATGCTGTAGGCGGTGGTTGTACTTACCTCTCTTGCTATGTCCTGCTTTGAGCTGCTTCTTTTCTGCGTACAGCTGCAGGTTCCCTCCTGCTCGTTGAAGGACATAGGTGAGGTTCTAATTAGTTTTGCGGAAATGTTGATAATCTAATCAACATGCTTACATAATCCTAATTGTATGTCCCCATTTCTAAAATGTCTTACTGGGTTACAAATAGTAACCCTAACCAAATATGAATCAATTCTTTAAGAGGTTACGTTGGATAACCTCATGTGTTATACCGTTAGGGTTAGGTTACCTTCCTAACCTTGGACTTTATTCTTATCCATAATTATTAGGTTACTTTAATTAACCCTATACCTTAGCCCAATTTGGCTTTAAAAAATTCCATGTTCCATTTCTTTGGAAACTTGAGTGAATTAACCTTAAAAATCTCACAAAAATCCATATCCTTGAAATAGGTTTTTATAAAATCATTTAAGGCTGGAAACTGCCTTTGGAACAGTTTCCTTAGTCAAAACAGTGGTTTTGGGAAAAGATATGATTTTTTTTTTTCGGAACTTGTTGTTTTTTTTTTTGAAAATCCTGTACATGAATTTCTCATTCCCTGCACAGTCTTTATAAAACCATTCCAGTTTAAAGATCCATTCCGATTTTGAAAATGTTGTCTTCACGAAAGTTGTAGCTCTTGAAAAATCCTAAAACTTTCGTGTTTTGAGAAAAATCCAGTTCGGCCTGTATTCGTACCAGTTTTTGTTTGAAACTGGCTGATCCTGTAAACTGGGTCTGGGCAGGCTAGCCACGGGTTTTTGTAAAAACGGAGACCATTGGAGCCTCAATTTGGAAAACTGTCCGCGTAGGCCCCTAGGAAAACTCGTTCTGAACAACTTTTATGTTTTACGTTTTACCCAGTTCGGCCTCTAAAGGCCTCAAATTCCACTTTTCCCGAAACTGGGCAGTTCACATCCGAACTGGCAGTTTTCGGTTTTAAGTTTGTTTTACGTCCTATTTCGCGGATTCTAACTCGACCGATCACGCGGGAGCCTAGATAACATACATGCAGCGTTTTCTAACGTCCCACATGAACCAACATGTAATTCAAACATGTCCATGCAAACCAAAACCCGTATTAACTTAACCTAGGTTTGCATGGTTCTAACTTTTTGCATACAACACATACAAACACTAAACTTTGCTCCCTAAGCTAGCATGCTTCAAGCACTGCCTAAGGGCAGATTTTCGGACCAAACCAGGGGACACACAACCCTAAGCATTAGGCATGAAAATCAATCCTACACAAGCACAACTTATGCAAGAAATCAAGCCATACACCCTTAGATCTACAAATCAAGCACATACAACTATAAGGGCAAAAATTGGAAGATGGACTTATGTCCTTACAACCAAATTGAACTACCTTAAATCTTAAAATTTGAACTCAAATAAAAGAGTTAGGGTTCTAGATTTTTACCTTGGACCAAAGTCAAGTTTTGGTCACAAAATTTCTTCCTCCCCCTAGCTCAAAACCGTGGCTGCCCTAGACCAAGAAAATGGTCTCAAAACTTGTTTTCGGTTGATTGAATCACACCCGAAATAACCCTAACTTTTCCCCTTAATTTTTCAGTTTCTCTCTTGGTTTTTCCTGCACCTAACCACCCGGCTGCAAGCCTAGAACAAGGCTGGAAAAATTTCTCAAACTCTCCCCTTAGCTTTCCCTTGCAAACCGAAAACTAACCTAAGCTTGGTTTAGGAAAATTTTGGTTTTTCTCTTGGCTCCCTCTCACTTTCTTTTTCGGTTTTGATGGCAGAAAATGGCAAGAGTTTGGCTAAGTTTTTCATTAAAAATGAATATGGGTCACTCCTATTTATAGGCAAAGGGGAACTTTTCAAAATTCAATTTTGACCCCTAAAGTTTTGAAAAATTTGCCAAATGGCATGCTAGGTGGCCGGCCATCCCCTTGGAGAACAAGCAAAAATTGTTCTAGAACAAGACACATGGCATCTAATGGTTGGTTCATGGAATTATGATGTCATAATTCCAAATAAGGATGATGTCATAATTATGATGTCATCCTAAGGCCTTGTTTGGCTACTTTTCTCTAAAATAACCCATTTTTTGCTACACAGATATTTCTAATACTGTGTTTACTAATACACAGTACAATTCAGTACTGTTTTACTTGACTGCAGTCCAAAATTTATCTGCGTAAAAATGGACTGTAAAAACTTTTTCTTATTTTTTTCGAGCCCTTTTGGTCTTTAATCCTACTTGGTGTGCTTGATTTTCTAAGCTAGTTTTTAAAGCCTATTCATACTATTTCAACCGTAAAGACGGTTTTTACAGTATACTTTATTTTACTATACTGCAAAGTCAATCCTTTAACCGTTCTTGGTCAAACTCTGACTTTCGTTTAAAATCATGCACTTTTCCGTCCCTTTTGTCTAAAAAGGTCCGTTGCTAATCTACATAGTCCATTTTGAGTTTTATTAATCTAAAAACTCATAAAATGTAAGAGAACTCTTAACCGAGCTTCTCTTTCAATAATACCTCTATGGTATTCATTTAATTCCTTTTTTAAAAAAAATAGTAACATCGAGAAATCTAGGTATTACAATCTACCCCCCTTAAAAATTTTCGTCCTCGAAAATCAGAATAATCCGGGGTAAATCTTTCCGTTTTGCCATTTTGGGGTGAAAAACCGTAATGAACTTTAATTTCAACCCCATGGCAGTATGAACATTCGTTCATAATCGAGAAATGAGGCATCCATCCTGGTCTGAGATGCTTGATTTTATTGCTCCATGCTGTCTCACAATCTGAGATATGTAGATTTCGGTCAGTTTTCTGCAAATCTCCTTCAGGATGTCGGTATTCAGCCTTAACTTTCTGACAAGTTAGGCACTTTGACACGAATTTCGTCACTTTATTCTTCATGCTTGGCCATCGATAACTTTCTTAGAAGTCTTAGTACATTTTGAAAGCTCCTGGATGTACCAAATATGGCGTCTTATGGGCTTCTGACATCGTCTGATCCTTCGTTGCCAAAATTAATCTGGTTGTTGAGCTTCGCAACGGTCCGTAAAGGTTGAACTTTTCCTTGTCGAAAGGGCTAAACGTCTCTCAACGCTTTTGGGAAACCAAACTTAGCATTGTAATAACTTAAGAAATCCGTTTCTAAGATCACATCGAAATCCTAAAGCTTGATTGCGATTAGATCTACAAGCAGTTCTTAGTCATTATAATTACAAAAATATTTTACATTAAAATAAAATTAGATCATTCAAACCACAAAATCCCTTTAACAAGCAAAGAAATTTTTAAAATGCTGTTTTTTTAAAATTATCTATACTACTTCCTAATTTCTGGGCAATCTCCATAAATATTAACAAGTGAGTTGCACCAGAATTAAATAATACAATAACGCCTTAGGTGGCGACAAGTATCTATCTTGTCCCTTCATGCGAAGTTCCAGCTTCAGCATTTCCATCGGTGTAGGCGTAAATCCTAGCTAGGGGTTCAGGAGCCTCTAATCTTCCTTGTGCAATTGAGGGTCCTTCAAGCCTTGCTTGGACTGCATGTAGCTGGCTGCTGGCATTCCGGTTTGGATACTGAGGGCTCTGGTTCTGGTTGTTCTGGGGGCAGCTTCGTGCATAGTGCCCCTCCTTGCCACAAAGGTAGCAAACATTAGTCCCCATCCTACACACTCCCGGGTGTTTCTTTCCACATGTTACGCACGCGGGATAGCTGGTGTTAGTGTTCTCGTTCCCTTGATTGTTCTTTTTCTGAGGGAAATTCCCTTGTTGGTTCTGGCCCGAGAAATTTCCTTTTCGCTTATTCCTCCCAGCTTGATTGGAACCTTGTGTAGGGCTACTAGATTGGCCTTTCGGTTGCGACTCTGAGTCTTGTCGAGGCTGTGTTGGCTTTGCTGCCGCCTTTTCCTCCTTTTTAGCCTTGAAGAATTGAGCTCTAGCCTCTTTGTCCTGGTTTATCCAGTATTCGGCTCTTATCGCCCGGCTTATGCAATCGGACACCAGGGTAGGCGGGCTGCTGCCAGCACTCACTTGCTTGGCAATGTCGGTTCTGAGCATCTTCATCATTCTTCGCACTTTCTCTGCTTCACTCGGGACCAGATCCGGGCATAACCGAGCTAGCTGTTCAAACTTCTGTACGGCCTCCATTACCGTCATCGATCCTTGTCTGAAGTTCGTGAACTCGTCTTGTTGAATGGCAAGGATTTCTCTGTTGTAATACATTGCTCGGAACTCGGTCACAAAGTCCTGCCAGTTCATGGCCGTAACGTCACGGCGCATCTGCACGGTCATCCACCAGTGTCGCGCATCCTTTTTCAGGGCGAAAGAAGCGCAGAGAACTTTCTCTTGTTCCGTTAGTCGCATGAAATCCAAGATAACTTGGATATCGATCAACCAATTGTCCGCGGCGATCGGGTCCGTCGGGCCTTCGAACTCAGGCGCCTTCATTCGCCTGAATCGTTCGTATAGTAAGTCTCCCTCACTGGTTGTAGGTTTGCTTGCCCTCCAGCAGGTGCCATCGGAATGTTAGCATTCTGAGGAACTTCTGGTTGATCCTCAGGTACCGGGGGTACTGGTTGAGCTCGTGGTGGAACCTCGTTAATCCGCGGTCCTTGATTCATTTGAGCTATCTGAGCTCGTAGTCTTTCCGTCTCTTGCTGCTGTTCTAGCAGCTGCTGTTGTAGATTTGCAACGATGGTTGCGAGATCTGGCTCAGGCGGGTTGAGTGGTACCGTTCTTCGTGGACGTACCATCTTTTAAATCCTATAAGAAAAGATATCATCACACCATTAATATCCTTTCTTTCATACATAACTTATCACATCACATCATGCCGTAACATCATACATTTCATATCATAACATAGAAGGTATCATAACAGATACTTATCATAATATAGCATATCTTTCATAATATTTATAACATGCTCTTGTTATAAATCCCGTATCTGTACGGTCCTTTATGTACATACTTTGTACATCGAAATTTACAATACTGTAATTACACATTGAATACTTCATACTTGTACGTACATATCTTTACATATACATGGTCAAAATATGATGGAAGTGTCTAACACTTTACCATCGTACTGTTCATAATAAAAAATATGATAGGAGTGTCTATTACTCTATCATCATACATGGTTAAAAATATATGCGCATATCGGCCCTAACTAGACTATAACCTCTAGCGTAATCATCGAAACGTCGGATTCGGCGTCAGAGTCTTCATCCCAATTTCCATCGTGGAATCGCATCTCCTCGGGATCGCCCTCGGCGTCATCAATATCCTCCATCCAGTTACCTTGCTCGGCTTCGGGCTCCATATCGTCCTCGTCGTCCTCGTCGTCGCTAGGGATGATCATAATGGGAGGGTCTTCCGGTGGTTCCTCCGGAGCAATCAAATCGTCGACAGTGTCCTCGGCGTCCATCTGGTCTTCAGCCTCTTGGGCTGGGATCTCTTGTACAGATATAGCAGGAATCGGGTCCTCGGGAAACGTTGGACCCACTTCATGCTGGGGTTCTCCTATCCCGGCATCGATCCGTGCGAGCTCCATATTTACGCGTCTATCATAGCATAATCCTATCGTAAATACTTACGCATATACATAAAATATAAATTTAACTTACAATGATGGTGGCGATGGCAGGCAGACTGTGAAATCGTATCGCAGGAAACCGCTCTGATACCAACTCTGTAACGACCCGCCTAGCACAGGCCGTTACCATACATACATACTTATCTTCCCTTACATACTTACATACTTATGAAAACACAGCGGAAATTTTTTTTTTTTTTTTTTTTTTTTTTTTTTTTTATATGGCATACAATTGCAACATATAAATGTATCTTTATCAAAAATATTTACCATAACATAAATACGTAAAGAACAGAATGCGTAGCGGCTACATCTCCCACATTTCACAGTTTGCCCCGCCATGCCCTTCCATCTTGTATCAACCATTGCTGACGGTTTCTTACCTACAGCATAAACGTAAGACAGTGAGCTTTCGCTCAGCAAGCACAACCTCCTATACCGCGACATAACCAACATGATCTAATCTTTCACATACAAACTTGACTTACCATAGCATATCGTACAGATCATGATTTCATTTATCATAGCATAGCATACATCATAATGCATGGTCCATTTATGCTTATTTTATGCTCAATTCATGCTTAACTTACTTTCATTTCTTATCTTACTTATGGGCCCCTTACTTGTGTGTATGTACCGGGCGCGCGACTATGGAGTGGTTGGGGCGGCCAAACCATTTCCAACTCAAACCATAGTCCAACCCGACCTAACGCGGGTCGGCACAACACAGGCGATTGCTTGCCATCTTTCTTTTTATCTTGTTGTGTCATACTTGATCTTATAATTCTTATAAGATTTCGTGAACATGCTTCTTGCTTTAATAAACATAACATAGCATTCATCAATAGCATACCTTAACCTATCATACAACATAACCCAACATAGCATAACAACAATAACATCACATAGCATCAACATCATAACCTATCATCACATCCTAACATAGCATCAACATCATAACCTAGCATCATCATCCTAACATAGCATCAACATCAATATCATAGCATATATTCCTAGCATACATCTATCATACTTAGGCAAGTACCACAACAAAGCCTATGCTGTAGGCGGTGGTTGTACTTACCTCTCTTGCTATGTCCTGCTTTGAGCTGCTTCTTTTCTGCGTACAGCTGCAGGTTCCCTCCTGCTCGTTGAAGGACATAGGTGAGGTTCTAATTAGTTTTGCGGAAATGTTGATAATCTAATCAACATGCTTACATAATCCTAATTGTATGTCCCCATTTCTAAAATGTCTTACTGGGTTACAAATAGTAACCCTAACCAAATATGAATCAATTCTTTAAGAGGTTACGTTGGATAACCTCATGTGTTATACCGTTAGGGTTAGGTTACCTTCCTAACCTTGGACTTTATTCTTATCCATAATTATTAGGTTACTTTAATTAACCCTATACCTTAGCCCAATTTGGCTTTAAAAAATTCCATGTTCCATTTCTTTGGAAACTTGAGTGAATTAACCTTAAAAATCTCACAAAAATCCATATCCTTGAAATAGGTTTTTATAAAATCATTTAAGGCTGGAAACTGCCTTTGGAACAGTTTCCTTAGTCAAAACAGTGGTTTTGGGAAAAGATATGATTTTTTTTTTTCGGAACTTGTTGTTGTTTTTTTTTTTGAAAATCCTGTACATGAATTTCTCATTCCCTGCACAGTCTTTATAAAACCATTCCAGTTTAAAGATCCATTCCGATTTTGAAAATGTTGTCTTCACGAAAGTTGTAGCTCTTGAAAAATCCTAAAACTTTCGTGTTTTGAGAAAAATCCAGTTCGGCCTGTATTCGTACCAGTTTTTGTTTGAAACTGGCTGATCCTGTAAACTGGGTCTGGGCAGGCTAGCCACGGGTTTTTGTAAAAACGGAGACCATTGGAGCCTCAATTTGGAAAACTGTCCGCGTAGGCCCCTAGGAAAACTCGTTCTGAACAACTTTTATGTTTTACGTTTTACCCAGTTCGGCCTCTAAAGGCCTCAAATTCCACTTTTCCCGAAACTGGGCAGTTCACATCCGAACTGGCAGTTTTCGGTTTTAAGTTTGTTTTACGTCCTATTTCGCGGATTCTAACTCGACCGATCACGCGGGAGCCTAGATAACATACATGCAGCGTTTTCTAACGTCCCACATGAACCAACATGTAATTCAAACATGTCCATGCAAACCAAAACCCGTATTAACTTAACCTAGGTTTGCATGGTTCTAACTTTTTGCATACAACACATACAAACACTAAACTTTGCTCCCTAAGCTAGCATGCTTCAAGCACTGCCTAAGGGCAGATTTTCGGACCAAACCAGGGGACACACAACCCTAAGCATTAGGCATGAAAATCAATCCTACACAAGCACAACTTATGCAAGAAATCAAGCCATACACCCTTAGATCTACAAATCAAGCACATACAACTATAAGGGCAAAAATTGGAAGATGGACTTATGTCCTTACAACCAAATTGAACTACCTTAAATCTTAAAATTTGAACTCAAATAAAAGAGTTAGGGTTCTAGATTTTTACCTTGGACCAAAGTCAAGTTTTGGTCACAAAATTTCTTCCTCCCCCTAGCTCAAAACCGTGGCTGCCCTAGACCAAGAAAATGGTCTCAAAACTTGTTTTCGGTTGATTGAATCACACCCGAAATAACCCTAACTTTTCCCCTTAATTTTTCAGTTTCTCTCTTGGTTTTTCCTGCACCTAACCACCCGGCTGCAAGCCTAGAACAAGGCTGGAAAAATTTCTCAAACTCTCCCCTTAGCTTTCCCTTGCAAACCGAAAACTAACCTAAGCTTGGTTTAGGAAAATTTTGGTTTTTCTCTTGGCTCCCTCTCACTTTCTTTTTCGGTTTTGATGGCAGAAAATGGCAAGAGTTTGGCTAAGTTTTTCATAAAAAATGAATATGGGTCACTCCTATTTATAGGCAAAGGGGAACTTTTCAAAATTCAATTTTGACCCCTAAAGTTTTGAAAAATTTGCCAAATGGCATGCTAGGTGGCCGGCCATCCCCTTGGAGAACAAGCAAAAATTGTTCTAGAACAAGACACATGGCATCTAATGGTTGGTTCATGGAATTATGATGTCATAATTCCAAATAAGGATGATGTCATAATTATGATGTCATCCTAAGGCCTTGTTTGGCTACTTTTCTCTAAAATAACCCATTTTTTTGCTACACAGATATTTCTAATACTGTGTTTACTAATACACAGTACAATTCAGTACTGTTTTACTTGACTGCAGTCCAAAATTTATCTGCGTAAAAATGGACTGTAAAAACTTTTTCTTATTTTTTTCGAGCCCTTTTGGTCTTTAATCCTACTTGGTGTGCTTGATTTTCTAAGCTAGTTTTTAAAGCCTATTCATACTATTTCAACCGTAAAGACGGTTTTTACAGTATACTTTATTTTACTATACTGCAAAGTCAATCCTTTAACCGTTCTTGGTCAAACTCTGACTTTCGTTTAAAATCATGCACTTTTCCGTCCCTTTTGTCTAAAAAGGTCCGTTGCTAATCTACATAGTCCATTTTGAGTTTTATTAATCTAAAAACTCATAAAATGTAAGAGAACTCTTAACCGAGCTTCTCTTTCAATAATACCTCTATGGTATTCATTTAATTCCTTTTTTAAAAAAAAATAGTAACATCGAGAAATCTAGGTATTACAGTGAGTTTTCTTGGATGATGGCGGGTGTGGATAGGAACGGAATCGGCGAGCTGAAGGCTCAATGGACAGAGATTTCTAACCAGAGAAGGATAATATTTGGCAGTGAAAATGATAAATCACCTAGTCCAGTTGGTCTTTCATTTAACTTTTATTTCAAAAAGAGTATAGTGTTAGAGACACCGTCTCTAATATAAATTTTTGAGTATCAATTCACATGATAGTGGGTTTTTTTTTTTTTTTTTTTTTAATTGGCGGTGAGGTTCCAACTCATCTCTGAATAAACTATTTCTCCTCAAGATTATTGTCCCTTTTTTAAAGAAAAATTGTAACTACTATTATTTTTATTCTACTTGCTAGAGGTAGATGCAGTGAGAAATTATCAAATATTCTAAGCAAGGCTTTATATTCAGAGTTGAGTCGAAATTTATCAAAGAATTATCTCATGCGAAAATGAATTTAGTTTTTCTAGTTTTTTTTCCTAATTGTTTGATGAGATGATGTTCATAGGTGGGCACGAACTCAGCAAGTCTACTGGCAATGCGGGAGCAAGAATTGGATGTGGTACTTTCTTCTGTTAATTAATTCTGTGTTTTGAAGAATTTCGATTTTTATTTATATTTTTAATACATTTTCCTGGTTACTAATAGTATGTGAGTGGTTTAACAGAAACATACTAAATTATTGCGACATTTCCTTGTTATAATGTTTAATCAAGCAAATTTTTGTGTCTACAATAGGTTTTATTTATTTATTATTTTTAAATTATCCTTACTCTTTTTTTTTTTAAATTATCCTTACTCTTTGTCATATTGGTTTGTCCCCCTGCAGGTATTATTGGACTTCAGTCATCTGTTTAGGGATTATATTACATTATGTATATAATATATATGTTTGAGATTTCATGTACTGATTTTTATTGAAGACCCACAGATTTGGCGAAATATTGTCATGCTCCTGAAAGGGCAAAGCTGAAGTTAAAAACAAGATTGTCAACCTTAGAGTTAAAATAACTATTAAAATTTTACTACAATAGTCCTTGCTATTAATTTTTGGGCGGAAATTGTTAGTAATTGGTCAAAAAGTAGTGCTAACTGTGGATTATATTAAAAAATTAACGGAAAGGACTACTGTTGCAACGTTTTTAATAATTTATGGTTATTACAATTACAAAAAAAAAAGAACATGGAATGTCCATAAACCATTAAAATATTACTACAATAGTCATTGCTGTTAATTTTTAAATAGAATCTGTTAGTAATTTATTTAAAAAATAATATTAACTAATAGATTTAATTTAAAAATTAACGTAAATGACTTTTATAACAACATTTTAATAGTTTAGGGGTATTCCAATTACGAGAAAAAATTTATTAATCAAAATTGTATAAAGTTAAAAGTTCAGATATCAACATAATACTTTATCCAAATAAATATAATCTACCAACAAATCAAACAATGATAATAGAAAAAATGGTTATTTAAAATTCAAATGTTAAAATATTTTGATTCCACTAAGAATTGCTCTTATGCAATGGTTTAAAATCGGCAATAGGGTGCAGTTGTTTGACTATTGATCCTGTGGGAGCTACCTCAGCGGGCGGGAGTGGGAGGAGAGGAGTTTGGTAGAAGTTGGAGTGCATTTTTGAGTGCATTTTTACGGCCAAATATTGGGAGGGTGCACTCGACATTTAATCCATACACGTGTAATGTATCACTCAATCTCTTATCCTCTATTACCTCACTCAATAATTTGTGCATACCTTGATTCAAAAATCTTTGGTTACATTACTGCTGGAGCTAAGAATCGCAAGAGTTTGCAATAGTAGGACTCATCGGAGCAAGCCCTAACCACCAAGAAGGCTGTCACAGTGTTGTCGCACACCTCTGCTAAGGATAAGGACCATAGCGGTGATGGCACCACTTTTGCCTTCCTATTGTGTTGTTGCCTACAAGAAAGCCAGCTCTTCGCTCTCGATGTGCAATTTTGATCCCAAAGTTAGTCATTTTTGTCGTTTTTATTTTCATGTCTCATTCTTTTGAATCTCTCTCTCGAACCCATGCCCTAATCTCCAAGAAGGCTGTCACAGCGTTGTTACACACCTCTTCCAAGTATAAGGACCAAGGCAGTGATGGCACCACTTTGCCTTCCTATTGCGTTGTTGCCTCCAAAAAAGTGTAGCTCATTGCTCTCGATGTGAAATTTCAATCCCAAAGTTCGTCATATTTGGAGGGTTATTTATTTATTATTATTTTTTAATCTTCGTGCATATTCTTTTGATTCCATTTGTGAACCTCGTTTTGTGGAACTTGCCATCTATTAGTGGTGATGTTCAGCAATACTGATGCCCTAGCTTTATTCAAACGAAATCCACTAATTAAAGACATTGTGCAATGTCAAAGCCTTTTAAATGCAACAATGAGCTGACAAAATGACATCCAAAGAAAACAAAAGGGGAAAGTACCTAAATGTCATAAATTTAAGGAAAACTAGGATGGTTGGCCTTTTTTAATTACCTAATTTAATAGATGGCATAACTTTTTTTTTAAATTCAAGAAAATGGTCGTTTGTCATTTTTTAGATTTGGTCAATCAGTGATTGATTATGAAAATTAGTAATTGACCAATTGACTAATAGTCAACTACTGATTGATTATTATGTGGTCATTCATTTTTTAACTATTTAAGAGATCTGATTAGCCATATTAGAAAAATGACATTTTAACTAATTTTTAAAAATTTTGGTTATTTATTAAAAAACTTCTTTTAAAAAAGACTATTTAGTTATAAATCCTTAAATTTAAAGATTATTATACTAACATGACACAAAAATTAATATTAGACTAATATAATACAGAAAAACTAAAGTTATATCATATTGGTTAAAAATAGAGAATCTATGTCTTATTGGTCAATTGATGAAAAAAGAAAGTAGCTATTTAAATAGTTTTTAAAAAACAAAAATGTAAGTACTAGTATAATGCAAAATCAATATATTACTAATGTGGGGCTGTCCCCATGGCTGTACCATTTTCAGATAAATGCCACACATATAAAACTAGAATGTCGTTAATTTGTCTAAAGTAGATCGAATTCGATCTAAACTAATGACATTTTCAATTGTTATCTAAACAGAAGAATGTACATACACGAAAACAAAAATCATGTTTCCAAAAGCCCCTTTGATAAAATGTCATAAATACGGTTATTAGTCACCCCCTCCCACTTTTAATGATTAATTTTGGTGTCGTTGTCAAGGTAAAAGCATCACTATGATCTTACTATATATACATGTATATAGAAAAATAATTGATTATATGGCCATTTTTTAAAAAACAAATGGGCTCCTATTTGACAATATGTGTAACTAATCCATTAATAATAATATCTACTTTCCATCGGTTTTATCTTCTTTACACGCCACAAGAATTCTCAGTAGTATGCCAGCTGAACATCAGTCCAAAATCATCAATAAAGTTGGTAAGCCAAAAAAAAAAAAAAAAAATCCAAGTGGAGTGGATAATGAGTTAGAAAGAGCAGCAAGGAAATTATTGAAATCAACGGGGTGGTGCAACTTCCTAGTCTTTAGGATCCATTCATTTCTTCTCTTCTCACATTATGCATTATTAGCAAATTATTCTCTTCGATTAGTGTTATTAATGGAATTGTCATGTGTCAATACATGGAATCAGGATTGGACTAAAATGATATTAAATAGTAATTTTACCCCATTAACAAAGATATATAGCAAATTTAAAACATTAAAAGAATTAGTTAGTTTTATTTAATCAATTCAAAGAAAGTTATTTATTTAACAAATTAGAAGAATTTATCTTGCAAAAAAAAAAAAAAAAAAGACAAACAAACAAAAAACTGCATTCTTTGATGTATATGTACATATATTGGAAAACTCTTTCTCTCTAGTCAGTGAGGGTGGGTAAGTTTTCGCATGGAACGAGCGAGGTGGGGTAGGGGATAAGAGATGATCACCTCGCGAGAGGGGATGCAGTCGAATGAGCAGATGAGTTAACAAGCATCTTTTTTTATTTTTTTTATTTTTTAAGGTTGAAGATTATTATTATTATTATTTTTAAAATTCAGATGGCCGTTTCTTCATTTTACAAGGGATTTTTTTTTTCATTTATAAATTTGATTTGTGTTTTTAAAAATTACCCATTTAGTTTTAACCATTGTGTGATCCATGACAACCACGTGAAAAAATTATTAAAAAGGGAAAAATTTGTTAACATTTTCAAAGTTCATGGGACATTTTGTGAGAAGACTCAAAATTCAAGAGAGCAAATGTGAGATTTGTTCTCAATTTCTTTTATATAAACTAACACAATGGGAAAATTTACAAACATTTCAAAATTCGAGAAAAACAGACCGGTAATTTTGTTTAAAGGTCTAAAATTCGGTAAACAAACTAGAAATTTGTCCAATCTAAAATGACCAATGAAATTAGAGATGAGAGGATAACAATGATCACCTTTTAAAGTGGCAAAACAAAGAAAAGTTATCTCTCTTACAACCTTCAAGTACTTACTAGGGCAGACATATATATATATATATATATATATATATATATCCGTTAAACACTTCCAGTAATGTTAGAAAAACTAGTTTAATATCTGTGGGTTTTAGTCATCCTCTTTCCTGTCTCTTGCGCAAGCAAAAGGCTATACCTAGCTGTCCACAACGCTCTTTCCCTAATCGCTCCGCCTTTTCCAGTGGTGGATTATATACGTATACGTATACATATGCATATACAAATATATAATTTATATGTAATATAACTAACTATATCTGTTTTTCTGGACTTAAACTGGATGTCCCTTTTGCCTGAAAGACAAAATATATACCAATCTAGTTTAACTACTACTACTACCATACAATCACATCAGATATAAAATGGCCAACAAGGCAATGCGCAATGTTAGTTATAGTATACTACCAATTAGACTCCTTTGAATTGACGCAGTTGCTAGAGTCCAGAAATGTAAAACGGATGTCAATATTTTTCAATTTAAATTTCTCTCTTTATTTTTGAATTAGTCGAAAAGTTACGTGCCACCTTAAAAAAAAGGCCAGAAAAAAAAAAAAAAAAAGGAAGCACTTATGGACACCTAATTCTTGAATCCGTGAAAATTCATTAGGCGTCCAATTCAAGAATGAAGAGATATATTATCCATTTTTTTGTTTTTTCTTATTTCACTTTGTATTTCCTATCTTCAATTTTATTTTGGGTTGTGATGAGTATTTATTTTAAGAATATTTGTGACATATCAATCCACCTAACTATATGAACCATTGTTTATTTATCAAAAACCAAGAACATTTGTTCCAAACCCTCTTTCTTTTTCCTTTTTCCTCCCAACCTAATTTTAGCATACCACTATTGGGCAAAATTCTCATGTATCAAAATCTCACGTATCCAAACTTATATTATGATCTCAAAACACTAACCCAAAAAAGTCACAATCACCTTGTATATGTTAAGTAAGCACTTGCTTTTAAATATAAATAACAAAAGAGTGTCAAATAATAAATTGTACTCATCAGCAAAACGAAAACAAAAACTAGCTGCTAATTATCTAAGGAGGTATATGCCTAAGTCTAATGGCATTAGAAAGGAGGTCGGAGATCGGCCTTTGGGTGGAAATTGCGGGTTCAATTCCATATAATTGTAATGTTATAATAGGAAATTTGCATGTACTATGACAAAAATATGCTTTCCTTAAAAAAAGAAAAAAGAAAAAAAAAGAGGAGTATTTGAGTGCATTCATAAAACAGGTTAATATGAAGAACATCGAACTAGGAGAATTCAACAATATCTAACTAGTATGAAAAAAAAATAATTTAAAGCAAAAATAAAAAAACTTTGGAACCCCAAAGAATTTAATTAGGTTAAGCTTATTCTTCCAGACCCGTTGTTTTAGCCGTCGATATTTCATTTGATTTTCACCTTTTTTGTTAGCAACTCTGATAATAAATCAATCTGATCTTGACCTACTTGCCATCTCTATCTCCTTGTTTCTGTTACTAATTTGATGATGCACATGTGATGCTTCCAAAGTGTAATGCTGTCCAAACGTCGGAATAATACTGTTCAAATATCGATTTCAAAAATGGTTCAAATTAAAACTTAATCTGTTAGTTTATTTCAATAAATTATCCTCATGTTGTAGTTTCGTGATAAAAAGAAGATGGAATATGGATGATGTCTCGTTAGAAGTGTTATTTTTTGTCAGCATTATGTCCATATTTTGTATCCTTTCAACTGACTGTTATTTTTTTCATCAGCTTCACATATGCATATTCCGTTGTTTTTATTCTAACCCCCTTCACAACCCAATAACAAAAGTGCTAAGACTAAAACACACTGATAGATAAGAGTTAAGTTTGATAAATTTTAAAATTAGGGACTAAAGTAAAAATTATGGTTAAAGTTTAGGGACCATTTGGAGGGATTGACTCTTTTTTTTAATATAGTACTAGTATAAATACCTAATCTTGCATGGCTTGTTAGGCACACCCATCTGCTTCTCTTGTGTCATCTCTCTTTTAAGTTACAGTACAAACCCTAGACGATATTCATCTTACCGTAAGCTCTCTATAGTACAAATCTATACATCAATATGGCTGCTAAACCCAATACCCAGCAGTACATCTCTGATCATATCACCGACTTTGTCATAAACAAAGGGTACGGGGTAAAGGGTCTCTCAGAAACTGGCATCGAAACCATCCCCGAACAGTATATCCAGCCTCTTGAAGAGAGGACAATGAACAGAGTCATGGTTGCAGAGTCTATTCCGATCATTGATGTCTCTAACTGGGACGATCCCAAAGTGGTGTCATCGATATGCGACGCTGCGCAGAAATGGGGTTTCTTTCAGATCATCAACCATGGAGTGCCCATCCACGTGCTTGATAGTGTCAGAGAAGCAACATGTCGGTTCTTTGACCTACCTGCTGAGGAAAAGAACAAGTATTCTAAAGATAATACTCAATCCAACAACGTCCGGTACACCACGAGCTTTCTTCCTCATGTGGAGAAAACTCTGGAATGGAAAGATTACCTTAGTCTCTTTTATGCTTCGGAGGATGAGGCTTCTAAGCTTTGGCCTTCTGTTTGCAAGTAAGAAATGTTGAAATCTAGCTAATTAATTCATCCATTGATGTCTACTAGTTAGTGAATGTATATTAATTGCTGATCACATATTCTCATGGCTCTTTTCATTATGCAAAAACACACAACACCTGGAATTTGACATCGTCATGGCCGGCTTAAACAAACAAGGGACTTAGGTATATATGTTCATTGGTGATCACATGTTCACATAGTTCTTTTCATTATGCAAAAAAAACAACACATAGAATTTGACATGGACATTGCCGGCTTAAACAAACAAGGGACTTGGGTATATATACATATATATATATATATATATATATAATCAAGTGTCTTCTAGTTCATGTTAATTTCTTATTTTTGAGATGATTTTTTTCCTTGCTAATTTCGTAGAATAATCCTTTTATATTTGATTTGAAGAATATATTACAAAACAGACTTGAAAGATGATATATATAGGTAACCAAAAAAAAAAAAAAAAAGGCAATAGAAAAATAAAGGATGTGCTTCGTTTATTGCATATATATCTGTGTCCTCCTTTAAATGTTAAAAGCAAATGTTTTTCTGCATTTGAAGCAAAAGATTGGATAGAAAAACAAAAAGAACGGAAAATAAAATATTTTAAAACACTTTTCTCATTGATTTTATTACTCGTTATACATATTCGTTTTCTTCAGGGATCAAGTGTTAGAATACAAGCATGAGAGCGAGAAAGTTATAAGCCGGCTATTACAGGTGCTAATGAAGGGGCTAAATGTGACAAAAATAGACAGTGAGAAAGAAAAGCTATTGATGGGTTCGAGGCGGATTAACCTTAATTACTATCCAATTTGCCCTAACCCAGAGCTCACTGTGGGAGTTGGGCGACACTCTGATGTCTCAACATTCACTGTCCTACTTCAAGATGATGTCGGTGGTCTTTACGTGCGAGTAGAGGCTAAGGACAGTTGGGTTCATGTTCCGCCAGTAAAAGGGTCTCTTGTTATCAACATTGGTGATGTGCTACAAATATTTAGCAACGGGCGATACAGAAGTATTGAGCATAGAGTGGTGGCTAATGGAAGTAACGACAGGATCTCAGTTCCCATATTTGTCAATCCTAGACCAACTGATATCATCTCTCCCTTGCCGGAAGTGCTTGCTAATTCCGGAGAGAATCCCATCTATAAACCAGTCTTGTACTCGGATTACGTCAAGCACTTCTATAGAAAGGCCCATGATGGAAAGCTTACCATTGAATTCGCAAAGATATAGTCCTTGTTTATCATCAACTTTATGGAATGTAATGGGTTCGAATAAAGTAGAGGGAATCATTGATTCCCCCTTTTCTATTGTTAAGTGGAATTGGAAACTATCCAATTCTTTTCCTAGCATGTTTACCATGTAAACTTTGAATAAGGTTAATCGATATAATTCATGTTTTAATTATGTATAATCTTCATTGGATTAATATGGGTACATGTGACTCCCTGCCCTATGGAGACGTCATAAACGTATTTACTTAGCTTAACTTATCATAACTTGGACTTACTTTATGTACAAAAATTTTAGAGATTTTTTTTTAATATTTAAATTCAAAATACCTAATAAAAATCATTCATAGGCCGAATTTGAAGAGTAGTGCACCGATAAGCTTGTGTTTCTTGGTTTTTGTTGTGAGTACTCAAGGAATACAGGTTGATGACGAGAAGATCCACGTAATTCAAGAGTGGCCGAGTCCCACGTGTGTAGGTAATGTTTATAGTTTTTATGGACTCGCTAGTTTTTATAGGAGGTTCATGAAAGACTTTAGTAGCTTCGCCACACCGTGTACTAGAGTCATCAAGAAGAGTGCTGGATTCAAATGGGGTGATGAGAAAGAGAAAGCGTTCCAATTGATCAAGGAAAAATTAACTTATGCCCCTTTACTTGCCTTGCCTGATTTTACTAAAACGTTTGAATTTGAATGTGATGCTTAAGGTACAGGTATAGGCGCGGTTCTTATGCGAGGAAGAAGACCAATTATATATTTCAGTTAGAAGTTAAGGTGGGCAACCTTAAACTACCCTACTTATGATAAAGAATTGCATGTGTTGGTTCAAGCATTGGAAACATTACAATACTACCTTTGGCCTAAGCAGTTCATGATTCACACCCATTATGAGTCCTTGAAGCATTTGAAAGGTCAACACAAGTTGAACAAGAGACATGTACGATGGGTGGAATTCATTGAGAAATTTCCATATGTCATCCGATACAAGGAAAGGAAAACATCGTTGCAAATGCATTTTCTTGAAGGTACGCATTAATTTCTACTCTTGATGTGAAATTACTTGGTTTTAAACACATTAAAAAATTGGATCCTTTCCACCACAACTTTTGTGAGGAGTTTTGGGCTTGTAAGAGAACCTTGGTGGGTAAGTTCTTTAGCTTGAGGGTTTCTTGTTTAGGGAGAATAAGTTGTGTATGCCAAATTACTCTTTACATGATTAGTTAGTAAGGGAATCCCATGATAGAAAGGTAATGGGATACTTTGGAGTTGCTAAAACCTTAGTCGTTTTGCAAGAACACTTTTATTGGCCACACATAAAAAGAGATGTTAAGAGAAGTTGAGGTAGATGTGTCACATATAGGCAAGCAAAATCCCGAGTGCAACCCCATGGTTTATACATGCCATTGCTCATTCCTAGTTAGCCTTGGACTCATATTTCGATGGACTTTATATTAGGTTTTCCTAGGTCTAAACGTGGTAGAGATTCAATTTTTGTGGTTGTGGATAGGTTTTCTAAGATGACATATTTTATTCCATGTCATAAAACTGATGATGCTTTCTATGTTGCTGATTTATTTTTTAGAGAGATTGTAAGATTACCTGGCATGTCTAGAACAATAGTTCGGATATATATGCTAAGTTCTGGAGTTACTTTTGGAAGACTTTGTGGAGTAAGTTAGGAACTAAGTTATCATTTTCTACTACTTGTCACCCACAAACTAATGGTCAAACCAAGGTAATGAATAGGACTTTGTCTACTTTGTTGAGGACAATTATTAAAAAGAACATCAAAACTTGGGAAGAATGTTTACCACATATTGAGTTTTCTTATAATCATACTATTCATTCTACTATTAAGTTTTCACCTTTTTAAATTATTTGTGGTTTTATTCTTTTAACTCCATTGGACTTAATGCCATTACCTTTGTTTGAGTGTGTTAACTTAGATGGAAATAAAAAAAAGATGACTTTGTTAAGCAGATACATGAGAAAGCGAGAGTCAACATTTAGAAGAAAATGGAACAATATGCAAAACAAACTAACAAAGGGCGTCAAAAGCTTATATTTGAACTCAAAGATTGGGTTTGGTTGTACATGAGAAAAGAAAGATTTCCAGTTCAAAGGCCTTAAAGGTCACTTCCAAGAGGAGATGGACCCTTTTAAGTGCTTGAACGCATCAATGACAATGCATACAAGTTGGATTTGCTAGGTGAGTACAATATTAGTACCACTTTCAATGTTACTGATTTAATTCCTTTTGATGTAGGTGATGATTGAGGACAAATCCTTTTAAAGAGGAGGGGAACGATAAGAGCACGTTTAACAAATGGATTGCAGATCCTTTTCAAGTTCCAATTGGACCGGTTACAAGGGCTCGAGCAAGAAGGATCAAGAAAACTCTTAATGGGTTGATTCAAAGTATTTGGACTGAGGTAAATTTGTGCAGGCCCAAGGGAGATGTCCCACATGTTCAACAAGGTTGGATTTCCATGATTCAAGCTCTGGAATAATCTAAAAGAGTTCTAAAAGAAAACATCTCAAGATTGTGTAAATTATGCTTACTCTCCTAAACTAGTGACTTACCCATTTTGATTCGTCAAGAAGGATAGCTGGCTGCAATTTACGTTGCTTTCCTTATTTGTTATTGCTGAGTTATAAGGCTTGCATGCCAATTTAGGTACTTTTTTTTTCTTATAGGCGTATTTTTTTTAGGTGATAATTTAGGACTCAATTTTCAGAATTTAAACTCAGGATAATTTAGCTTCCTTTTTCAAGATATGTGCAAATTCGTGGACCATTTGTATTTAAAGACCATTAGCTTATTGAAATAATAACTTAGATTTAATTCATAACTTGGTGAGAGAAATTTTCTCTTTGGTTCTTTTAAAACTTCTTGAACTTATCAGGGTTTCTATGGTGTTCATCTTCGGCTTATCAATTGATCATTCCATAATTGATTATGGTGTCTTCATTATACCAAGGTTCTTGCTTCAATATAGGTAATGGGTTGTGGTTTCATACAAATCTAATTTCTAAATAATCTTGGAGACTTTCTCTTGATTCACAGGTTTCGTTAGTTTCTTAGCGTGATTCATATCAATTTCTTTCCTCTATCTCCATCACAATGTCCCTCAACCATCCCACTTGCCCTCTTATATCATGACATAGATTCAAGTACTGCATGAACTATCCTCCCACTACTATAGAATATGGATTCCACGATAGTTTTTAACCGTCGTGGTAGCACTTCTACGATGGTTTTCTAACCATCGTGGAATCCAGAGTCTTTGAATCTTTTCATATTCTATGATGGTTTTTTAACCGTCATGTAATGGGCAAAAATATGGCCTATCTGTTGAAATTTAAAAACATACCACGACGGTTTTACATTAAAAACCGTCGTGGTAATGTGGGCTACCACGATGATTTCCCCTGGAAACCGTCGTGGTTTCCTCGGGCTACCACAAAAACCATCGTAGTAGCTCGATGGTTTCCCGTGGAAACCGTCGTGGTTTCCTAGGGCTACCATGAAAACCATCGTGGTAGCCCTGAGCTACCACGACGATTTCCCCACTACCACGACGGTTTCCCGGGGAAACCGTCGTGGTAGCTATTAAAAAAAAAATTTTGTGATTTCATTTCATTTCCCACAGATGGTAAATCCCGTGTGTTAATACATTATTACACAACCAATAATATTTTCATAAATAATCTGTAATTAACTGGATCACAATGTACATCAATTAATATAACGAGAGTAAAAATTTTATTTATTGTTTTTAGTCAATCTTGTATAAACCGCATGACAAATATAGCCCACTCTTGCCTAGCCAAACTCATGTCAGCATCAGTATAAAAATCTTTGGTTTGAAGCATGGCTAATCCATCAATAGTGAAGATAATTTCTCGCATAAAAGCTAACACAAAATAACCGCATTCTACATAACCTTCATGTATTGGACATCGAATAGTATCAATCAACGTCTGACAGTTACTTCTGTTGCGTGTTTTTGTTCGTGTGTGCTTGCAAGTGAACGAATCACTACAAGTAATAAAGTGACAAATTATCGAGTATCGTCCCACAGAGATTGAAATTAACAAAACTAACTAAGTACTACAATTAAAATGACTCAATTTTATCTAAGCTATTAAAATTAAAGGGAGTTGAAATAAGCAACTAAATTAAGCACTTAAATTAAACTAAGATTAAGCAAAACAAAAGCAATCGAAATTGTGGATTGAAGGGAACTCGATAGTGTGTAAGGCTAGGGGGTTTTGATTTCACTTGACTTAACTTTGCTTATCCAATTCTAGGCTTGTTAATCGAATTCATTCAAATCATTAATCGTAGGTGATAAATTTTAATTTCACTCCCTCTCCTGAGTGCCGAGTAAAATAATATGCAAAATTTAATCAAATTAATATCCCTATTAACTCAACCAATTAAGCACTCATTACGCAACCCTACTCTAGTAATTACCCAAGTCATATTAGCCTCCCGAACTTAATATTACAATGGGTTGTGTTTCCCAATTCTGAACATACGAAATTAACTCTCCCGAGCCCAATTTCACACATCAACAACTCTAATTTAATGGTAAATAAAATTTAGAAAAACAAAACATAGAGAAACACAAACAATTCAGAATGGGATTTAATCAACAAACATTAAATTTATCATAATAAAGTCATCATAAAGCTACATCATACCCCCTAGCATAGAAAGTATAGCTAGACATCAAAATTCTCAAATCCATAACCAAATTTGAAACAAACATCAAACCCATATTGAAACATGAAATCAAAGAGTAAAAGAAAGTTTAAGAGCTACAAAGAGAGAGAATAGTAGAAAGAAGAGGAACTAGTTGAAGAACAAGCTCCCAAGTCTTCAATCTCTTTCAATCTCTGAGAAAAACCTTCAAACCCTAGAAAATTGTCTCTATTTTTTGTCTCTAGGTTTTTGGGTCTCTCTCTCAAGCTCTTGCCCAACTCCTCTCTGTTTTCCTCCTCCCTTTTCTCTAGCTCTAGATCCCTTTTTGTTCGTGGGAGCTTTAGGTGGAGAGAAGGCGCGCCTCAGCACACAAAAGCGGGCCTGAGAGCGTGCGGCCGTGTGCTGTGGGCACACGTTGGCAGGGCGCGCCCTGGCTAGGCGCACGCTGGCAGGGCACACGCTGGCTAGGCACACGCTGGCTAGGTGCGTGGTGGCTGGGCGCGCGGTGGCTGGGCGTACGCCCTTAGAGGCGCGCCCGCACCTCCGCTGCAGGCTAAAACTTGATTTTCATCTCCAATTCTTCCAAAATCAATTTTTTTCCTTGTTTATCTGAAACACTCACAAACACATTAAACCAACCTAAAAACCTGAAGATTTTATAAAATAACCAATTTCAGGACATTAAATAAGTGAGCAAAAGCTCACTTATCAAATACCCCTAAACTTAGAATTTTGCTAGTCCTCGAGCAAAAACAAAACAAAGAAAAAATAAAAATAAAAATAAAATAAAAATAAAAACGAGATAAAAATAAAAGTAAAAAATAGTGAAGTTGAGCAACAAAATTGACGATCATGAATTTTACCTCAAAATCTACAAATGTCTTAAGCTCGAAAGGAAAATCAACCATTGTGATTATCTAGAATTTCAACACTTAATACTAGCACAAATCCACTCAAGACTCGTGTGTGTGAAGGCCAAAACCACCCAACCGATCAAACACCAGATTAATTTATGCATTAAGGAAGTTCGTGGACTTATCGCTACATGATGCACTTAAGAACTACCATAGGCCCAATTTTGCTCTCCACTAATGTAGGTTAGTGTAATACTGGAGATCAATAGAACTTTGAACGGCTTGTAATGTAAGGCTAAGGTAAAGGGTAGGTGAAAAAGAAAATTTTTAACCTCAAATCACCCTAAGCACGTCTTGCACCTTCAATAACTGATAGACTTTACAAACATTCAATGGAAAACCCCAAAATCCCCGATTTTGCATTAACTCAATCAATCGCCCTTTCATTCTATAAAAACGATATACAAGCAAACAACTCAACTACTTTTTTTTTTAATTTGAAACCCCCAAACTTATTTATTTACATGAATACTGGGGTTTTTTTTTTTTTTTTTTTTGAGTAACAATGAAAATAGATACAATACAACCAGCAAAGAATGATCCAAACACCAATCCCAAGCTCATGTTAACCACAATACCCTCGAATACAATGAAGAATGCATTTCTTGCCTAAAGTGATGGGTTAAGTGTTTGGTGAATTCTTTGATTGGTTAGGTTATACTAGTGTAGGCGAAGAAATTGGCTTAAAGGCTAAAAAGGGGATAACAAGGGATAATTTCCGAAAGGTTGGCTAGAACGGCTCAAACGGTCCAAAGAAAACTTTGTCTAAATCATTTCTCCATGTTACCTAACTTAGGATTTCGCCTTGAGTTTCACCAAATTGGGTTCTAGAGCTCTTGATAGACCATGAACCTAGCTAATTGCATAGATGTTCTCTTGTTATTTGAAAGAGTGAGTGACTAAGATTTGGTGCTCAAGTGATTGAGAGTCAAAAGCTTCTCTAGCTAGCATGAGTGTCAAGCATACAGAAACCACAATTGAAAGACGTTACAAACAACCTCAAGATAACAATTCGTAGTTGTCACTATCATCGATTCATGGTCATCTTTTGCCAACAAAAGCTCACAATTTTTTTTTTCAATCAACAAAATGTGACTATGCAAGAAAACACTAAACTAAATTTAACTATTCTTAAAAAAAACATGAGATGATTAGAGAAAGCATATGAAAGAGCTGAAAAACAAATGTTCATTCCCCCCAAACTTGTAGACAACATTGTCCTCAATGTTGGACCGAATAAAAGCACAAGGACACATACCTCGGGGACGAAGTTACATCCCCTCATTGTCATCACTCCCTCGGGAGGTTCTGGTGCTGATGGTGGAGGGTGGTGGGGTGGTAAGAGCGCGCCTGCCTCGGCCTTGCTGGGGAATTCTATCCCCTAAACTTTGATTCTCTAGCCGCCTTTCCACTCTGAACCCTTTGATTTTTCTTTCAACTCTTTTCACTCCTTTAATCTTCTTGATGCCTATTAGAACATTAAAACAAAAATACATTTATCTTTCAAAAACATTAATTAAATGCAAACCAAAATTAAAAATAAATGTAAAGATGAAAATTGAAAAGATGAAGGAAAAGAAAGCTTGGGTTGCCTCCCAAGAAGTGCTTGGTTTAATGTCTCCAGCTGGATGTGGTGATGCTTCCACTCAATTTGGGTCTGCAAGAGAGATGCTAAAGACTTTCCGCTCTTTTCTTCCATGGTAATGCTTCAATCTTTGCCCGTTCACATGGAAAGTTTGCCCATCTCTTCCTAAAAGCTCAACTGTACCAAAGGGGAATACTTGCTTGATTTCAAAGGGTTCGGACCACTTCGATCTCAATTTTACTGGCAAAAGTTTCAATCGGGGTTGAAAAGCAATACTGTTTGCCTTGGAAGAAATTCTCTCCTTAAGATTTTCTGATCGTGCCACTTCTTTGTGCGCTCCTTGTAGAGCCGTGCATTCTCATAAGCCTCATTTCAAAATTCCTCAAGTTCATTCAGTTGGAGTAGGCGTTGCTCACCAGAAGCATTCAAGTCAAAATTCAACTTCTTGATGGCCCAAAATGCTTTGTGCTCGAGCTCCACCGGTAGATGGCAAGGCTTCCCGAATACCAACCGATAGGGTGACATTCCAATTAGTGTTTTGAAAGTTATCCTATATGCCCATAAAGCATTGTCAAGCTTTGTTGACCAATCCTTACAGTTAGTATTCACTGTCTTCTCCAAAATAAGCTTGACCTCCCGGTTAGAAACTTCCGCTTGACCATTGGTTTGTGGATGGCAGGCAAGGGCGATTTTGTGCTTTACTCCATACTTGGCCAACAATGCATCAAATGCCTTGTTGAAGAAGTGCGTCCCTTCATCACTTATGATGGATCGAGGGGTGCCGAACCTTGAGAAGATGTTCTTATGCAAAAATTTCACAACCACCCGGGCTTCATTTGTTGGAATGGCAATAGCTTCCACCCACTTAGAGACATAATCCACTGCCAAAAGAATATAAAGCTGACCATAAGAAGGTGGAAAAGGTCCCATGAAGTCAATGCCCCAAACATCAAATAGTTTCATTTCAATGATATTGCTCAAGGGCATTTCATGCCTTCTAGAGATGTTCCCCACACGTTGATAATAGTCACAATGCTTTACAAACTCATGACAATCCCGGAACAGATTGGCCAATAGAAACCGGATTGAAGAACTTTCGTTGCTGTTCTTCTTGCACCAAAATATCCATTATAGAGCGACAAGTGACAATGATGGAGAATGTCATGTATCTCTTCTTCGGGAATGCATCTCTGAATAACTTGATCGGAGCATCTCTTGAACAATATTGGATCATCCCAAAGATAACATCTCACATCATGAAGGAATTTCTTCTTCTGATAAGGAGTCAAGTCCGGTGGTAAAACCTCACAAGAAAGGTAGTTGACGAAATCTAGAAACCAAGGGAGCCTCACTTCAACCTCAAACAGGTGTTCGTCCGGGAATGCTTCTTGAATAACAGGGGTTTCGTCCACTTCCAATTTCTCAAGCCTGGAGAGATGATCTGCAACTACATTTTCTGAACCTTTCTTGTCTCATATCTCCATGTCAAATTCTTGAAGCAAAAGAATCCAACGAATCAAATGAGGCTTGGCATCTTTCTTAGCAAACAAGTAACGAATTGCTATATGATCCGTGAAAACTACCACCTTGGACCCAATGATATATGACCGAAATTTATCACAAGCAAATACCACTGCAAGCATCTCCTTTTTGATGGTGTTGTAATTGAGTTGGGCTTCATTCAATGTCTTACTAGCATAGTAAATGGCCCGGAAAATCTTGTCTCTCCTTTGATCAAGTACTGCCCCGATGTCATAATCACTAGCATCACACATGATCTCAAATGATTCGTTCCAATCGGTGCTTCAATGACCGAAGCCAAAACTAGTTTCTCTTTGATGATATTAAAGGCTTCCACACAAGACCCATCAAAGTTGAAAACTGCATCCTTCTCTAGGAGGTTACACAATGGCTTGATAACCTTAGAAAAATCTTTTATAAACCTCCGATAGAATCCTGCATGACGAAGGAAACTCCATACTCCCTTCATATTTATAGGTGGCAGAAGTTTTTCGATCGTGGCTATCTTAGCCTTGTCCACCTTTATTCCTTTCGATGAAATTCTATGACCAAGAACGATCTCTTTTTGTACCATAAAATGGCATTTCTCCTAATTGAGAACTAGATTCTTCTCCTCACATCGCTGCAACATAAAAGAAAGATTGTGGAGGCAATGATTGGACGTTAATCAAAAAACAGAAAAATCATCCATAAAAATCTCCATAATCTCTTCTACTATGTCCGAGAAGATTGCCATCATGCACCTTTGAAAAGTGGCGGGTGCGTTGCATAGACCGAAAGGCATCCACCGAAAAGGAAAAGTGCCATAAGTACAGGTGAATTTCATTTTCTCTTGGTCTTTGGGGGCGATAGCAATTTGATTGTAGCCCGAGTATCCATCAAGAAAGCAATAGTAGTCATACCCTACCAACCTGTCTAGCATTTGATCAATGAAAGGAAGAGGAAAATGATCCTTTCTGGTGGCCTTGTTCAGCTTGCGGTAATCGATACAAATACGCCATCCAGTCACTATTCTTGAAGGGATAAGTTCATTATTTTCATTTTTCACCACCATCATACCACACTTCTTTGGCACAACCTGAACTGGACTAACCCATGAGCTATCCGAAATGGCATAAATGATCCCGGCATTCAACAACTTTAGCACCTCAGCACGCACCACTTCTTTCGTGGTCTGATTTAGTCTTCTTTGGTGCTCAATAGATGGCTTGTAAGTATCTTCCATAAGAATCTTATGCATGCAAATAGTAGGACTTATCCCCTTAATATCTGAAATAGACCAAGCAAAACCAAACTCGTATTTCTTCAAAACAACTAGGAGCTTCTCTTCTTCTTTCTTGTTCAAAGACGCTAAGATAATAACCGGTTTAGAAGAATCTTCACCCAAAAAGGCATAACGAAGATGTTCTGGTAGTTGTTTCGACACTAACCCTTCTTTTGACAAGCTTGGAGAGATGAAGCACTCATCAAGATTCTCTAAAATTTTTACTTGAGCCACATCCCCCACTTCACATGGCAAAGCCTCAAGAGCTAGAACACTATCAACAATACCCTCTTCTTTAATACAAAAATCTCCACCAAAATAGGTCATGTTCAAGGGTGTAGTAAGGCTATGCTCTAGAGGATTATCGTGGGTCACTTCTTGGAAGAATTCCTTGATGCACGAGGCTATTACTTCTACCCGATGACAAGTTAACTTCTCTTCCGGTAATCTCATTGTGTTAAGGATGTTGAACTTTACCTCCTCATTATTCGCCCTTAGTGTCAAATTACCACTTTGCACATCAATCAAAGCTCTTCCAATAGCCAAAAAGGGTCTCCCGAGGATGATAGGGATTTCCCGATCCTCTTCCATATCCAATTAACACAATAAAATCTGTGGGGAAAAAGAATTTATCTACCTTCACCAACACATCCTCTATGACACCCCTTGGATAAGTGAGAGACCTATCTGTCATTTGCAAACATATGGTGGTTGGTGTGACTTCCCCAAGTCCGAGCTTTCGGAAGACAAACAAGGCATAAGATTGATGCTGGCTCCAAGATCACACAAGGCCTTCTCGAAGTAAGAATCTCCAATAGTGCATGGGATAGTGAAACTCCCCAGATCCTTCAACTTTTGAGGTAACTTCCTTTGGATGATCGCACTACATTCTTCCGTTAGCTTAACAATCTAATAATCCTCCAACCTCTGTTTCTTTGCCATGACATCCTTCATAAACTTGACATAATTAGGCATTTGTTCAAGTGCATCTGCAAAGGGAATGTTGATATTGATCTTCTTGAAAATCTCGAGAAACTTCAAAAATTGAGCATCCAACTTCTTCTTCTTGAATCTTTGCAGATACGGGAGGGTAGGAGTGATGAGAGGAGGATTATCCGGAAAAGAGATTGACTTAGGCCTTGTACTCTCCCTTTTTGTTTCGATTCTACATCTTCTTCCTCGGTTTTATCCTCTTGGGGCTTAGGAGCCTCAACTTCTTCCCACTTCTCAAAGTGATAGCTTTGCAATGGTCCTTGGGATTAGGCTCCGTATCACTTGGGAAATTTCCGGATGATTGGCCCTTAACCGCATTGGCTAGTTGACCGATTTGCACCTCGAGGGACTATTGGGATCTATATGTGCCCTAAGGATAGAAAATCAATATTAGGGATTTTCTGTGAATATGACATTTTGATATTAATAAGAGGAGGTTATTCATGTTTAATAAGTTGTGTCCTATTTACTTTCATTTGTTGATTGTATGGTTGAGCAAACATAAAATACTCCTTGACTGTTGGAAATATATCGGATTACCATATGTATACGGGGTATACATAGAAGACATGGTAATTTGATAACAGTCAAAATAAATAGTCCGCAATCGATGGAATAAGATTTGGGGATCTTATTCATGATAAGATTGTACAAGTTGTCTACTTCCTTGGAGGGATGGTTTGTCTTGACCATCGGATTGGTTCCGAGTGGAAACTTTAATGTATACCAGTATTGAGGTATGACATTGGATTGGACCTAAAGTGTTAATTGATTCGGTTTAATAATTCCGTTTATAAGAATCAATGAAGCTTTGATTATCATTCTGTATTAATCTTAATCCTGAAATGATTACTTGAGTTCGTATCCATGACTTATGTACTTTAATGCACTACAGGTGAGACACTGTTAATTTATGGTCAATATACTTGTGTTTTGGGTGCATGACTTATGGATAGAGAAATCAAGATTCATAGATATGGAATCCATAGCTATGTTAATGATAGTACGTGATATCTACTTAAAGGCATTATTCGGGGATTGAAAGATAGTATAACAAGATCTTGGCCATCGGTTTACTTTGTGTTCTCTGATGGTTTACCAATTGTATGGTTTTACAATTGGTGGTTCTTTCAATGGAGAATAATGGAACGTTAAGTTAAAATGATTGAAAAGGTAAAACGGAAAAAGTCCTTAATTCAATCATGGATAACATATGGGGATTAAACAAGCGATGAATAAATCATGGAAGAAGCACTGCGTGAGAGAGCTTTCGTAATACGGTATGTAAACAGGAGTTCAGCTTCAAACTTTTAGTGGAATAGTTTTGAAGTTGATAATTGATGAATAATTAGTCTGGGATTAATTTTTCACAATTATAGGAGCCTCTTTACATATTTCCATCGGGTCCCTCTACTAGCTCATATAGTTCTAAATAGCGTCTCGGGATTTGTTCCTAAAGAGATCGGTAAATTTAAATGGAATTTTGTAATGTCTATTAAGACATGATACTCTCTAACATGCAATCCGGAAAAGGATTGGACATGTAGGATTTGTGTAGACAAATAATATGATTTGTCAACACGTGATTGGTTAACTTGAATTTTGGAAATAAGATTGTGTTTGAATTATTTAATTTTGGAAAACAAAATTTTTCTCTCCTAATCTAAAAGAGGTGCACGGTTTTAGATAGGTGGAGAGAAGAAAATTTTGTTTCAAAATTGTTCAAATATATTCCTAACATTAAATTATTAATTGATTTAAATAATGGAGATTATTTGATGAATTTTTTTTTATCCTTTACATGTGGTGCACGGATTTTTGAAAAAAAAATTTAAATATTCCATTTATTTAAATTAATTAATATGGTTGATGTTTGTGGAAAATATTAATTCAAATGAGTGAATCTTATTTAAATTCAAAAGGTTTAAAAGAAATTTGAATCTAGATAGGACTAGAATCTTTTCACTAGTCTAGATTCTTGATTTAAAATTTGAACCACCAATCTAGATTTATCCTAAAGTGGCCGAATTTTTGGAGGAGATTTCCTCTTGGAAAAACGTTTCTAGGTTCAATGAATCTAGCCCTAAAGTTGTATGATCTTTTGGTTCAAAATTTATCCAGAAAAATAATTATTAATTATTTTTCAAGTAGGAATTAAATTTTGAAAAGGATTAGACTTCTATATAAAGGCTAGGAATTCTTGAGAAACCAATTTTTGGTATTTTACAAGAGAAAAACGTTTTTGAGAGAGAAGAGAAAAATAATTTGGTTTTCTTCTACTTCAAAAATTCGGTTATCTTGTGAGAAAGAAAAAGAGAGAAAATTCCATTGAATCAAAACTCTGAGGAAGGTTAAACCGAGTGATAATTTTCATAGGAGGTTAACCGGTTCCTGTTTTGTAGTTTTGAAGAAAGAAGTTGGATCAAATTCTCAACGAGGAACATCGGAATTGAGAAGGAGGGATCTAGACTTCGGAAAACATTACCGGTCGCTTGGATTCATAGAACGTGTGCCCACACACACTCTGAGACGTGGAACTCGAGAATAGTAGAGAAGACACGTTGGTCAAACGCTCTAATGATTCCGGAATCCGAGAAATAAGGTACGCTTGATCATGAATTTAATTTATTGTTATATGCATCATGAGATTCTTTTCGAAACGGCATAAAAATTTTAAAACTTCCGCTGCGCCGTAACTCCGATATCGGATCCGTTTTTTCCAACAATTGGTATCAGAGCCTACTCATGATTATGCATATAACATAAATTATTTGATCAAATAAATTTCTCTCTATGCATTAATGAAATATTTTAGAGAGTTGGCACTCTAGGTTTTATTTTGTGTATGTTAAATATATTATGAATGGATGTATAGATGAATGAATGCTTTATATTATTTTTATAATATATGATGCTTGTTCAATTTTGCCGGTCATGATTCCATAGAGGTTAGAATTTGTATCTAAGTTTTTCAAGTGTAATAGATGCGGTCTATTATCACCGCTAGGTCGTTCTTTCAATTCCTAGAATTTTTGTAAGCCGGAAACGGTATAGGAATTTTTTTGTAAAATTCGGGATACAATGGATTCGAGGAGATTGAAGATGAACGAAGGTATGTAAATTTTCAAAGGATGTGATTTTGTGTTTTTTGTTATTTTCAATTAAAAAAAAACGTTTTTTTTAATAAAAAAATAAAAAAAAAATCACAAAATTTTTTTTGAAAATTTAATTCTCCAATGATATGTGATCTTGATAATTTGAAAATCAAAATTAAAAATTTAAATTTAAATTTAATGGATATTATTATGAATTTTAAAATTTTGATATTTAAATTTGAAATTTGAAATTTGAAATTTTTTTTTTTGAATTTTAAAATTTAATAAACCGGATTTTTATTTAAATTTTGATATTTTGTAATTTTTATTAAAATTAAAAATCACATAGAATCTTTTTGAAATTTGAATTTTAAATTTAAATTGTAAAAGATGTGATATTGGAGAAAGAAGACACATTGAAGAAGGATACAAGGCATGGATCTACAAATGAAGGCCGATATATGTTTCGGTTAATTTTTGTAAATTTTGCAATTTTCTTTTCTAGGATGGAATCATGATCCACGGCTATTTACATATTTTGCAAACCATGGATGATGTGTTGCTAGATTAATATGTTATACTATTTCGTGATGTATTGATAACATGCCATATAGACTAGGGAGTGCCACTCAATAAATATTGTTTATGTATGAAAAACAAAACCCAAATTTAAAAGATTGAGTGGGAGAAGGTTTTATATACTAAGACCTACGGTCTCCATCGTTGGTCCAATAGTTACGCATGGTAGTGCCTACTACTCGGTTTTGACCCGGGAATTCCCTTCGGATAGGTATCTTACCTAGAGCGCACACTGATTTGGATTTCCGAAAGGATAACAATTTTGGGCATATTTTATGTTTAGATCACCCTCGGTGACGGATGTAAAATATGGATTCAAAATTGGAAACGATGGTTATACACTCATGCTACTTTATTTATTAATCCTCCCTCGAGGCTCTGATATATAAAGTAGTGGCCAAATAAACGATAGTTAATATATATTTAATGGAGTTTGCTCCATGGACGAATATGTATTAATCGGAAGGGATCCGTGTTCTTGGCTAGTTATTCTATGACTACCCCTCGGTAGCTTAGAAAGCAGAAGCTAGGAATTATCGTTGTAAGGTATGTGTTTTAAGGGTTTTACACATGAACATTTAGATTGCATATAGATCTTTATGTTTCATTACAAAATCATATTTTATAAATTGATAGGATGTTTGCTCGTACTTATAACATGTTTTCTTATTATAGATCAAAATGTCGAGCCCTTTATCTGTGATACTTACGCAAAACAAATTAACTGGCGAAAACTTTAATGACTGGAAAAGGAACTTGCTTATCGTCCTAAACTTTGAGAAACACAGTTTTGTCCTAACCCAACCTAGACCACCTGCGCCTGCGATCGATGCTCCTGATAGGGAATTTGTAGCGCTTGAGCGCTGGGACAATTCTAACCTAAGTGCCATGTGCTATATTCAGGCGAGCATGTCTAACGTGCTCCAGAAACAGCATGAGGAACATCAAACTGCTAGGCAGATCATGGATAACCTGGAGGAGATGTTTGGTGAACAAACTATCCAGGCTAAGACCGATGCTATCAAAGGTCTCATGAACTGTAGGCAGAAGGTTGGAACTCCCATTAAGGAGCACATGATGAAAGTTATGGCTTATTTGTCTGAGGCTCAGACAAATGGGGCTGAGATCGATGCTGCAACTCAATTGGTTATGGGTTTTCCAAACCTTATCCAAGGATTTCGATTTGTTTCAGGCATCCTACAACCTTAACCGGAAGAAGATGTCTTTAACGGAATTGATGAAAGAGTTGCAAGCTTTTGAGAACATTTTTAAGGGTTTTGGATCTAAGGCTGAGGCAAATGTGGCTGAACCTAGTTCGCCTGCTCCTAATCCTAAAAGGAAGAAGGAAAAGGGGAAGAACAAAGGAAATGCACCTGTTTCTAAGAAGTCTACCAAGACTAAGAAGCGAAAGGTGGATCCCAAAAAGGTTAAGTGCTTTCACTGTGGGAAGAAAGGACATTTCAAGAAGGATTGCCGAGAATACCTGGCTTTGAAAAAGCAGAAAGGTAATTTCAATGTCCTGTATCTTGAAGGTTGTTTAGTGGAAGAATCTAAGGACAATTGGGTTATAGATTCTGGAGCCACTAACCATGTTTGTATTTCTCTGCAGGGGTTCAAGGTAACGAGAAGTCTGCGTGAGGAGAACTTCACGTTAAGAACCGGTGATGGGACGTTAGTGCGAGCTGAAGCAGTGGGAGAAGTGCATCTTTATTTTGATGAATTTAGGTTTATTGTTTTGAGACATTGTTTTTATGTTCCTAGTTTTAAGAGGAACCTAATTTCGGTAGCTTGTTTGATTAAAGATTCTTATTCAGTTTCTTTTAATAATAAAGTTGTTATTAGGAAAAACAATTCTCTTATCTGTAATGGATGGATGCATGGAAATCTTTATTTTATCAAACCTAAGATGCACTCACTGCTTGATACAGATTGGAAAAGAACTCTAAAAGACTTAAGTCTTCTCACTCTAACAAATCATATCTTTGGCATTTACGACTTGGTCACATAAGCCTTAACAGAATTCAAAGGATGGTAAAGGAGGAAAGTCTTGACTTGTATGAGGTTGAACCTTGGCCACAATGTGAATCCTGTTTGGAGGGTAAGATGACTAAACGGCACTTTGCTGCTAAGGATAGTCGTGTCGAGGAACTTTTAGAACTTGTGCATACGGATGTTTGTGGTCCCATGAACATAGAAGCACGTGGTGGGTATGAGTATTATATCACTTTTATTGATGATTACTCAAGGTATGGATATGTCTATTTAATGACCCGCAAAAGCGAAGCCTTTGACAAGTTCAAAGAATTTCGGGCTGAAGCGGAGAAGCAATTAGGAAAGTCCATTAAGACACTTCGATCGGATCGAGGTGGGGAATACCTATCGGATGAGTTCTTAGGATATTTGATAAAGAATGGGATACAATCCCAGTTAACTGCACCTGGTACTCCTCAACAGAATGGTGTAGCTGAGAGAAGAAATAGGACCCTATTGGATATGGTCCGGTCTATGATGAGTTATTCCACATTACCTTTGTCATTTTGGGGGCACGCCATACAAACTGCATGCTATCTTCTGAATAACGTTCCCTCCAAATCGGTTCCTAAAACTCCTTACGAGTTATGGATGAGTAGGAAACCTAATTTGAATCATATTCGAATTTGGGGTTGTCCAGCACACGTCCTGGATAAGGAAGCGAAGAAATTGGAGTCACGATTAGAAGTATGCTTGTTTGTTGGCTATCCAAAAGGGACAAAAGGTGGTCTGTTCTATAATCCGAAGCAAAATAAAGTCTTTGTTTCTACACATGCAACATTCCTGGAGGAAAGTTATATGGAAGACTTTAAACCTCGTAGCAAAGTGGTGCTTGAGGAGATGACTTCGGATTTGGAAATTCCTAAAGTCACAGAAAACCCTGTGGAAAAACACTAGAGAATCAACAACCACGGGAGCTTCGTCGTAGTGGGAGGATTATCAGGGAATCTGAAAGGTACATGTTCAATGGTGAAGTTTTTGAAGCAGAATCCATAGAACATGTTGATGATCCGGCTACGTACAAAGAAGCTATGGAGGATGTTGATTCTAGTCTTTGGCAAAAGGCTATGAACACCGAGATGGAATCTATGGATTCCAATGGGTCTGGAAACTTGTAGACTTACCCCAAGGCATAAAACGATTGGGTGTAAGTGGGTATACAAGAGGAAAAGAGGTGTGGATGGGAAAGTGGAAACTTTCAAGGCAAGACTTGTAGCAAAGGGCTATACGCAGAAAGAAGGAATCGATTATGAAGAAACCTTCTCACCTGTAGCAATGCTCAAGTCAATCCGCATTCTTTTATCCATTGCGGCTGCTCTCGATTATGAGATCTGGCAAATGGATGTCAAGACAGCTTTCTTGAATGGCTCTCTTGAGGAAGATATCTATATGATACAACCAGACGGGTTCAAGGCAAAGGGCCAAGAAGATAAGGTATGCAAGTTGCTTAAATCCATTTATGGATTAAAGCAAGCATCTCGTTCTTGGAATATTAGGTTTGATCAAGCAATCAAAACCTATGGATTCGAACAAAACATTGATGAACCATGTGTTTATAAATGTATCAAGAACGAGAAAGTGGTTTTCCTAATACTTTATGTGGATGATATATTGCTTATTGGAAACGATGTGGCAATGTTATCATCTGTCAAAGTTTGGTTAGCCAAACAGTTTGACATGAAGGACTTAGGAGAAGCTAGTTATGTTCTTGGAATTCAACTCTTTAGAGATAGAAAGAACAAAACGATAGCACTCTCCCAAGCTTCATACATTGATAAAGTACTTGAAAAGTTTTCTATGAAAGATTCCAAGAAAGGTGCCCAACCTTTCAGGATTGGAATCAAGCTTTCTAGAGATGACTGTCCCAAGACATCGGAAGAAAGGGAGCGTATGAAAAATGTACCTTATGCATCTGCGGTAGGTAGTCTAATGTACGCTATGTTATGCACAAGGCCTGACATTTGTTTTGCAGTTGGTATGGTAAGTCGATATCAGTCGAATCCAGGACCGAACCATTGGGCTGCGGTCAAGCATATACTCAAGTATCTACGGAGAACGAGGGATTATATGCTAGTGTATTTCAGTCAGGACCTTGTTCTTATAGGATACACAGATTCTGATTTTCAATCAGATCAGGATTCAAGGAAATCGACTTCAGGTTCTGTCTTTACCCTTGGAGGTGGTGCCGTTGTGTGGAGGAGTATTGAGCAATCTTGCATTGCTGACTCGACCATGGAAGCCGAGTATGTGGCAGCCAGTGAGGCATCAAAGGAAGCGGTATGGCTTCGCAGGTTCCTTAATGACCTTGAGGTCGTTCCTGGTATGGATAAAGCTATGGTGCTTCACTGTGATAACAGTGCAGCAGTAGCTAATACCAAGGATCCTAGGCATCATAAGAGGAGTAAGCACATAGACAGAAAATATCACATCATCAGAGGCTTTGTTGAGAGTGGAAATGTGACGGTTTGTAAAATCGCATCAGAGGACAATCTTGCCGACCGTTCACGAAGACTTTGGTGGCCAGAAGATTCGAAGAACACGTCGAAGGCATGGGGATGCGTAATATGTCACATTTACTCGCTTAGGGCAAGTGGGAGATTGTTGGGATCTATATGTGCCCTAAGGATAGAAAATCAATATTAGGGATTTTCTGTAAATATGACATTTTGATATTAATAAGAGGAGGTTATTCATGTTTAATAAGTTGTGTCCTATTTACTTTCATTTGTTGATTGTATGGTTGAGCAAACATAAAATACTCCTTGACTGTTGGAAATATATCGGATTACCATATGTATACGGGGTATACATAGAAGACATGGTAATTTGATAACAGTCAAAATAAATAGTCCGCAATCGATGGAATAGATTTGGGGATCTTATTCATGATAAGATTGTACAAGTTGTCTACTTCCTTGGAGGGATGGTTTGTCTTGACCATCGGATTGGTTCCGAGTGGAAACTTTAATGTATACCAGTATTGAGGTATGACATTGGATTGGACCTAAAGTGTTAATTGATTCGGTTTAATAATTCCGCTTATAAGAATCAATGAAGCTTTGATTATCATTCTGTATTAATCTTAATCCTCAAATGATTACTTGAGTTCGTATCCATGACTTATGTACTTTAATGCACTACAGGTGAGACACTGTTAATTTATGGTCAATATACTTGTGTTTTGGGTGCATGACTTATGGATAGAGAAATCAAGATTCATAGATATGGAATCCATAGCTATGTTAATATAGTACTGATATCTACTTAAAGGCATTATTCGGGGATTGAAAGATAGTATAACAAGATCTTGGCCATCGGTTTACTTTGTGTTCTCTGATGGTTTACCAATTGTATGGTTTTACAATTGGTGGTTCTTTCAATGGAGAATAATGGAACGTTAAGTTAAAATGATTGAAAAGGTAAAACGGAAAAAGTCCTTAATTCAATCATGGATAACATATGGGGATTAAACAAGCGATGAATAAATCATGGAAGAAGCACTGCGTGAGAGAGCTTTCGTAATACGGTATGTAAACAGGAGTTCAGCTTCAAACTTTTAGTGAATAGTTTTGAAGTTGATAATTGATGAATAATTAGTCTGGGATTAATTTTTCACAATTATAGGAGCCTCTTTACATATTTCCATCGGGTCCCTCTACTAGCTCATATAGTTCTAAATAGCGTCTCGGGATTTGTTCCTAAAGAGATCGGTAAATTTAAATGGAATTTTGTAATGTCTATTAAGACATGATACTCTCTAACATGCAATCCGGAAAAGGATTGGACATGTAGGATTTGTGTAGAC
>CM046373.1:11646082-11673346 GCA_025413025.1 Ficus hispida
GAACGTATCTTGACGGTAAGAATCTCTTACTTGTAAACCATCATCCCACAACCTGTTTAGTCATCAATTAATGGTGCCAAGTAAACATCAATATCATTCCCTGGTTGTTGAGGGCCTGATATCAATAATGTCAACATCAAGAACTTCCGCTTCATGCAAACGTCTGGAGGGAGATTGTAGTTGACAATATGATTGGCCAGGTACTATGCCGACTACTCATGTTAGCTGTCGGGTTTATTCTCATCCGTCGACAAACCGAGACGTAAATTCCTTGGTTCTGCACTAAAGTCTGGATGATTGTCATCAAAGGTCTTCATTGCGGTGCAATCGGCCGGATGCCTAAGCTTGCCATCGTCAACACGTGTATCGTGATGCCATGTCAAACTCTTAGCATGTTTTGCATTACGGAATAAACGGCGGAAACGTGGAGCTGGTGGAATGTACCATAACACCTTCACCGGCACTCCTTTACTACCATTCGATGGAATCTTGCCTTCTTCCATCTTGACTCATTACAAACCGGACATTCATCTAAATCTTCATTTTCTTTCCGATAAAGTACGCAATCGTTTTGGACAAGCATGTATCTTTTCGTATTCTATTCCAACGTGCTCAAAGTCTTTTTCGCCTCGTACATACTAGGTGGCACTTTGTTATCGCCGTAGAACATCTTTTAGAAAGCTAAAAGAGTCGTGAAACTAGAATTCGTCCACGCCCTCCCGACGCTTTCATATTCCATAATTTAACCAATGCCCCTAATTTTGTATATTTTGTACACCGACGTACAAGGGCGTTCGGCATCATTAATCATTTCTCAAATAACTCCGGACGGTGCACAAAGTTTTCTTCCAAATCATTTATCATATTGTACAATAGATTCACCACCGTCTTCCTCCACAATAGGCTCCTTATCTTTAGTACTAGTCTTACTATACTTAAAACTGACGAAATCTTCACCATGTAAATACCATGTTTGGTAAGAACAAATAATCCCATAAGCAAGCAAATGCCCTCTAACATCATCAATTGAATGGGATCTATGATTACCACAAAACTTGACACGAGCACCGAATCTTATCGTCTTGTTATGAGCTTTAGCAAATGACAAAAATTCTTCGACACCATCTTCATATGCTTTAGACAATCTATCAAACCACATCCATTTCCTATCCATGATTAGCGCGCAAATCCTAAATCAATCAATAAAAGTTTCGATAAGTCAATATAAGGTGTGCATCTTTTTAAAATTTTGGCATGAATATCATTAATTGCATGCACTTAATTCATAGCTAGTTATATATAAAGACCCCCGACTCATGCATTAAATAAATCAACAATATATTTACTAAATTAAAACTCCAAAAAACATAAAATAAAAAAATACCATTATAAATTAAAAACCGGCCCGGGTTATTTAGCTAAAAAAAACAAACTATAAATACAGCGTAATATATAGGATTTATATATAAATAAATTTTTTAAATATTTAACTAAAAAATCCAAACTAATTTAAATAAAACCAAATTAAAAATACATTGATCATCATGAGATCATTAATTAATAACACTTTGCAGTATACAACGTATCAAAAGCAATCCAAAAAATTACAATTAAAATTTATATAATTTGGCCGGGTTCGTAAATAAAAAAATAATACAGAGGAAAACAACTTCCTTGTTTAGTTAATTTGTGTCATCATGACTTACAAAAAACGACGGGAGAGCAGTAGAGGCGGTGGGTGGCACCCAAAGCGGTGTATGGAACTGTTGTCGAGCGATCTGATATGATTTTGGTTCTTGGCAACAGCTCTATCAATGTGGAAAAAACAGGCAACTCTATCTGAATATGACTGAAAAAAAGTACGATGTTTTCACCACGGTTTTATGGATACCGTCGTGGAAGAATGAGATTGAACGACGGTTTTTAGACAACCGTCATGTAATCCACGTACTACCACGACGGTTCTATACAACCGTCGTGTAATAATCGAGATATTCCACGACGGTTCCCATAAACCGTCGTGGAATATAAACTTCCATGACGGTTTTACACGACCGTCGTGGAAATACAATATTCCACGACGGGTTTAAACAACCGTGGTGGAAATCTAAAATTCCACGACGGTTTTCGGCTGTCACTTTTTGTTCCGTGTTTTTGCCATCGTTTCCATGACGGTTTTTTAAAAAACGGTTGTCCAATCTCCGTCGTTGAAGCGACATTCTGTAGTAGTGTTTGCCGAAACCGAGGAGCGTCATGATGCCATTTGCATTGTGGGGATTATCTGACGAAATCTGCGTATTCATCCCACTCCGAGAGACTACTCTAGGTATGCTCTGGTGAAACTGTACATGACGAACATTGTTCGACTTCAAAGAGTGTTGTTATCCATCATATTCGATTGTGACACATGTTTCAACATGAGATATTGGAGGAGTTTTCAAGAGGCCTAGGAACCGAGCTAAAGTTCAATATCATGTTTCACCCGTAGGTTGACAGTCAGTCTGAGTGAGTTATTCAGATTATTGAGGATATGCTTCGCACTTGTATCTTGGATTTCGGTGGAAATTGGAAGAAGTATCAACATTTGGTCGAGTTCGCCTACAACAATAGCTATCTGTCTAGTATCAAGATGGCATTGTTCGAAGCAGATCACCAGTTTATTGGCTTCAGCACGAGGATCGACCTTTTACTGAACCTGATGATATTCTAGATAATAATGAGAAGATCCCTATTATCCGAGAACTCTTACGGGCAGCTCAAAGTTGTCAGAAGAGTTAAGCTGACCAGCAGCGCAGACCTCTAGAGTTTGAGGAGGACGATTGTATTCTTTTGAGGGTATCTTTAAGAAAGGTTATTATGCGTTTTGGAACTAAGGGAAAGTTAGCTCCAAGATACATTAGATCGTTTCAGATCGTACAGCGAGTTGGTGTCATTACTTACCATCTTGCTCTACCACCAAAGTTGTCACATGTGCATGATGTATTCCATGTTTCGATGCTTCGCAAGTGTCAGCCTGACCCAAATGCCCTTGTGCAATGGTATGATATACCAATCCAAGAAGATACGTCTTACAAGGACGTCCATGTCCAGATCATCGATTAGAAGATAAAGAGCTTACGTCATCGTGAGATCCCATTAGTCAAGGTGCTATGGCAACACCACGGTATGGAGGAAGCGACTTGGGAATTAGAGTCTAAGATGCAAGAATGTTACCCTTACCTATTTAGTGACGAAGATACATTTAAATTATGAAGATGAAATTTCTTTTAGAAGGATAGAGCTGTATATCTGTTAGATTAATTGTGTTTAATTAACCTAAATTGGATTAATTAGTGTGCTAGAATGTGTTTAAAATAATTAACATGCATTTAAACTTTCATAATTTCATGTTTTGATAATATTTTTCAGAAATTACATTTTACACTCGAACTTTCCTGAAATTAACAAAATGGCCCTAATCGGTCAATGGACCTTCCTCACTAGTTGACCGAACACCTGCAGAATCGCCATTTCTACCACCTTTCGCCTTGAAATGCTAAACCCCATTTTCTGCTAAAAAAATGGCTGCCACCCAAACTAGAGCATAAATTTCCTTTATAAAAACCAGCGTTTCTTCACCCTCGGGTTTTCATTTATCCTCTTAGCCCTATCTCTCCCTCTCTCGCACTCTCTCTCTCCCCCTCAGCCCCTCTCTCATCTAAGCTCCTCTCCTCTACTCTCTCTCCCTTCCTTTCATTTTGTCGCTCAAAGATAGCAAACCAACTCTTCGAAAACTTTTATCACTAGTAGAAAATGTGGATACCACGACGGTTTTTAACCGTCATAGTAACATTTCTACAACGGTTTTCTAACCGTCGTGGAATCCAGCGTTGTGGAATATTTTCAGATTCCACGACGGTTTTTTACCCGTCGTGGAATAGGTAAAAAATAGGGCATAAATGTGGATATTTAAGAACATACAATGACGGTACTACGCAAAAAATCGTCATGATAGGCGGACCTACCACGACGGTTTTTCAGAAAACCATCGTAGTAGGGTCCGCCGAAAAAAAAATTTTGTGAATTCATTTAATTTCCCACGGATGGCAAATCCGGAAAATTTAACTCACAAAATCAATATTTTTTCTGGAAAATTCCCAAATCCATGCCTTACCCAATCAATTTTAAAGCAATCTAAATCACAACGACAATCAACAATCACCATTTCTACCACCTTTCGCCTTGAAATGCTAAACCCCATTTTCTGCTAAAAAATGGCTGCCACCCAAACTAGAGCATAAATTTCCTTTATAAAAACCAGCGTTTCTTCACCCTCGGGTTTTCATTTATCCTCTTAGCCCTATCTCTCCCTCTCTCGCACTCTCTCTCTCCCCCTCAGCCCCTCTCTCATCTAAGCTTCTCTCCCTCTACTTTCTCTCCCTTCCTTTCATTTTGTCGCTCAAAAGATAGCAAACCAACTCTTCGAAAACTTCTATCACTAGTACAAAATGTGGATACCACGACAGTTTTTAACCGTCATAGTAACATTTCTACGACGGTTTTCTAACCGTCGTGGAATCCAGCGTTGTGGAATCTTTTCAGATTCCACGACGGTTTTTTACCCGTCGTGGAATAGGCAAAAAATAGGGCATAAATGTGGATATTTAAGAACATACAACGACGGTACTACACAAAAAATCGTCATGATAGGCGGACCTACCACGATGGTTTTACAGAAAAACCGTCGTAGTAGGGTCCGCCGAAATAAAAAATTTTGTGAATTCATTTAATTTCCCACGGATGGCAAATCCGGAAAATTTAACTCACAAAATCAATATTTTTTCTGGAAAATTCCCAAATCCATGCCTTACCCAATCAATTTTAAAGCAATCTAAATCACAACGACAATCAACAATCACCGAAAGGATGGATTTTGGACAATTTTCTACGGAAAATTCCCAAATCAACATTTTGGAAGGAATATTGTGGATTTTTGACATTTTGTACGGAAATTTCATAATCAACAACCACAATCAACAAAATCAACATTTTAGATGGAAAATTCCCAAAATCCGTGCCTTACCCAAGCAAGATACATTTCAACTTACCGGATTGTTGAGCATGGGTACGGGCGGAGTGGTAGAGAATGTAGGATAGAGGAATGGCGGCTAAAGAGAGGGAAAAAGGCTCGGAGTTAGAGAGAGAGAGAGGAATGACGGCGAGAATGTAGAGAGGGAGCGGAGAGAGATAAATGGAGGGAGGATATGGGTGGTTTTGGGTTTGGAGTTAGAGTTTGTATTAGAGAGTGAAAAATACTCGGAATGTAATAGGGTGGGAAAGAGGGTATTGTTTTGGGTTTTAATATACGCTCCAAAAAGTTGAACGATTTCAAAAATTTTTAAAATTCCCGCATTCATACATATCACGACTGTTTTTGGAAAAAACCGTCGTGGTAGGGTGAAAATTAAAAAAAAATATTGACCTACCATGATGGTTTTTTGAAAAAACCATCGTGGTAAATCTACCACAACGGTTTTCTGAAAAAACCGTCGTGATAGGTCAAAAAAAAATTTTTTTGATAAAAAAAATTGGAAAATTTTCCTCCTTCGCATCTACCACGACGATATTTTAGAAACCGTCGTGGAAGCCAGGGGTAAGCGTCCTGTAGTAAGAGGAGTAGTTATGAACCCTGTAGACCATCCCTATGGGGGTGGTGAAGGGAGGGCCCCAATTGGTAGATAAAAACCCATAACCCCTTGGGGTTATCCTACACTGTATCTATTCATGTTTACAAAGAAGGCACTCCCGACTTTATTTTTGAATATTTATACCGAATTAAATCCCTGAATTGGAATGACTCCACCGATTGATCCATTTTTTTAGACTATGTTTAATGGCTACCTTTAGATTATGATTATATTTAGCTTAGACTCTTATTCTATTTTCATAAAAATTCTAAAATGACTTTCCAATTTTGTCGTGGAAGTCCCAGCCTTCCATGGCAGTTTCTGGAAATCGTCGGCTTCCACGACGGTTTCCAGAAACCGTGTTCCGCCTCGAGTTTTTGGCTAACTTTTTATGACCGTTTTTTAAAAATGGTCGTGGAAGTTCCGTCGTGAAATCCACATTTTGTAGTAGTGTATCCAAAAGTTAAAAGCATTTCTAATTCGTTTGAAACTCGTTTTTTAATTCAATAGTTTGAGTTTGAATTTTATTTTCAAATTTTTCTTAAGTTTTAGAAACCTTAAATTTCATAATTGATTTTGATGATTTTGAGTTTTAATCTAGTTATTTAGGCTTTGATAATTGTTTATTTGTTTTTTGAAATATCCAGGAACTATTGGAATTGGATTTGAGCTTTTTTGTAGGTCGGGTCGAAGCTGGGAACCTTCAGTGCCGTGATGGGCCGGTCAACCGAACGAGTCTAGAATTGGACAAGACAATCTTTCCTTGTCCAGTTAACCGGACGTGTATGATCAGTCAACCAGACAGAGGTAGATTGCTGGCAGGTCCTTGGATTGGTCCAACCAGCTCCTGTTTCGGTGTTTAAAATTCAAATAACGATGTTTTTAGCTGTAATCTAAATCTGTATAGTTTTATTTTCATGGAGCTTTGTTAATTGTTGTGATAACCCTTTCTCCCATTTTAATTTTAAATATTTTGAATGAGTCATTGTATCTTATAAGCTCATTACTCACGTTTTATTATTTTAATCCCCATAGGTGGTGCTAGGAGTAGTGCCAAGTAGACGGGTTGATTTCAATGCCATTGCAGTACAGTGATGATTTATTTATACTTTTTAGTTCATTCATTGTCATTAACCATACTACATTAAAAAAAAGGAAATTTTTGTACCTTTTTAAGAGAATGGAATCGAAATGTCATATACATATATAATTATTTAGGGATCAACTAACCTATTAAACCTCTCATTTTTTTAACTGTAGCTAACAGATTCCTTAAATAAAGAAGAAGAAGAAGAAGAAGAAGAGTTCAAGGTAAGTTTTGCTAATAAAAAAAACAAAAACAAAAGAAGACCCTTTGTACTACTCTTTTTAAGAGTTCAAGGTAAGTTTTGCTGAGGGAAAAAAAAAAGTAGAAAGGGGACCAAAATATTACAAACATGTCTATTTGTATAGAATCCTATGTGTGGTAGTAACAATAGTAGTAAAACTGTTACTTTAATTTTAATTTTGTTTCTTTTGTTTTGACTCACATTATACAGAATCTCTAAATGAAGATGAGAAAAGTTTCCGGTCCAACATGTTGGAAAAATCGAATTTGTAGGACTGAATGTACCAAATTGTTCTCAACAAGTCTTAAAAGAGCATTCTGTCAAGTTCTCAAAAAACGTTAGCTCTTTCTCCAATCTCCCTCCCCTCTCCCTCATTCTACCTCTCTCTCTCTCTCTCTCTCTCTCTCTGTCGAATTTCATCTCTTAAATCTTGACACAACGGCAATGACCTCATGAGATCAACGGACACTACTTCAAAATGTGGATTCCACGATGGCTCTTCCACGACCGTTTTTTAAAAAACTGTCGTGTAAAATGCGCAAAAACACAGAACGAAACAGAGTATCCGAAAACCATCATGGAAGCTGAAAGTTTTTTAATAACCGTCATGGAATCTAATGATTCCACGTAGTTACTCAAAACTGTAGTGGAAGCGGGATACTTTCACGACTTCAAAACCATTGTGGAAGCATCCCGCTTGCACGACGGGATGCTTCCACAATGGTTTTCTAGAAATGGTCGTGGAAGTTTGAAGCTTCCACGACCGTTTTTAAAAAACCGTCGTGCAAAACTCGCGAAAAAATTAGATAAAATGCCGAGAGTTGTTACCCTTAATTTTTCACATCAATAACTCTGCATATCCTAAAATAACATCAGATCGCTCCGAAAACAATTAGTACACCAATATTGGTCGTCACCAACACCATCTACTATATCCATCATTATAATCTCTCCGTAAGTGATAACTAATTAACATATTCTTGTTGTTGTATGTTTTCCTTAATTAATTAGTATTAATATTATTGATTTGTATGATTTTATAATTAAGGTGTTTTTTTAAATATATATGTTTTGGGATCCATTTAGAGTTAAATTGTGCAATGGGTGTTAAATTAAGTGATCAAGAAATGTTGTTTTCCCCCGTATTTAGACTTAATTAATTATAGTTTTAGATGGTTTTGTATTTTAATTAGTTTTGTTATGCTACTTCAATTTTTAATTGTTGATCAATTAATGGGCCAATGTTAATTAATGAAAATGATATATATACATGTTAAAATAGAGTACTTTGACTTCTAATTAAGTATTTTAATTTTTTTATTTGGGATTTACAAATTATGGATAGGAAGTGGATGAAGTTTGATAGATTGTCTAAAGCATTTAAAGATGCTATTAAAGAATTTTTGTCATCTGCCAAAGCTCACATACAAGATGATAAGATTCCGTGTCCGTGTCAAATTTGTGGTAATCATAGATCTCATTCCATTGATGATATTAGAGGGCATTTGCGCACTTATGGGATTATTTGTTCTTACCAAACATGGTATTTACATGACGAAGATTTTTTTGGTATTAAATATACATCGACGAGTACTAAAGGTAAAGAGCCTATTGTTAAGGAAGACGTTCGTGATAATATGTTCAATATGATAAATGATTTGGAAGAAAACTTTGTGCACCATTCGGAGTTATTTGAGGCAACGATTAATGATGCCGAAACGCCTTTGTATGTCGAGTGTACAAAATATACGAAATTAGGGGTACTGATTAAATTATGGATTATGAAAGCATCGGAAGGATGAACAAATTCTAGTTTCACGACTCTTTTAGAATTTCTAAAAGATCTTCTACTGGATAATAACAAAGTGCCACCTAGTATGTACGAGGCGAAGAAGACGTTGAGCACTTTAGGAATGAAATATGAAACGATACATGCTTGTCCAAATGATTGCGTCCTTTACTGGAAAGAATATGAAGATTTATATGAATGTCCGGTTTGTAACGAGTCAAGATGGAAGAAGTGCAAGATACCATCGAATGGTAGAAAAGGAGTGCCGGTTAAGGTATTATGGTAAATTCCATCGGCTCTATGTTTGCGTTGTTTATTCTATAATGTCGAGCATGCTAAGAATTTGACATGGTACCATGATAAACGTATTGACGATGGCAAACTTAGGAATCTGGCCGACGTACCACAATGGAAGACCTTTGATGACAATCATCTAGATTTTAGTGTAGAACCAAGGAATTTACGTCTCGGTTTGTCGACGGACGGATTGAACCCACATAGTAACATGAGTAGTCGGCATAGTACTTGACCAGTCATATTTGTCAACTTCAATCTCCCTCTAGAATTATGCATGAAGCGGAAGTTCTTGATGTTGACATTATTGATCTCAGGCCTTCAACAACCGGGGAATGACATTGACGTGTACTTGACACCATTAATCGATGACCTCAAAAGCTTGTGGGAAGATGGTTTACAAGTTAGAGATTCTCACCGTCAAGACACATTCAATGTTCATGCAATGTTGATTTGGTCAATCAATGACTTTTCTGCACTTGACAATCTATCTGGTTATCTGTGAAGAGTTCTATAGGTTGTCCAGTTTGTAGGAAGGAAACATCTTCCATCTGATTGAAGAATGGTAAGAAAACTATTTACCTTGGTCATGGGAGATTCTTGTCAAAAAATCATCGATACCGCAAACAAAAGAAGGCTTTTGATGGTAATACCAACGAAAGAACCCCTCCTCGGATTTTGTCTGGTGAAGATGTATTTGAGATGGTTAAAGATGTAAAAGTAGTTTTGGGAAAGAGAAAACGTAAGGCTCCAGTTGTCGATGGACCGTGGAAGAAGAAGTCAATCTTCTATGAATTTCCATATTGGAAGTCACTTTACGTTCATCATTGCTTAGATGTTATGCATATTGAGAAAAATGTTTGTGAATCGATAGTGGACACATTGCTTGACATTCCAAATAAAACTAAAGATAGTGAAAAGGCACGGTTGGATCTTAAAGCGATGAAGATTAGACCAAATTTGCTCCCCCGACAATATCGACTGGCACATACTTACCTCCGGTAAAGTACACATTATCGAGACAAGAAAAGAGAAAATTTTGTGAATGGCTTGCGTCCGTGAAAGTGCCAAGTGTGTACTCTTTCAACTTTAAACGGTTGGTGTCAATGAAGGATTTGAGGCTTATTGGAATGAAAACACATGATTGTCATATCTTGATGTAACAGTTATTACCTCTTGCATTGCGAGGAGTTTTAACGAAAGATGTGAGATATATAATTACAAAGTTATGCACATTTTTCAATGCAATATGCTCCAAGGTAATTGATCCACTTATGCTAGACTCGCTACAATCAGAAGTGGTGATGACTTTGTGCATGTTTGAGAAGTATTTCCCACCAGCCTTTTTTGATATAATAATCCACCTAACGGAGCACTTAGTTCGGGAAGTTAAGCTATATGGACCGGTTCATTTGAGGTGGATGTATCATTTCGAAAGATACATGAAGGTTTTGAAGGATTATGTGAAGAACCGAAATAAGCCGGATGGATGTATAGTGGAAAACTACATAGCCGAGGAATCAGTTGAATTTTGCTCTGAGTATTTGTCCAACGGGACCCAATAGGATTGCCAACGAGCGGGCTATTTACGTCGAAAGGACTATCCGTGCGCGTTCATTAACCAATAAATCAAGATGAATGGGAAAAATCTTGTCTGTATGTTTTGCATAATGCTAAGGAAGTGGAGCCTTACATTGAGGTTCACATGACGGAATTAAGAGATGTGAATCCAAGAAAAACAAGATGTGAGAAGTGGATTCAAGATGAGCATAACCGGACATTTTGGGAGTGGATAAGAAAAGATTTGCATATGAAGGCTGGCCATTCGGAGACGTAATGAAGCTAGCAAGAGGACCGTCATCGATAGTCACAAGATATACATTGTACTTTGTCAATGGTTAGTCCTTCTACACTTGCGAAAGAGATGAGAAGCATCCCATCTAAAATAGTGGTGTAAATCTTCATGCCGAATCTTTGTATATTTTATCTACAAAGGACAAGGACCCGGTATATGGTTCGACGAACTACTTTGGGTTCATTGAAGATATTTGGGAACTCGATTATTGCGACTTGCGGATAGCACTCTTTAAATGCAAGTGGGCTGACAATAATTTTGTTAAGATTGATAGGGACGGCGTGATAGTGGTGGACTTTAGACGGTTGGGATACAAAAATGATCTTTTCATTATGGTGTCGCAAGCAGTATAAGTCTTTTACACAACGGATCCCGACAATTTAGAGTTAACTTTAGTTGTGCCAATGAAGCAAAAATAATCGGGGATGGCAAAGAAGATATTGAAGATTGCACCGACATTCCATATTTCACAAACAGATTGCCACCGGTGGAGGAGATTGATGATTTGGATGATGATGCCTCATACTTGCTTCGTTTAGATGTCGAGTGAACTCGTGTTGATAAGAAGAAAAAAAAAAAGAAAAAAACTTGACAGTGTTTTTTTTTCGTTGTATATAATTTATACGTTGTATTAACTTTGTTAATTGTGCACATTATATTATTTATATATGCCTTTCTTTGAAAGAATACAAGAACCGGAGTTATTGATGGGCTGGTTCATGCATAACACACAGTTAATATAGGCCGCCTGTGGGATTATAGCTGGAAACAACAATAATTTAAAAAATTTCCGGTCACCATACCATGATGGTTTTTTAAAAAAACCGTCGTTGTATCTCACAAACCACGACGGTTTTCAGGAAAAACCATCGTGGTATCAAACTGCCCAGGACCACGATGGTTTTTTTGGATTTAAAAAAAAAATTTGTTTTAAGATTTCAGTTTTTAAAAAAATTAAAAAAATTATCTACCACGACGGTTTCTACAAAAAACCATCATGGTAGCCCAAGCCCACGATGGTTTTTTTGAATTTTAAATTTTTTTTTAAACTTTCGGTTTTTTTGAAAATAAAAACATTAAAAAAATTAGTACCTAGGTACCACGACGGTTTTAGAAACCGTCGTGGTTTCCGGGAAATTTTAAAAATTTCCCAGAAACCTTTCACGCGTATATTTAGGTGTCAATTTTACTCCCTATGTATAAAATCAAACTAAAAACCTCATTCCCTTCATTTCTCTCTCTCATTTTCGGCACTTTCCCTCATTCTTTCTCTTTGCTTGCCGTGCTTCTTCCCTCCATATTCTCTCTCTTTGCTTTGTCTCTCTTTGCTCCCATCTCCATTCTCTCTCTCTTCTACACCGCGTCCACGCCCTTGCCCCACTCCCACGCCGGCGCCCACGCCCACCCACGTTGTCACCCACTCCGATGCCCACGCCGTTACCCACTCTGGCGCCCATGCCTGCCCTCGCCCACACCCTCGCCCACTCGCACATGCCCTCGCACACACCCTCGCCCACGCCCTCGCCCACGCCTTTGCCCACGCCCTCGCCTACGCTGGTACCGATCGAGCGGCCCGTACCCACACTCGAGTTCTTGGTAAGTCAATGTCTCTCTTTCACTCAAAAGTTTATGGAAGTGAATTTGGTTGATTATAAACTTGTTTTTCAGTGATTGTTGATTGTTGTTGTGATTTTGGGTGAATTTTTCCGCGAAAATAAGTGTTGATTTTGCATGTTAAATTTTTGCATAGTACATGTTCGACAAAATACCTATTTGAGTGAGACTTAGTTTTGGATTGTTGTATAATGGTTGGGTGAGGCGATGGTTTACCAAATATTTCCGGAAAAAGTGTTGCTTTTGTGACTTATATGTTAGCATTTGACATGTTCGATAAAATGAGTCTTTGAGTTAGAATTAGTTTTAGATTGAATTAAATTGCTTTGTCTCTCTTGGCTCCCATCTCTATTCTCTCTCTCTCCTACGCCGCGTCCATGCCCTCACCCACGCCCACGGCGGCGCCCACACCCACCCATGCCGTCGCCCACTCCGGTGCCCACGCCATCGCCCATGCCTTCACCCACGCCCTCACCCACTCACCCACGCACATGCCCTCGCCCACGCTGTCGCCTACGCCGGTACCGATCGAGCCGCCCATACCCACACTTGAGTTCTTGGTAAGTTGATGTCTCTCTTTCACTCAAAAGTTTGTGGAATTGAATTTGGTTGATTATAAACTTATTTTTCGGTAATTGTTGATTGTTGTTGTGATTTTGGGTGAATTTTTCCATGAAAATAAGTGTTGATTTTGCATGTTAAATTTTTGCATAGTACATGTTCGACAAAATACCTATTTGAGTGATACTTAGTTTTGGATTGTTGTACAAAGGTTGGGTGAGGCGTTGGTTTACCAAATATTTCCGGAAAAAGTGTTGCTTTTGTGACTTATATGTTAGCATTTGACATGTTCGATAAAATGAGTCTTTGAGTTAGAATTAGTTTTAGATTGAATTAAATTGCTTTGTCTCTCTTGGCTCCCATCTCCATTCTCTCTCTCTCCTACGCCGCGTCCATGCCCTCACCCATACCCACGGCGGCGCCCACACCCACCCATGCCTTCGCCCACGCCCGCCCTCACCCACTCACCCACGTACACGCCCTCGCCCACGCCCTCGCCTACGCAGGTACCGATCGAGCCGCCCGTACCTATACTCGAGTTCTTGGTAAGTTGATGTCTCTCTTTCACTCAAAAGTTTGTGGAAGTGAATTTGGTTGATTATAAACTTGTTTTTCGGTAATTGTTGATTGTTGTTGTGATTTTGGGTGAATTTTTCCATGAAAATAAGTGTTGATTTTTCATATTAAATTTTTGCATAGTACATGTTCGACAAAATACCTATTTGAGTGAGACTTAGTTTTGGATTGTTGTACAATGGTTGGGTGAGGTGACGGTTTACCAAATATTTTCGGAAAAAGTATTGCTTTTGTGACTTATATGTTAGCATTTGACATGTTTGATAAAATGACTCTTTGAGTTAGAATTAGTTTTAGATTTAATTAAATTGCTTGGGTTATGCACAGAATTGGAGATTTTCTGAATAAATTGTTGATTTTGTGTGTTAAATTTTCGTATATGGCATGTTCGATAAAATGCCTTTTTGAGTTAGTTAAATTTTTAGATTTAATTAAATTGCTTGGGTAAGATACGGATTTGGGAATTTTCCAGAAAAAAGATTGATTTTGTGACTTATATGTTAGCATATAACATGTTCAATGAAATACATCTTTTATTAGGTTGTGTGTCATTTCTGTAATTAAGTAAAGTATATATTTAGTTGCACAGATTTACAATGATTTAATGTATGTTTTCGCTTGCTTTTTATGTGTTTGGGTGCTATGATTTTATAATGATTTAATGACAAAGATTTTTTGATTTTTAATGCGTTTCGGTGCGGAGTTACTTTAGATTGATTTAAAATGTCGCAAGATCACGAGGAGGCAAACTCAACTCAAACTCAAATTGGAAAACCACGACGAACCAACTCACCTAGATTAAATCCCAATGAAGATGGTAAACGAAGAGCAACTCTTATGAGAAGAGTTCATCAAGTTAAGACAAGGGGAGAATGAATTCAAGTTTCGTTTGACGTGAAAGGGCAACCATTAGGGAAGGAAGGAGATAAATTACAGAGTTGGATTAGAGTGCTTGCTCGAAAGCACATATCCATTTAGATATCTGACTTTAGAAGTGCCGATTTAACCCAAAGGAAAGAAAGAGTGTGGGTGGAAATCGTAACTTCTTTCACCATGGAGCTATCGTTTAAAAAAAAAAAAGCTTTAAAGTCATGTGCAGAGTCAGCAAAAAATTTTAGATATGATCTTTACCAAGCTTTTGTCAGGGATCAGATTGATGAAGAAAATGTTTGGCAACGACCGTCAAAAGTGGTTTACAATTACCTGACCATCAGCCAGGAGGATTGGGAAAAATTAATTGAGTATCGACGCACCTCGGAATTTAAAAGACTATCCGAACAAGGAAGTGAGATAAGAAAAACGAACAAATACGGATCAACGGGGTTGAGACGGAAATAAGAAACGTGACCAAGCTCATGTATGTGAATTACTTGGACAAAATGTGTAAATGGTTGAACTTCCAATTTCGTCATTTATCTTTACTAACGATAGTTATTAAACTACAGTTCAAAAAGACGGGATAATGGGCAGTGCAGCATACTAGGTGGCTGGACATGCACGTCAAACCCGAAAGAGAGTTCAAGAATGAAGCATTTAAAATTATTGTCGATACAATAGTAAGTTTTCGAGTCCATTTAAAATATATTCATCCCGTACACTCCTTTATGTTTACTAGTTGATAACATATTCTCTAATTATTACAGGATGACTTCAGTAAACAAGAGACACATGGGAGTTTCGAATCTGTGGGGACAAATGGCATATTGACCAAGGCATTAGGCAATGCCTAGTATTTGGGTCAGATTCGGGGTCAATCTAAGTTTGTCAAGTAGTCAGAATACTTCAACCATGTGCAAAGTTCAACGGAAAATGCTAAAGTCTCAGAGATAAAACGACAGCTTGCCGCATTAGAAAGAACTGTACAGGAACTTTGTGCGAAGTACAGTATCAACTGAGAGACAATGGCCGAGGAGATGACCGCATCGACTGTTGATGTACACAACAGCTTCAAGGCTAGTTGCACTCTGAATGAAAAAGAAGCTCGGCCGTCGGATCCGAAGCCCATGCCGAACGCAAGGAATGCTAGCTCTTTATTCCTGATTTAGTTAACGGAGGAGATATGCTTGTTGCAATCGGCAGGGCATACATGGACTGTGTTCCAACCGACACAGTCCATGGGATTCCTTTAGGTGAGGATAATATACGAGTGACAATTACAGTCCCAAAACTAAAACGTGCACTCCTACCTATTCCGATGAATGAAGCCACGTGTATTAAAGAAGCTGTCGGTGCATTTGTTGCTTGGCCGAAAAGATTAGTTGTCGTTCAAACAAGTTTGAGCCAGGAAAGTCTAGGACCCAGTCATGCTCCTGACCAAGAAGCTGAGGGAAACAAACGAACTAAAAAGAGAGCAGGGACGAAGAAAATACTGTCACAACAAGGTACAACAACAACCGGAGTAACAAAAACTACCTTCCTTCGACTTTAGTAAAATTCCCTTCGAATTGAGACCTTTGGCATATTACTCACAAAGTTCCATGCATGATGGTACCCAAATAATGTGCCCACTACAACAGTTCATCATTGGCGATGACATGCCCATATATATTGGGTTCGAAGATGTATACCATTTCATAACATTAAAAGAAATTAATGCAAACAGCATAATGGTTTATATCAGGTAATACATTTATCCTTAAAGAATTTAATAATTTATCCTTCTTAATCTTATATATATTGTTTTTGCGTAACAAGTTTGCGTAATTATTTTGCAGATACTTAGCGGATTGTTGTGCAAGAACATGTATGGATCAACGGTTCGAGTTTATTTCTCCAGTCCTTGTCTCACTAGTTCAACAGAATATAGATCGTGCCGCCTATGTTCGAGAGAGGGCCGAATATATTATACGGACCTTAAGAAACGCACCAAAGGGAAAGCAGTTTCTCATGCCATATAACAGCGACCAACATTGGATCTTGGCAGTTATTGATCCGGGGGATGACTCGGTCTTGTATTTTAATCCTCTAGGAAACGAACCGAATGATGATTTTAAAGATCTAATTATGATGTAAGTATTCTTTGATGTTCATATCTCTGATCAGACATAAAATAATTGTTGTTGTAATTGATTTGAAATTTGTCAAATTGTTAGGGCACTTACTGATTGGAAATTATTGGTGGGAAGAGGAAGAAGACAGCGACGCTGATAAGTGAGCTTTTACTCACTTATTTAATGTCTTGAAATTGGTTATTTTATAAAATCTTTAAGTTTTTAGGTTGGTTTAATGTGTTTGTGAGTGTTTCAGATAAACAAGGAAAAAAAATGGATTTTGGAAGAATTGGAGATGAAAATCAAGTTTTAGCTCGCAGCGGAGGCACGGACGCGCCTCTAAGGGCGCGCGTCTAGCCAGCGTGTGCCTAGCCACCGCGTGCCCTGCCACCGTGCGCCCAGCCAGCGCACGCCCAGCCACCGCGCGCCTTGCCACCTTGTGCCCAGAGCATGCGGCCGCACGCTCTCAGACCCGCTCTCGCGTGCTGAGGCGCGCCTTCTCTCCACCTGAAGCTCCCACGAACAAAAGGGGATCTGGAGCTAGAGAAAAGGGAGGAGGAAAATAGAGAGGAGTTGGGCAGGAGCTTGAGAGAGAGACCCAAAAACCTGGAGACAAAAAATAGAGACAATTTTCTAGGGTTTGAAGGTTTTGCTTAGAGATTGAAAGAGATTGGAGACTTGGGAGCTTGTTCTTCAACTAGTTCTTTTTCTTTCTACTATTCTCTCTCTTTGTAGCTCTTAAACTTGCATTTACTCTTTGATTCCGTGTTTAAATATGGGTTTGATGTTTTTTTCAAATTTGGTTATGAATTTGAGAATTTTGATGTCTAGATAAACTTTCTATGCTAGGGGGTATGATGTGGCTTTATGATGACTTTGTTATGATAAATTTAATGCTTGTTGATTGAATCCCACTCTGAATTGTTTGGGTTTCTCTATGCTTTTTTTTCCTAATTTTATTTACCATTAAATTAGAGTTGTTAGATATGTGAAATTAGGCTCGGAAGAGTTAATTTCGTATGTTTGGAATTAGGAAATACAACCCATTGTAATATTAAGTTCGGGAGGCTAATATGACTTGGGTAATCACTAGAGTAGGGTTGCGTAATGAATGCTTAATTGGTTGAGTTAATAGGGATATTAATTTGATTAAATTTTGCATATTATTTTACTCGGTACTCGGAAGAGGGAGTGAAATTAAAATTTATCACTTATGATTAATGATTTGAATGAATTCGATTAACAAGCCTAGAATTGGATAAGAAAAGTTAAGTTAAGTGAAATCAGAACCCCCTATCCTTACACACCATCGAGTTCCCTTCAATTCACAATTTCAATTGCTTTTATTTTGCTTAATCTTAGTTTAATTTAAGTACTTAATTTAGTTGCTTGTTTTAACTCCCTTTAATTTTGATAGCTTAGATAAAATTGAGTCATTTTAATTGTAGTACTTAGTTAGTTTTGTTAATTTCAATCTCTGTGGGACGATACTCGATAATTTGTCACTTTATTACTTGTAGCGATTCGTTCACTTGCAAGCACACACGAACAAAAACACGCAACAAGTTTTTGATGCCGTTGCCGGGGATTGAAAATTTTATTAATTCTAATATTAATGATTCGGTTTTAGTTTAGGCATTTATTTTATTTTAATTGTTTTAAGCTTGTCAAATTTGTGTCTGTGACAGCTCATGCGAAGAGCTCAAAATCCCAATCTAGTACCACTTGATCTCGAAATTGAACGAACACTTTGTCAAATCAGAAGGGAAAGGAGAAATCAAGTACGAGCTATGGGTGATCAGAATAATAATAACAATAATATTGGGCAACAGAGGGCAATTCGGGACTATTTCAAGCCTCCAGTTCAGGAACACTATTCGGGTATTCGGAGGCAGACTATCAATGCCAACAATTTCGAGTTAAAGCCTTCTTTGATCTTGATGGTTCGACAGAATCAGTTTGGGGGATTGCCTAATGGGGACCCGAACACTCACTTGTCCATGTTCTTGGAAGTGACTGACACGGTGAAGATTAATGGTGTCACTAAGGGCACCATTAGGTTGAAATTGTTTCCATTCTCTCTTCGGGACAAAGCTCGACAGTGGTTGATGTCTTTGTCAACAGGGAGTATTAGTACTTAGGAAGAGATGACTGAGAGGTTTCTTGCAAAGTTTTTCCCACTATCTAAGGCATCCCAGTTGTGGAGTGAGATTGGATCTTTCTGCCAGAATGACATTGAGCAGTTGTATGACTCTTGGGAATGGTTCAAGGACTTGCTTAGAAGATGTCCCCAGCATGGTTATGATGAGTGGATGTTGATTGATAGGTTTTATAATGGGTTGAATGGCCAATCGAGGACTATTATTGATAGCACTGCAGGTAGTTCATTGATGGCAAAGTCTATTCTAGAGGCCTATAATTTGCTTGAGGAAATGTCTACCAACAGTTATCAGTGGCCTTCAGAGCGCTCAATACCAAAGAAAACTATTGGTATTTATTATGTGGATCCATTGGTTTCATTGTCAGCACAGGTCTCAGCTTTGTCTAATCAGATTACAGCCTTGAATAATAGAGAAGCATCATCTAGCAGAGAGGCAGTGGCAGGTGTCAGTACATCTTTTACACAGGATGAGTACACTCAAGAGCAGGTTCAGTTTGTTAACAACAGAAACTTCAACTATAGACCCAATCATTTATCCACTCACTATCATCCTGGCTTGAGGAACCATGAGAATTTCTCTTATGCCAACAACAGAAATAGTTTGCAACCTCCTCAGCCGTAGCTAAAGTTGCAAAAATAAGAGCGGGCTTCAACCAACAAGCGGTGGAAAAGAAATCTTCAGTGGAAGATGTCTTGAGTACCTTCATTGTTGAGACTAGAGGGAGATTTAACAAGGATGAGGCTAGACTTGACAACATTGAGACACATTGTAACAACATGAATGCAACCATGAAGTCCCTGTTGGAAAAAACGGATCCGATATCGGAGTTACGGCGCAGCGTAAGTTTTAAAATTTTTTATGCCGTTTCGAAAAGAATCTCATGATGCATATAACAATAAATTAAATTCATGATCAAGCGTACCTTATTTCTCGGATTCCGGAATCATTAGAGCGTTTGACCAACGTGTCTTCTCTACTATTCTCGAGTTTCACGTCTCAGAGTGTGTGTGGGCACACGTTCTATGAATCCAAGCGACCGGTAATGTTTTCCGAAGTCTAGATCCCTCCTTCTCAATTCCGATGTTCCTCGTTGAGAATTTGATCCAACTTCTTTCTTCAAAACTACAAAATAGGAACCGGTTAACCTCCTATGAAAATTATTACTCGGTTTAACCTTCCTCACAGTTTTGATTCAATGGAATTTTCTCTCTTTTTCTTTCTCACAAGATAACCGAATTTTTGAAGTAGAAGAAAACCAAATTATTTTTCTCTTCTCTCTCAAAAACGTTTTTCTCTTGTAAAATACCAAAAATTGGTTTCTCAAGAATTCCTAGCCTTTATATAGAAGTCTAATCCTTTTCAAAATTTAATTCCTACTTGAAAAATAATTAATAATTATTTTTCTGGATAAATTTTGAACCAAAAGATCATACAACTTTAGGACTAGATTCATTGAACCTAGAAACGTTTTTCCAAGAGGAAATCTCCTCCAAAAATTCGGCCACTTTAGGATAAATCTAGATTGGTGGTTCAAATTTTAAATCAAGAATCTAGACTAGTGAAAAGATTCTAGTCCTATCTAGATTCAAATTTCTTTTAAACCTTTTTGAATTTAAATAAGATTCACTCATTTGAATTAATATTTTCCACAAACATCAACCATATTAATTAATTTAAATAAATGGAATATTTAAATTTTTTTTTTCAAAAATCCGTGCACCACATGTAAAGGATAAAAAAAAATTCATCAAATAATCTCCATTATTTAAATCAATTAATAATTTAATGTTAGGAATATATTTGAACAATTTTGAAACAAAATTTTCTTCTCTCCACCTATCTAAAACCGTGCACCTCTTTTAGATTAGGAGAGAAAAATTTTGTTTTCCAAAATTAAATAATTCAAACACAATCTTATTTCAAAATTCAAGTTAACCAATCACGTGTTGACAAATCATATTATTTGTCTACACAAATCCTACATGTCCAATCCTTTTCCGGATTGCATGTTAGAGAGTATCATGTCTTAATAGACATTACAAAATTCCATTTAAATTTACCGATCTCTTTAGGAACAAATCCCGAGACGCTATTTAGAACTATATGAGCTAGTAGAGGGACCCGATGGAAATATGTAAAGAGGCTCCTATAATTGTGAAAAATTAATCCCAGACTAATTATTCATCAATTATCAACTTCAAAACTATTCCACTAAAAGTTTGAAGCTGAACTCCTGTTTACATACCGTATTACGAAAGCTCTCTCACGCAGTGCTTCTTCCATGATTTATTCATCGCTTGTTTAATCCCCATATGTTATCCATGATTGAATTAAGGACTTTTTCCGTTTTACCTTTTCAATCATTTTAACTTAACGTTCCATTATTCTCCATTGAAAGAACCACCAATTGTAAAACCATACAATTGGTAAACCATCAGAGAACACAAAGTAAACCGATGGCCAAGATCTTGTTATACTATCTTTCAATCCCCGAATAATGCCTTTAAGTAGATATCATGTACTATCGTTAAGATAGCTATGGATTCCATATCTATGAATCTTGATTTCTCTATCCATAAGTCATGCACCCAAAACACAAGTATATTGACCATAAATTAACAGTGTCTCACCTGTAGTGCATTAAAGTACATAAGTCATGGATACGAACTCAAGTAATCATTTCAGGATTAAGATTAATACAGAATGATAATCAAAGCTTCATTGATTCTTATAAACGGAATTATTAAACCGAATCAATTAACACTTTAGGTCCAATCCAATGTCATACCTCAATACTGGTATACATTAAAGTTTCCACTCGGAACCAATCCGATGGTCAAGACAAACCATCCCTCCAAGGAAGTAGACAACTTGTACAATCTTATCATGAATAAGATCCCCAAATCTTATTCCATCGATTGCGGACTATTTATTTTGACTGTTATCAAATTACCATGTCTTCTATGTATACCCCGTATACATATGGTAATCCGATATATTTCCAACAGTCAAGGAGTATTTTATGTTTGCTCAACCATACAATCAACAAATGAAAGTAAATAGGACACAACTTATTAAACATGAATAACCTCCTCTTATTAATATCAAAATGTCATATTTACAGAAAATCCCTAATATTGATTTTCTATCCTTAGGGCACATATAGATCCCAACAATCTCCCACTTGCCCTAAGCGAGTAAATGTGACATATTACGCATCCCCATGCCTTCGACGTGTTCTTCGAATCTTCTGGCCACCAAAGTCTTCGTGAACGGGTCGGCAAGATTGTCCTCTGATGCGATTTTACAAACCGTCACATTTCCACTCTCAACAAAGCCTCTGATGATGTGATATTTTCTGTCTATGTGCTTACTCCTCTTATGATGCCTAGGATCCTTGGTATTAGCTACTGCTGCACTGTTATCACAGTGAAGCACCATAGCTTTATCCATACCAGGAACGACCTCAAGGTCATTAAGGAACCTGCGAAGCCATACCGCTTCCTTTGATGCCTCACTGGCTGCCACATACTCGGCTTCCATGGTCGAGTCAGCAATGCAAGATTGCTCAATACTCCTCCACACAACGGCACCACCTCCAAGGGTAAAGACAGAACCTGAAGTCGATTTCCTTGAATCCTGATCTGATTGAAAATCAGAATCTGTGTATCCTATAAGAACAAGGTCCTGACTGAAATACACTAGCATATAATCCCTCGTTCTCCGTAGATACTTGAGTATATGCTTGACCGCAGCCCAATGGTTCGGTCCTGGATTCGACTGATATCGACTTACCATACCAACTGCAAAACAAATGTCAGGCCTTGTGCATAACATAGCGTACATTAGACTACCTACCGCAGATGCATAAGGTACATTTTTCATACGCTCCCTTTCTTCCGATGTCTTGGGACAGTCATCTCTAGAAAGCTTGATTCCAATCCTGAAAGGTTGGGCACCTTTCTTGGAATCTTTCATAGAAAACTTTTCAAGTACTTTATCAATGTATGAAGCTTGGGAGAGTGCTATCGTTTTGTTCTTTCTATCTCTAAAGAGTTGAATTCCAAGAACATAACTAGCTTCTCCTAAGTCCTTCATGTCAAACTGTTTGGCTAACCAAACTTTGACAGATGATAACATTGCCACATCGTTTCCAATAAGCAATATATCATCCACATAAAGTATTAGGAAAACCACTTTCTCGTTCTTGATACATTTATAAACACATGGTTCATCAATGTTTTGTTCGAATCCATAGGTTTTGATTGCTTGATCAAACCTAATATTCCAAGAACGAGATGCTTGCTTTAATCCATAAATGGATTTAAGCAACTTGCATACCTTATCTTCTTGGCCCTTTGCCTTGAACCCGTCTGGTTGTATCATATAGATATCTTCCTCAAGAGAGCCATTCAAGAAAGCTGTCTTGACATCCATTTGCCAGATCTCATAATCGAGAGCAGCCGCAATGGATAAAAGAATGCGGATTGACTTGAGCATTGCTACAGGTGAGAAGGTTTCTTCATAATCGATTCCTTCTTTCTGCGTATAGCCCTTTGCTACAAGTCTTGCCTTGAAAGTTTCCACTTTCCCATCCACACCTCTTTTCCTCTTGTATACCCACTTACACCCAATCGGTTTTATGCCTTGGGGTAAGTCTACAAGTTTCCAGACCCCATTGGAATCCATAGATTCCATCTCGGTGTTCATAGCCTTTTGCCAAAGACTAGAATCAACATCCTCCATAGCTTCTTTGTACGTAGCCGGATCATCAACATGTTCTATGGATTCTGCTTCAAAAACTTCACCATTGAACATGTACCTTTCAGATTCCCTGATAATCCTCCCACTACGACGAAGCTCCCGTGGTTGTTGATTCTCTAGTGTTTTTTCCACAGGGTTTTCTGTGACTTTAGGAATTTCCAAATCCGAAGTCATCTCCTCAAGCACCACTTTGCTACGAGGTTTAAAGTCTTCCATATAACTTTCCTCCAGGAATGTTGCATGTGTAGAAACAAAGACTTTATTTTGCTTCGGATTATAGAACAGACCACCTTTTGTCCCTTTTGGATAGCCAACAAACAAGCATACTTCTAATCGTGACTCCAATTTCTTCGCTTCCTTATCCAGGACGTGTGCTGGACAACCCCAAATTCGAATATGATTCAAATTAGGTTTCCTACTCATCCATAACTCGTAAGGAGTTTTAGGAACCGATTTGGAGGGAACGTTATTCAGAAGATAGCATGCAGTTTGTATGGCGTGCCCCCAAAATGACAAAGGTAATGTGGAATAACTCATCATAGACCGGACCATATCCAATAGGGTCCTATTTCTTCTCTCAGCTACACCATTCTGTTGAGGAGTACCAGGTGCAGTTAACTGGGATTGTATCCCATTCTTTATCAAATATCCTAAGAACTCATCCGATAGGTATTCCCCACCTCGATCCGATCGAAGTGTCTTAATGGACTTTCCTAATTGCTTCTCCGCTTCAGCCCGAAATTCTTTGAACTTGTCAAAGGCTTCGCTTTTGCGGGTCATTAAATAGACATATCCATACCTTGAGTAATCATCAATAAAAGTGATATAATACTCATACCCACCACGTGCTTCTATGTTCATGGGACCACAAACATCCGTATGCACAAGTTCTAAAAGTTCCTCGACACGATTATCCTTAGCAGCAAAGTGCCGTTTAGTCATCTTACCCTCCAAACAGGATTCACATTGTGGCCAAGGTTCAACCTCATACAAGTCAAGACTTTCCTCCTTTACCATCCTTTGAATTCTGTTAAGGCTTATGTGACCAAGTCGTAAATGCCAAAGATATGATTTGTTAGAGTGAGAAGACTTAAGTCTTTTAGAGTTCTTTTCCAACTCTGTATCAAGCAGTGAGTGCATCTTAGGTTTGATAAAATAAAGATTTCCATGCATCCATCCATTACAGATAAGAGAATTGTTTTTCCTAATAACAACTTTATTATTAAAAGAAACTGAATAAGAATCTTTAATCAAACAAGCTACCGAAATTAGGTTCCTCTTAAAACTAGGAACATAAAAACAATGTCTCAAAACAATAAACCTAAATTCATCAAAATAAAGATGCACTTCTCCCACTGCTTCAGCTCGCACTAACGTCCCATCACCGGTTCTTAACGTGAAGTTCTCCTCACGCAGACTTCTCGTTACCTTGAACCCCTGCAGAGAAATACAAACATGGTTAGTGGCTCCAGAATCTATAACCCAATTGTCCTTAGATTCTTCCACTAAACAACCTTCAAGATACAGGACATTGAAATTACCTTTCTGCTTTTTCAAAGCCAGGTATTCTCGGCAATCCTTCTTGAAATGTCCTTTCTTCCCACAGTGAAAGCACTTAACCTTTTTGGGATCCACCTTTCGCTTCTTAGTCTTGGTAGACTTCTTAGAAACAGGTGCATTTCCTTTGTTCTTCCCCTTTTCCTTCTTCCTTTTAGGATTAGGAGCAGGCGAACTAGGTTCAGCCACATTTGCCTCAGCCTTAGATCCAAAACCCTTAAAAATGTTCTCAAAAGCTTGCAACTCTTTCATCAATTCCGTTAAAGACATCTTCTTCCGGTTAAGGTTGTAGGATGCCTGAAACAAATCGAAATCCTTGGATAAGGTTTGGAAAACCCATAACCAATTGAGTTGCAGCATCGATCTCAGCCCCATTTGTCTGAGCCTCAGACAAATAAGCCATAACTTTCATCATGTGCTCCTTAATGGGAGTTCCAACCTTCTGCCTACAGTTCATGAGACCTTTGATAGCATCGGTCTTAGCCTGGATAGTTTGTTCACCAAACATCTCCTCCAGGTTATCCATGATCTGCCTAGCAGTTTGATGTTCCTCATGCTGTTTCTGGAGCACGTTAGACATGCTCGCCTGAATATAGCACATGGCACTTAGGTTAGAATTGTCCCAGCGCTCAAGCGCTACAAATTCCCTATCAGGAGCATCGATCGCAGGCGCAGGTGGTCTAGGTTGGGTTAGGACAAAACTGTGTTTCTCAAAGTTTAGGACGATAAGCAAGTTCCTTTTCCAGTCATTAAAGTTTTCGCCAGTTAATTTGTTTTGCGTAAGTATCACAGATAAAGGGCTCGACATTTTGATCTATAATAAGAAAACATGTTATAAGTACGAGCAAACATCCTATCAATTTATAAAATATGATTTTGTAATGAAACATAAAGATCTATATGCAATCTAAATGTTCATGTGTAAAACCCTTAAAACACATACCTTACAACGATAATTCCTAGCTTCTGCTTTCTAAGCTACCGAGGGTAGTCATAGAATAACTAGCCAAGAACACGGATCCCTTCCGATTAATACATATTCGTCCATGGAGCAAACTCCATTAAATATATATTAACTATCGTTTATTTGGCCACTACTTTATATATCAGAGCCTCGAGGGAGGATTAATAAATAAAGTAGCATGAGTGTATAACCATCGTTTCCAATTTTGAATCCATATTTTACATCCGTCACCGAGGGGTGATCTAAACATAAAATATGCCCAAAATTGTTATCCTTTCGGAAATCCAAATCAGTGTGCGCTCTAGGTAAGATACCTATCCGAAGGGAATTCCCGGGTCAAAACCGAGTAGTAGGCACTACCATGCGTAACTATTGGACCAACGATGGAGACCGTAGGTCTTAGTATATAAAACCTTCTCCCACTCAATCTTTTAAATTTGGGTTTTGTTTTTCATACATAAACAATATTTATTGAGTGGCACTCCCTAGTCTATATGGCATGTTATCAATACATCACGAAATAGTATAACATATTAATCTAGCAACACATCATCCATGGTTTGCAAAATATGTAAATAGCCGTGGATCATGATTCCATCCTAGAAAAGAAAATTGCAAAATTTACAAAAATTAACCGAAACATATATCGGCCTTCATTTGTAGATCCATGCCTTGTATCCTTCTTCAATGTGTCTTCTTTCTCCAATATCACATCTTTTACAATTTAAATTTAAAATTCAAATTTCAAAAAGATTCTATGTGATTTTTAATTTTAATAAAAATTACAAAATATCAAAATTTAAATAAAAAATCCGGTTTATTAAATTTTAAAATTCAAAAAAAAAAATTTCAAATTTCAAATTTCAAATTTAAATATCAAAATTTTAAAATTCATAATAATATCCATTAAATTTAAATTTAAATTTTTAATTTTGATTTTCAAATTATCAAGATCACATATCATTGGAGAATTAAATTTTCAAAAAAAATTTTGTGATTTTTTTTTTTATTTTTTTTATTAAAAAAAACGTTTTTTTTTAATTGAAAATAACAAAAAACACAAAATCACATCCTTTGAAATTTACATACCTTCGTTCATCTTCAATCTCCTCGAATCCATTGTATCCCGAATTTTACAAAAAAA
>CM046373.1:11673446-11701424 GCA_025413025.1 Ficus hispida
AATGAAGGGAATGAGGTTTTTAGTTTGATTTTATACATAGGGAGTAAAATTGACACCTAAATATACGCGTGAAAGGTTTCTGGGGAAATTTTTAAAATTTCCCGGAAACCACGACGGTTTCTAAAACCGTCGTGGTACCTAGGTACTAATTTTTTTAATGTTTTTATTTTCAAAAAACCGAAAGTTTAAAAAAAATTTAAAATTCAAAAAAACCATCGTGGGCTTGGGTACCATGATGGTTTTTTGTAGAAACCGTCGTGGTAATATTTTTTTAATTTTTTAAAAACTGAAATCTTAAAACAAATTTTTTTTTTAAATCCAAAAAACCATCGTGGTCCTGGGCAGTTTGATACCACGATGGTTTTTCCTGAAAACCGTCGTGGTTTGTGAGATACAACGACGGTTTTTTAAAAACCATCATGGTATGGTGACCGGAAATTTTTTAAATTATTGTTGTTTCCAGCTATAATCCCACAGGCGGCCTATATTAACTGTGTGTTATGCATGAACCAGCCCATCAATAACTCCGGTTCTTGTATTCTTTCAAAGAAAGGCATATATAAATAATATAATGTGCACAATAACAAAGTTAATACAACGTATAAATTATATACAACGAAAAAAAAAACACTGTCAAGTTTTTTTCTTTTTTTTTTTCTTCTTATCAACACGAGTTCACTCGACATCTAAACGAAGCAAGTATGAGGCATCATCATCCAAATCATCAATCTCCTCCACCGGTGGCAATCTGTTTGTGAAATATGGAATGTCGGTGCAATCTTCAATATCTTCTTTGCCATCCCCGATTATTTTTGCTTCATTGGCACAACTAAAGTTAACTCTAAATTGTCGGGATCCGTTGTGTAAAAGACTTATACTGCTTGCGACACCATAATGAAAAGATCATTTTTGTATCCCAACCGTCTAAAGTCCACCACTATCACGCCGTCCCTATCATCTTAACAAATTATTGTCAGCCCACTTGCATTTAAAGAGTGCTATCCGCAAGTCGCAATAATCGAGTTCCCAAATATCTTCAATGAACCCAAAGTAGTTCGTCGAACCATATACCGGGTCCTTGTCTTTGTAGATAAAATATACAAAGATTCGGCATGAAGATTTACACCACTATTTTAGATGGGATGCTTCTCATCTCTTTCGCAAGTGTAGAAGGACTAACCATTGACAAAGTACAATGTATATCTTGTGACTATCGATGACGGTCCTCTTGCTAGCTTCATTACGTCCGAATGGCCAGCCTTCATATGCAAATCTTTTCTTATCCACTCCCAAAATGTCCGGTTATGCTCATCTTGAATCACTTCTCACATCTTGTTTTTCTTGGATTCACATCTCTTAATTCCGTCATGTGAACTCAATGTAAGGCTCACTTCCTTAGCATTATGCAAAACATACAGACAAGATTTTCCCATTCATCTTGATTTATTGGTTAATGAACGCGCACGGATAGTCCTTTCGACGTAAATAGCCCGCTCGTTGGCAATCCTGTTGGGTCCCGTTGGACAAATACTCAGAGCAAATTCAACTGATTCCTCGGCTATGTAGTTTTCCACTATACATCCATCCGGCTTATTTCGGTTCTTCACATAATCCTTCAAACCTTCATGTATCTTTCGAATGATACATCCACCTCAAATGAACCGGTCCATATAGCTTAACTTCCCGAACTAAGTGCTCCGTTAGGTGGATTATTATATCAAAAAGGCTGGTGGGAAATACTTCTCAACATGCACAAGTCATCACCACTTCTGATTGTAGCGAGTCTAGCATAAGTGGATCAATTACCTTGGAGCATATTGCATTGAAAAATGTGCATAACTTTGTAATTATATATCTCACATCTTTCGTTAAAACTCCTCGCAATGCAAGAGGTAATAACTGTTACATCAAGATATGACATAATGTGTTTTCATTCCAATAAGCCTCAAATCCTTCATTGACACCAACCGTTTAAAGTTGAAAGAGTACACACTTGGCACTTTCACGGACGCAAGCCATTCACAAAATTTTCTCTTTCTTGTCTCGATAATGTGTACTTTACCGGAGGTAAGTATGTGCCAGTCGATATTGTCGGGGGAGCAAATTTGGTCTAATCTTCATCGCTTTAAGATCCAACCGTGCCTTTTCACTATCTTTAGTTTTATTGGAATGTCAGCAATGTGTCCACTATCGATTCACAAACATTTTTCTCAATATGCATAACATCTAAGCAATGATGAACGTAAAGTGACTTCCAATATGGAAATTCATAGAAGATTGACTTCTTCTTCCACGGTCCATCGACAACTGGAGCCTTACGTTTTCTCTTTCCCAAAACTACTTTTACATCTTTAACCATCTCAAATACATCTTCACCAGACAAAATCCGAGGAGGGGTTCTTTCGTTGGTATTACCATCAAAGCCTTCTTTTGTTTGCGGTATCGATGATTTTTTGACAAGAATCTCCCATGACCAAGGTAAATAGTTTTCTTACCATTCTTCAATCAGATGGAAGATGTTTCCTTCCTACAAACTGGACAACCTATAGAACTCTTCACAGATAACCAGATAGATTGTCAAGTGCAGAAAGTCATTGATTGACCAAATCAACATTGCATGAACATTGAATGTGTCTTGACGGTGAGAATCTCTAACTTGTAAACCATCTTCCCACAAGCTTTTGAGGTCATCGATTAATGGTGTCAAGTACACGTCAATGTCATTCCCCGGTTGTTGAAGGCCTGAGATCAATAATGTCAACATCAAGAACTTCCGCTTCATGCATAATTCTAGAGGGAGATTGAAGTTGACAAATATGACTGGTCAAGTACTATGCCGACTACTCATGTTACTATGTGGGTTCAATCCGTCCGTCGACAAACCGAGACGTAAATTCCTTGGTTCTACACTAAAATCTAGATGATTGTCATCAAAGGTCTTCCATTGTGGTACGTCGGCCAGATTCCTAAGTTTGCCATCGTCAATACGTTTATCATGGTACCATGTCAAATTCTTAGCATGCTCGACATTATAGAATAAACAACGCAAACATAGAGCCGATGGAATTTACCATAATACCTTAACCGGCACTCCTTTTCTACCATTCGATGGTATCTTGCACTTCTTCCATCTTGACTCGTTACAAACCGGACATTCATATAAATCTTCATATTCTTTCCAGTAAAGGACGCAATCATTTGGACAAGCATGTATCGTTTCATATTTCATTCCTAAAGTGCTCAACGTCTTCTTCGCCTCGTACATACTAGGTGGCACTTTGTTATTATCCAGTAGAAGATTTTTAGAAATTCTAAAAGAGTCGTGAAACTAGAATTTGTTCATCCTTCCGATGCTTTCATAATCCATAATTTAATCAGTACCCCTAATTTCGTATATTTTGTACACTCGACATACAAAGGCGTTTCGGCATCATTAATCGTTGCCTCAAATAATCCGAATGGTGCACAAAGTTTTCTTCCAAATCATTTATCATATTGAACATATTATCACGAACGTCTTCCTTAACAATAGGCTCTTTACCTTTAGTACTCGTCGATGTATATTTAATACTAAAAAAATCTTCGTCATGTAAATACCATGTTTGGTAAGAACAAATAATCCCATAAGTGCGCAAATGCCCTCTAATATCATCAATGGAATGAGATCTATGATTACCACAAATTTGACACGGACACGGAATCTTATCATCTTGTATGTGAGCTTTGGCAGATGACAAAAATTCTTTAATAGCATCTTTAAATGCTTTAGACAATCTATCAAACTTCATCCACTTCCTATCCATAATTTGTAAATCCCAAATAAAAAAATTAAAATACTTAATTAGAAGTCAAAGTACTCTATTTTAACATGTATATATATCATTTTCATTAATTAACATTGGCCCATTAATTGATCAACAATTAAAAATTGAAGTAGCATAACAAAACTAATTAAAATACAAAACCATCTAAAACTATAATTAATTAAGTCTAAATACGGGGGAAAACAACATTTCTTGATCACTTAATTTAACACCCATTGCACAATTTAACTCTAAATGGATCCCAAAACATATATATTTAAAAAAACACCTTAATTATAAAATCATACAAATCAATAATATTAATACTAATTAATTAAGGAAAACATACAACAACAAGAATATGTTAATTAGTTATCACTTACGGAGAGATTATAATGATGGATATAGTAGATGGTGTTGGTGACGACCAATATTGGTGTACTAATTGTTTTCGGAGCGATCTGATGTTATTTTAGGATATGCAGAGTTATTGATGTGAAAAATTAAGGGTAACAACTCTCGGCATTTTATCTAATTTTTTCGCGAGTTTTGCACGACGGTTTTTTAAAAATGGTCGTGGAAGCTTCAAACTTCCACGACCATTTCTAGAAAACCATTGTGGAAGCATCCCGTCGTGCAAGCGGGATGCTTCCACAATGGTTTTGAAGTCGTGAAAGTATCCCGCTTCCACTACAGTTTTGAGTAACTACGTGGAATCATTAGATTCCATGACGGTTATTAAAAAACTTTCAGCTTCCATGATGGTTTTCGGATACTCTGTTTCGTTCTGTGTTTTTGCGCATTTTACACGACAGTTTTTTAAAAAACGGTCGTGGAAGAGCCATCGTGGAATCCACATTTTGAAGTAGTGTCCGTTGATCTCATGAGGTCATTGCCGTTGTGTCAAGATTTAAGAGATGAAATTCGACAGAGAGAGAGAGAGAGAGAGAGAGAGAGGTAGAATGAGGGAGAGGGGAGGGAGATTGGAGAAAGAGCTAACGTTTTTTGAGAACTTGACAGAATGCTCTTTTAAGACTTGTTGAGAACAATTTGGTACATTCAGTCCTACAAATTCGATTTTTCCAACATGTTGGACCGGAAACTTTTCTCATCTTCATTTAGAGATTCTGTATAATGTGAGTCAAAACAAAAGAAACAAAATTAAAATTAAAGTAACAGTTTTACTACTATTGTTACTACCACACATAGGATTCTATACAAATAGACATGTTTGTAATATTTTGGTCCCCTTTCTACTTTTTTTTTTCCCTCAGCAAAACTTACCTTGAACTCTTAAAAAGAGTAGTACAAAGGGTCTTCTTTTGTTTTTGTTTTTTTTATTAGCAAAACTTACCTTGAACTCTTCTTCTTCTTCTTCTTCTTCTTTATTTAAGGAATCTGTTAGCTACAGTTAAAAAAATGAGAGGTTTAATAGGTTAGTTGATCCCTAAATAATTATATATGCATATGACATTTCGATTCCATTCTCTTAAAAAGGTACAAAAATTTCCTTTTTTTTAATGTAGTATGGTTAATGACAATGAATGAACTAAAAAGTATAAATAAATCATCACTGTACTGCAATGGCATTGAAATCAACCCGTCTACTTGGCACTACTCCTAGCACCACCTATGGGGATTAAAATAATAAAACGTGAGTAATGAGCTTATAAGATACAATGACTCATTCAAAATATTTAAAATTAAAATGGGAGAAAGGGTTATCACAACAATTAACAAAGCTCCATGAAAATAAAACTATACAGATTTAGATTACAGCTAAAAACATCGTTATTTGAATTTTAAACACCGAAACAGGAGCTGGTTGGACCAATCCAAGGACCTGCCAGCAATCTACCTCTGTCTGGTTGACTGATCATACACGTCCGGTTAACTGGACAAGGAAAGATTGTCTTGTCCAATTCTAGACTCGTTCGGTTGACCGGCCCATCACGGCACTGAAGGTTCCCAGCTTCGACCCGACCTACAAAAAAGCTCAAATCCAATTCCAATAGTTCCTGGATATTTCAAAAAACAAATAAACAATTATCAAAGCCTAAATAACTAGATTAAAACTCAAAATCATCAAAATCAATTATGAAATTTAAGGTTTCTAAAACTTAAGAAAAATTTGAAAATAAAATTCAAACTCAAACTATTGAATTAAAAAACGAGTTTCAAACGAATTAGAAATGCTTTTAACTTTTGGATACACTACTACAAAATGTGGATTTCACGACGGAACTTCCACGACCATTTTTAAAAAACGGTCATAAAAAGTTAGCCAAAAACTCGAGGCGGAACACGGTTTCTGGAAACCGTCGTGGAAGCCGACGATTTCCAGAAACTGCCATGGAAGGCTGGGACTTCCACGACAAAATTGGAAAGTCATTTTAGAATTTTTATGAAAATAGAATAAGAGTCTAAGCTAAATATAATCATAATCTAAAGGTAGCCATTAAACATAGTCTAAAAAAATGGATCAATCGGTGGAGTCATTCCAATTCAGGGATTTAATTCGGTATAAATATTCAAAAATAAAGTCGGGAGTGCCTTCTTTGTAAACATGAATAGATACAGTGTAGGATAACCCCAAGGGGTTATGGGTTTTTATCTACCAATTGGGGCCCTCCCTTCACCACCCCCATAGGGATGGTCTACAGGGTTCATAACTACTCCTCTTACTACAGGACGCTTACCCCTGGCTTCCACGACGGTTTCTAAAATATCGTCGTGGTAGATGCGAAGGAGGAAAATTTTCCAATTTTTTTTATCAAAAAAATTTTTTTTTGACCTATCACGACGGTTTTTTCAGAAAACCGTTGTGGTAGATTTACCACGATGGTTTTTTCAAAAAACCATCATGGTAGGTCAATATTTTTTTTTTAATTTTCACCCTACCACGACGGTTTTTTCCAAAAACAGTCGTGATATGTATGAATGCGGGAATTTTAAAAATTTTTGAAATCGTTCAACTTTTTGGAGCGTATATTAAAACCCAAAACAATACCCTCTTTCCCACCCTATTACATTCCGAGTATTTTTCACTCTCTAATACAAACTCTAACTCCAAACCCAAAACCACCCATATCCTCCCTCCATTTATCTCTCTCCGCTCCCTCTCTACATTCTCGCCGTCATTCCTCTCTCTCTCTCTAACTCCGAGCCTTTTTCCCTCTCTTTAGCCGCCATTCCTCTATCCTACATTCTCTACCACTCCGCCCGTACCCATGCTCAACAATCCGGTAAGTTGAAATGTATCTTGCTTGGGTAAGGCACGGATTTTGGGAATTTTCCATCTAAAATGTTGATTTTGTTGATTGTGGTTGTTGATTATGAAATTTCCGTACAAAATGTCAAAAATCCACAATATTCCTTCCAAAATGTTGATTTGGGAATTTTCCGTAGAAAATTGTCCAAAATCCATCCTTTCGGTGATTGTTGATTGTCGTTGTGATTTAGATTGCTTTAAAATTGATTGGGTAAGGCATGGATTTGGGAATTTTCCAGAAAAAATATTGATTTTGTGAGTTAAATTTTCCGGATTTGCCATCCGTGGGAAATTAAATGAATTCACAAAATTTTTTATTTCGGCGGACCCTACTACGACGGTTTTTCTGTAAAACCATCGTGGTAGGTCCGCCTATCATGACGATTTTTTGTGTAGTACCGTCGTTGTATGTTCTTAAATATCCACATTTATGCCCTATTTTTTGCCTATTCCACGACGGGTAAAAAACCGTCGTGGAATCTGAAAAGATTCCACAACGCTGGATTCCACGACGGTTAGAAAACCGTCGTAGAAATGTTACTATGACGGTTAAAAACTGTCGTGGTATCCACATTTTGTACTAGTGATAGAAGTTTTCGAAGAGTTGGTTTGCTATCTTTTGAGCGACAAAATGAAAGGAAGGGAGAGAAAGTAGAGGGAGAGAAGCTTAGATGAGAGAGGGGCTGAGGGGGAGAGAGAGAGTGCGAGAGAGGGAGAGATAGGGCTAAGAGGATAAATGAAAACCCGAGGGTGAAGAAACGCTGGTTTTTATAAAGGAAATTTATGCTCTAGTTTGGGTGGCAGCCATTTTTTTAGCAGAAAATGGGGTTTAGCATTTCAAGGCGAAAGGTGGTAGAAATGGTGATTGTTGATTGTCGTTGTGATTTAGATTGCTTTAAAATTGATTGGGTAAGGCATGGATTTGGGAATTTTCCAGAAAAAATATTGATTTTGTGAGTTAAATTTTCCGGATTTGCCATCCGTGGGAAATTAAATGAATTCACAAAATTTTTTTTTTCGGCGGACCCTACTACGATGGTTTTTCTGAAAAACCGTCGTGGTAGGTCCGCCTATCATGACGATTTTTTGCGTAGTACCGTCATTGTATGTTCTTAAATATCCACATTTATGCCCTATTTTTTACCTATTCCACGACGGGTAAAAAACCGTCGTGGAATCTGAAAATATTCCACAACGCTGGATTCCACGACGGTTAGAAAACCGTTGTAGAAATGTTACTATGACGGTTAAAAACCGTCGTGGTATCCACATTTTCTACTAGTGATAAAAGTTTTCGAAGAGTTGGTTTGCTATCTTTTGAGCGACAAAATGAAAGGAAGGGAGAGAGAGTAGAGGGAGAGGAGCTTAGATGAGAGAGGGGCTGAGGGGGAGAGAGAGAGTGCGAGAGAGGGAGAGATAGGGCTAAGAGGATAAATGAAAACCCGAGGGTGAAGAAACGCTGGTTTTTATAAAGGAAATTTATGCTCTAGTTTGGGTGGCAGCCATTTTTTTAGCAGAAAATGGGGTTTAGCATTTCAAGGCGAAAGGTGGTAGAAATGGCGATTCTGCAGGTGTTCGGTCAACTAGTGAGGAAGGTCCCATTGACCGATTAGGGCCATTTTGTTAATTTCAGGAAAGTTCGAGTGTAAAAATGTAATTTCTGAAAAATATTATCAAAACATGAAATTATGAAAGTTTAAATGCATGTTAATTATTTTAAACACATTCTAGCACACTAATTAATCCAATTTAGGTTAATTAAACACAATTAATCTAACAGATATTACAGCTCTATCCTTCTAAAAGAAATTTCATCTTCATAATTTAAATGTATCTTCGTCACTAAATAGGTAAGGGTAACATTCTTGCATCTTAGACTCTAATTCCCAAGTCGCTTCCTCCATACCGTGGTGTTGCCATAGCACCTTGACTAATGGGATCTCACGATGACGTAAGCTCTTTATCTTCTAATCGATGATCTGGACATGGACGTCCTTGTAAGACGTATCTTCTTGGATTGGTATATCATACCATTGCACAAGGGCATTTGGGTCAGGCTGACACTTGCGAAGCATCGAAACATGGAATACATCATGCACATGTGACAACTTTGGTGGTAGAGCAAGATGGTAAGTAATGACACCAACTCGCTGTACGATCTGAAACGATCTAATGTATCTTGGAGCTAACTTTCCCTTAGTTCCAAAACGCATAATAACCTTTCTTAAAGATACCCTCAAAAGAATACAATCGTCCTCCTCAAACTCTAGAGGTCTGCGCTGCTGGTCAGCTTAACTCTTCTGACAACTTTGAGCTGCCCGTAAGAGTTCTCGGATAATAGGGATCTTCTCATTATTATCTAGAATATCATCAGGTTCAGTAAAAGGTCGATCCTCGTGCTGAAGCCAATAAACTGGTGATCTGCTTCGAACAATGCCATCTTGATACTAGACAGATAGCTATTGTTGTAGGCGAACTCGACCAAATGTTGATACTTCTTCCAATTTCCACCGAAATCCAAGATACAAGTGCGAAGCATATCCTCAATAATCTGAATAACTCACTCAGACTGACTGTCAACCTACGGGTGAAACATGATATTGAACTTTAGCTCGGTTCCTAGGGCCTCTTGAAAACTCCTCCAATATCTCATGTTGAAACATGTGTCACAATCGAATATGATGGATAACAACACTCTTTGAAGTCGAACAATGTTCGTCATGTACAGTTTCACCAGAGCATACCTAGAGTAGGTCTCTCGGAGTGGGATGAAATACGCAGATTTCGTCAGATAATCCCCAACAATGCAAATGGCATCATGACGCTCCTCGGTTTCGGCAAACACTACTACAGAATGTCGCTTCAACGACGGAGATTGGACAACCGTTTTTTAAAAACCGTCATGGAAACGATGGCAAAAACACGGAACAAAAAGTGACAGCCGAAAACCGTCGTGGAATTTTAGATTTCCACCACGGTTGTTTAAACCCGTCGTGGAATATTGTATTTCCACGACGGTCGTGTAAAACCGTCATGGAAGTTTATATTCCACGACGGTTTATGGGAACCGTCGTGGAATATCTCGATTATTACACGACGGTTGTATAGAACCGTCGTGGTAGTACCGTGGATTACATGACGGTTGTCTAAAAACCGTCGTTCAATCTCATTCTTCCACGACGGTATCCATAAAACCGTGGTGAAAACATCATACTTTTTTTCAGTCATATATCAGATAGAGTTGCCCTGTTTTTTCCACATTGATAGAGCTGTTGCCAAGAACCAAAATCATATCAGATCGCTCCGACAACAGTTCCATACACCGCTGTTGGGTGCCACCCACCGCCTCTACTGCTCTCCCGTCGTTTTTGTAAGTCATGATGACACAAATTAACTAAACAAGGAAGTTGTTTTCCTCTGTATTATTTTTTTATTTACGAACCCGGCCAAATTATATAAATTTTAATTTGTAATTTTTTGGATTGCTTTTGATACGTTGTATACTGCAAAGTGTTTAATTAATTAAGTGATCTCATGATGATCAATGTATTTTTAATTTGGTTTTATTTAAATTAGTTTGGATTTTTTAGTTAAATATTTAAAAAATTTATTTATATATAAATCCTATATATTACGCTGTATTTATAGTTTGTTTTTTTTAGCTAAATAACCCGGGCCGGTTTTTAATTTATAATGGTATTTTTAGTTTTGTTATGTTTTTTGGAGTTTTAATTTAGTAAATATATTGTTGATTTATTTAATGCATGAGTCGGGGGTCTTTATATATAACTAGCTATGAATTAAGTGCATGCAATTAATGATATTCATGCCAAAATTTTAAAAAGATGCACACCTTATATTGACTTATCGAGAACTTTTATTGATTGATTTAGGATTTGCGCGCTAATCATGGATAGGAAATGGATGTGGTTTGATAGATTGTCTAAAGCATATGAAGATGGTGTCGAAGAATTTTTGTCATTTGCTAAAGCTCATACACAAGACGATAAGATTCGGTGCTCGTGTCAAGTTTGTGGTAATCATAGATCCCATTCAATTGATGATGTTAGAGGGCATTTGCTTGCTTATGGGATTATTTGTTCTTACCAAACATGGTATTTACATGGTGAAGATTTCGTCAGTTTTAAGTATAGTAAGACTAGTACTAAAGATAAGGAGCCTATTGTGGAGGAAGACGGTGGTGAATCTATGTACAATATGATAAATGATTTGGAAGAAAACTTTGTGCACCGTCCGGAGTTATTTGAGGAAATGATTAATGATGCCGAAACGCCCTTGTACGTCGGGTGTACAAAATATACAAAATTAGGGGCATTGGTTAAATTATGGAATATGAAAGCGTCGGGAGGGGGACGAATTCTAGTTTCACGACTCTTTTAGCTTTTCTAAAAGATGTTCTACCGGCGGATAACAAAGTGCCACCTAGTATGTACGAGGCGAAAAAGACTTTGAGCACGTTGGGAATAGAATACGAAAAGATACATGCTTGTCCAAACGATTGCGTACTTTATCGGAAAGAAAATGAAGATTTAGATGAATGTCCGGTTTGTAATGAGTCAAGATGGAAGAAGGGCAAGATTCCATCGAATGGTAGTAAAGGAGTGCCGGTGAAGGTGTTATGGTACATTCCACCAGCTCCACGTTTCCGCCGTTTATTCCGTAATGCAAAACATGCTAAGAGTTTGACATGGCATCACGATACACGTGTTGACGATGGCAAGCTTAGGCATCCGGCCGATGCACCGCAATGGAAGACCTTTGATGACAATCATCCAGACTTTAGTGCAGAACCAAGGAATTTACGTCTCGGTTTGTCGACGGATGGAATAAACCCGCACAGTAACATGAGTAGTCGGCATAGTACCTGGCCAATCATACTTGTCAACTACAATCTCCCTCCAGACGTTTGCATGAAGCGGAAGTTCTTGATGTTGACATTATTGATATCAGGCCCTCAACAACCAGGGAATGATATTGATGTTTACTTGGCACCATTAATGATGACCTAAACAGGTTGTGGGATGATGGTTTACAAGTAAGAGATTCTTACCGTCAAGATACGTTCAATCTTCGCGCAATGTTGATTTGGTCAATTAATGACTTTCCTGCACTTGGCAACCTATCTGGTTATCCTGTGAAGAGTTCTATAGGTTGTCGCGTTTGTATGAAGAAAACATCTTCCATCAGGTTGAAATACGGTAGGAAAACCGTTTACCTTGGTCATCGGAGGTTCTTGCCGAAAAATCATTGCTATCGCAAACAGAAGAAGGCTTTTGATGGTAATACCGAAGAAAGAATCGCTCCTCGGATTTTGACTGGCGAAGATGTTTTTGAGATGGTTAAAGATGTCAAGGTAGTTTTGGGAAAGAGAAAACATAAGGATCCAGCTGTCGATGGCCCTTGGAAGAAGAAGTCAATTTTCTATGAACTTCCATATTGGAAGTCACTTTACGTTCGGCATTGCTTAGACGTTATGCATATTGAGAAAAACGTCTGTGAGTCGATAGTGGGCACGTTGCTTGACATTCCAAATAAGACTAAAGATGGTGAAAAGGCACGGTTTTACCTTAAAGAGATGAAGATTAGACCGAATTTGCTCCCCGATAAAAGATCGAACGGCACTTACTTACCACCGGCGAAACACACATTATCTAGACACGAAAAGAGAAAGCTTTGTGAGTGGCTTGCTTCCGTGAAAGTGCCAAGTGGGTACTCTTCTAACTTCAAGCGGTTGGTTTCGATGAAAGATTTGCGGCTCGTTGGAATGAAATCACATGATTGTCATATCTTGATGCAACAATTATTACCACTTGCTTTGCGGGGAGTTTTAACAAAAGATGTGAGATACTCAATTACAAAGTTATGCTCATTCTTCAATTCGATATGCTCCAAGGTAATTGATCCAATGATGTTAGATTCGCTACAATCGGAATTGGTTATGACCTTGTGCCTACTTGAGAAGTATTTTCCACCATCCTTTTTTGATATAATAATCCATCTTTGTGTGCACTTAGTTCGGGAAGTTAAGTTATGTGGCCCGGTGTATTTGAGGTGGATGTATCCTTTTGAAAGGTACATGAAGGTTTTGAAGGGATATGTGAAGAACCGAAATAGGCCGGAGGGTTGTATAGTGGAAAACTACATATCCGAGGAAGCTGTTGAATTTTGTTCTGAGTATTTGTCCAACGCGGACCCAATAGGGTTGCCAACGAGCGGGCCATTTATATCGAAAGGACTCTCTGTGGCCGTTCATTCATCGGTAAATCAAGATGAATGGAAAAAAGCATGTTTGTATGTTCTACACAATGCTAAGGAAATGGAGCCTTTCTTTCAAGTTCAAATGGCGGAATTAAGAGTTGCGAATCCAAGAAAAGGAAGAAGTGAGAAGTGGTTTCAAGAAGAGCAGAATCGATCATTTCGGGAGTGGATAAGAAAATATTTGCATATGAAGCAAGGTGTTTCACAGGACGTAATGAAGCTATCCAGAGGTCCATCATCGATAGTCACAAGATATACATCGTATTTGGTGAATGGCCACTCCTTCTACACTCGGGCAAGAGATGCGAAGCATCCCGTACAGAATAGTGGTGTCACACTTCGGGCCGAGTCTATGCATATTTCATCCACAAAGGACAAGAATCCGGTATATAGTTCCATGAATTACTTTAGGTTCATTGAAGATATTTGGGAACTTGATTATTGCGGCTTGCGAATAGCCCTATTGTTGGAAAAAACGGATCCGATATCGGAGTTACGGCGCAGCGGAAGTTTTAAAATTTTTATGCCGTTTCGAAAAGAATCTCATGATGCATATAACAATAAATTAAATTCATGATTAAGCGTACCTTATTTCTCGGATTCCGGAATCACTAGAGCGTTTGACCAACGTGTCTTCTCTACTATTCTCGAGTTCCACGTCTCAGAGTGTGTGTGGGCACACGTTCTATGAATCCAAGCGACCGGTAATGTTTTCCGAAGTCTAGATCCCTCCTTCTCAATCCGATGTTCCTCGTTGAGAATACGATCCAACTTCTTTCTTCAAAACTACAAAACAGGAACCGGTTAACCTCCTATGAAAATTATCACTCGGTTTAACCTTCCTCACAGTTTTGAATCAATGGAATTTTCTCTCTTTTTCTTTCTCACAAGATAACCGAATTTTTGAAGTAGAAGAAAACCAAATTATTTTTCTCTTCTCTCTCAAAAACGTTTTTCTCTTGTAAAATACTCAAAATTGGTTTCTCAAGAATTCCTAGCCTTTATATAGAAGTCTAATCCTTTTCAAAATTTAATTCCTACTTGAAAAATAATTAATAATTATTTTTCTGGATAAATTTTGAACCAAAAGATCATACAACTTTAGGGCTAGATTCATTGAACCTAGAAACGTTTTTCCAAGAGGAAATCTCCTCCAAAAATTCGGCCACTTTAGGATTAATCTAGATTGGTGGTTCAAATTTTAAATCAAGAATCTAGACTAGTGAAAAGATTCTAGTCCTATCTAGATTCAAATTTCTTTTAAACCTTTTTGAATTTAAATAAGATTCACTCATTTGAATTAATATTTTCCACAAACATCAACCATATTAATTAATTTAAATAAATGTAATATTTGAATTTTTTCTTCCTCAAAAATCCGTGCACCATATTTAAAGGAAAAAAAAAATTCATCAAATAATCTCCATTATTTAAATCAATTAATAATTTAATGTTAGGAATATATTTGAACAATTTTGAAACAAAATTTTCTTCTCTCCACCTATCTAAAACCGTGCATCTCTTTTAGATTAGGAGAGAAAAATTTTGTTTTCCAAAATTAAATAATTCAAACACAATCTTATTTCCAAAATTCAAGTTAACCAATCACGTGTTGACAAATCATATTATTTGTCTACACAAATCCTACATGTCCAATCCTTTTTCGGATTGCATGTTAGAGAGTACCATGTCTTAATAGACATTACAAAATTCCATTTAAATTTACCGATCTCTTTAGGAACAAATCCCGATACGCTATTTAGAACTATATGAGCTAGTAGAGGGACCCGATGGAAATATGTAAAGAGGCTCCTATAATTGTGAAAAATTAATCCCAGACTAATTATTCATCAATTATCAACTTCAAAACTATTCCACTAAAAGTTTGAAGCTGAACTCCTGTTTACATACCGTATTACGAAAGCTCTCACACGCAGTGCTTCTTCCATGATTTATTCATCGCTTGTTTAATCCCCATATGTTATCCATGATTGAATTTAGGACTTTTTCCGTTTTACCTTTTCAATCATTTTAACTTAAAGTTCCATTATTCTCCATTGAAAGAACCACCAATTGTAAAACCATACAATTGGTAAACCATCAGAGAACACAAAGTAAACCGATGGCCAAGATCTTGTTATACTATCTTTCAATCCCCGAATAATGCCTTTAAGTAGATAACATGTACTATCGTTAAGATAGCTATGGATTCCATATCTATGAATCTTGATTTCTCTATCCATAAGTCATGCACCCAAAACACAAGTATATTGACCATAAATTAACAGTGTCTCACCTGTAGTGCATTAAAGTACATAAGTCATGGATACGAACTCAAGTAATCATTTCAGGATTAAGATTAATACAGAATAATAATCAAAGCTTCATTGATTCTTATAAACGGAATTATTAAACTGAATCAATTAACACTTTAGGTCCAATCCAATGTCATACCTCAATACTGGTATACATTAAAGTTTCCACTCGGAACCAATCCGATGGTCAAGACAAACCATCCCTCCAAGGAAGTAGACAACTTGTACAATCTTATCATGAATAAGATCCCCAAATCTTATTCCATCGATTGCGGACTATTTATTTTGACTGTTATCAAATTACCATGTCTTCTATGTGTACCCCGTATACATATGGTAATCCGATATATTTCCAACAGTCAAGGAGTATTTTATGTTTGCTCAACCATACAATCAACAAATGAAAGTAAATAGGACACAACTTATTAAACATGAATAACCTTCTCTTATTAATATCAAAATGTCATATTTACAGAAAATCCCTAATATTGATTTTCTATCCTTATGGCACATATAGATCCCAACACCTATTTAAATGCAAGTGGGCTGACAATAATTATGTTAAGGTTGATAGTGACGGCGTGACAGTAGTGGATTTTAGGCGATTGGGCTACAAAAATGATCCTTTCATCATGGCGTCACAAGCGGTACAAGTATTTTATACAACGGATCCTGCAAATTTAGAGTTATCTTTGGTTGTGCCAATGAAGCCAAGATCAATCCGGGATGGCTAAGAAGATATTGAAGATTGCACCGACATTCCACCTTTTACAAAGGGTTTGCCACCGGTGGATGAGATTGATGATTTTGATGACGACATTTCACACTTACTTCGATTGGACGTCGAGTGGACATGTGTCGAGAAGCCCAAAAAAAAGAAGGGAAAATTGCTTAACATACAATTTCACGTTTCTTACGTTGTAAACATTTCGATACGGATTTTTATTTACGCGAGAAATATGTATCATTGATTATTTATACATGCAAAAGTGTATGGAAGCATATAATAACAGTGGTGAATAATTGCACAACTATCAGGATTGGCCGCTTATCTGGATTACGGTATAAAGTTGAAAACAAATTTTGCATGTTCGAAAGATACCACGATGGTCTTTTTCAAAGACCGTCGTGGTATCTCATATACCACGACAGTCTTCATGAGGACCGTCGTGATACATTGATATACCACGACGGTTTTCTTAATAGACCGTCGTGGTATATACAAAACCCTTTTCGATTTAGCCGGCCCCGTAATTCTATACCACGACGGTCAATACGAAAACCGTCGTGGTATTATTTTATTTTCATGCTCCTCTACCACGACGGTTTTTGTGCATGGCCGTCGTGGAATCCGTCCATGAAGTCTACCACGACGGTCGAAACAATACGACCGTCGTGGTAGATACCACGTCGATTTTTGTATTGACCGTCGTGGTAAATCTATACCACGACGGTCAATATAAAAACCGTCGTGGTATTATTTTATTTTAATGCTCCTCTACCACGACGGTTTTTGTGCATGGCCGTCGTGGAATCCGTCCATGAAGTCTACCACGACGGTCGAACCAAAAGACCGTCATGGTAGGTCTCGAAATTTGAATTCTTTCCACGACGGTTTTTTAAAGACCGTCGCGGTAGGCTTAAGGCGGCTCTTTTAAAATTTTTGGGAATAGGTTAAATTTTTCCCGCATTTAATAAAACCTAAACAGACACCATTTTTCCCCAACCCATTTCAATCGAAACCTCTGCTCATCTTTTCACTCACTGCTCAAATCTCAAGTTTGCCCAAAAAAAATTCTCTCATCCGACTCCATCGACTGTCTTTTACAATCATCTGACACTCCATTCCTCGCTCAAAATCCACGCCGTCATCCTCCACCAACGCCAAGGTTTTTCGGTCATTTCCAAGTTTCTCTCGCCGCCCACAACCCATGTTGGCCCAGACTAGATACCAATCTGCCCGTGCCCACGCTCTACACGCCGGTAAGTTGAACTCTATATTGCTTGTCTAAATTTCAAGTTTGGGAAATTTCTGTTTGTTACAGCATAAAACATATGAATGTGGTTTGCGAAAATATTCATTTCTTGCTGTTGATTGTCTCAGTCATTTAGGTTTATTTTAAATAGTTGGGTAAGGCTTAGGTTGATAACACGTTTGATTAAATGCCTCTTAATTTGTTTGATATTTAGTTTTAGAGTTCCTTAAATTGGATGTGTTTGGCTCGGCTTTGGGCATTTTCAGGTTAAAAGGTCATGATTTTGGTTGTTATATGTTTTTGTTCGTTATATGTTTGGATAGTAATGTGTTTCAGAACCACGGCCTTTGTAATGATTTAATGTCAATGATGCTTTGTTTATAACTGTAATACCTGATTTTCTTATGTCTGAACGATTCTATGTATAAATTTACATTGAACCGTAAAGGCATTTATGGAAAAAGCCCAGTTAAGGGTTTTTAATTATGTTTTGTGAGTTTTATGGTTATATAAGACTCAAACAGGATTAATTAATTAAGAAAACAACCTTTTAAGTCAAAAGGAGCAATATGGCAAAATTTCTTGAAAAGTCAAACTTTGACCGAAAAACGTCACGGTTGACCAAAAAGTCAACTGTTGACCAAGAAAGTCAAAATTTGACAAAAAGGTCACTAATCGACAAGAAAGTCGATGGTTGATCCAAAAAGTTCAAGAAATGATGCTTCGAGTCTGTACGATTTATTAAGAAACCGTATGGAAATTGTACCGGACAAAAACCGGTTTTTCAGATAATAAGAAATGTTTAAGACTTAAGAACCACCCTAGAAAATCAAGTACATTGAGTTCAAGTATAGGGCAAAAGGGTTTTACGAAATAAGAAAAATTCTATACCGTCCATTTTTACGCCGGTAAATTTTGGACTGCAGTTCGGTAAACCAATACTGAGTCTAAGTAAATCCAGTATTGGAAATACCTGAATTAACTTAAAAATGGGCTGCACATAGCAAGAAGAGCCAAACAAGCCTAAGATAAGCTTACCTCATTAACTTTTTGATTATGACATCATTAAGTGATTTAAGAAAAATTGGAAGAATTAGTTGTCTTCCACCTTAGCTAATGGCCGGCCACATGCCCCCCTCAAAGTCCAATTTCTGATTTTTTTGAGGACTAAATTGTGCAATTAAGAGAAATTTCCAACCTCTATAAATAGGGGAAGCATTGTTCACAATTTAGCATTGTTAGCCAAACTCTTGCAATTTTGTTCCACAAAATCCGAACTTTGTGTGAAAGAGAGAGACAAGAAAAATTTGCAAAACCAAGTGTGTGGGAGGCCTTAGGGTGGTCGGATTTAGGTTAGTAACCAAGCAAAAAGTTGGAAAAAAATTTGGTGCCCATTTTCCCTAGCAAGGCCGGTTCTAGGGGGGGAGAAACCAAGCTTGATCCAAACCGGTTTTGGAGTTGGAGGCAGCCGGATTTGGTGCAATTTGGTGGCTGGATTTGGGGCAAGGAAGGCAGCAAGTTTGCACTTGCCAATCACCAAAACAGCCGGTGAATTGAGGAGGAGGAAGGAAGTGGAAACCCGAGCTAACCAAGCCAAACCGAGTAAGGTAAAAACCTTAACCGAGCAAGCTTTCATTTAAATTTCATATGGAGAAATTTAAATGTATTTAAGCTATGGTTTGTAAGGGTTTAAGCCCACTTTTAAATTCTGCCTTAGCTTGTAATTTATGAGCATGTGCTTGATTTGTTTAGGTTTAGGGTTTGGTGGTTGATTATGTGCATGCTAGGTGTTTGTATGAATGCCTAGGATTTTTATATGTTATGGATGAACGTAAATTTGGCTTGCATGTTGGAACCCGAACGTTAGAAACGTTATGCATGTCTGTTTTAGGCTCCCGCTGAGTTCGGTTGAGGTAGGGTGAACGTTTTAAGACGTAAACGAAATTTTAAACCGAAAACTGCCAACTCGGGTAGAAATTGGCCAGTTTCGGGAAAAACAGTTTTTGAGGCTTCTAGAGGCCGAATCAGGGGAAACTCAAAACATGAAAGTTTTTAAGTAGAGTTTTTCCTAGAGGACAACGTGGACAGTTTTGTAAAATGAGGCTCCAATGGCCTCGGTTTTTACCAATACCCGTGCCTAAGGTGTCCAGGACCCGAGCACGGCCAGGACAAGTTCCTCAGGGGTTTTGACCACGAAAACGCCAGAACTGGGTTTTACCCAAAACATAAAAGTTGTAGAGTTTTTAAATTTTTACAACTTTCATGAAGACAAGTTTTACAGATTCAGTCTGGATTTTAAGATGAAAATGAATTTCAGAGAACTGTACAGGAATTATGGAAATCCTGTACAGGATTTACAAAGTTGACATAGAAAATGCATATTTTTGCAGTTTCACTGCAAATGGACATTGAGAAACTGTTCCAAAGGCAGTTTCCAATAGTCAATAAATTTATAAGTCTCGTTTTAAGATTTTCAATCCTTAAAATTAAACAAAAGGGTTTATATACAAAAATTAAGGTTTTCATTTCCTAAAAATAAGATTTTAAAACCAAAGTTAAAAACTACCCGAATAGGGTTACCAAAGTAACCAGTTAGGATAACGTAAAAATAAGTAAGGGCTTATAACTAAGGTTATAAAAGAATGTTGGTTATACTACCAACAGTTCTAACCCTTACTTTTATTTAATTTCAGAACTTTGCACGACGAGGTGTCCCAGCGGAACCTAACTCCACGATTGGACACCGCATTTACGAACGAAGTAAGTACAACTCCGCCTACAGCATAGGCTTGTTGTGAATACTTGCCTAAGTATGATTGCTAGTTATGAATGCTACATGTTACATGCTCAGTGTGATAGATTAGCTTAGGAATGCTATGATTCTATGTTATGAACGTATGTTTTGTATGCTATGGCCTATAGAAGCATGATTAGGGTTAAGTTATGTTAAATTAATTGAGTAAACATCACGATGCATGTTCACTAATTAACAAATAAAAGATTAAGTTATGATGGCAAGCAATTGCTTGTGTCGTACCGACCCGCGTCAGGTCGGGTTGAGCTATGGCAAGAGTAAGTCCATAGAGCGCGCCCGGTACGAACACTCATGTTATGGGGCCCAAAAGTAAGGTTAAGTTAAGAAAGTTATGAAGAGATAAGAGAGCATAAGGAAGCATAAACGGATCATGCATACGATATGTCAAGTTATGATATGAAATGTTATGCCTTGTTATGATTAAGAAAGGTTATGAACTGTTATGCCATGTTATGATTAAGAAAGGTTATGAAATGTTATGCCATGTTATGATTAAGAAAGGTTTTGAAATGGTATGCTATGTTATGTTATACAATGTTATGTTAGGTTAGATTATGCTGTGTTTTTAATATTGCGGTATTAATAGTTGTACTTGCTGAGCTTTCGCTCACTGTCTTACGTCTATGCTGTAGGTAAGCAGCCTGCCAGCAACCAATGATACAAGATGGAAGGCGAGGTGTGCTGGACTGTGAAATGTGGGAATAATGCCGCCACACGTTTTGTTTATTATGTCAATATTTTACAAGCTTTATTTATACCTACACAACGTTTTAATTATTCAGTATAATTATTTACGTAGGTGCGTATATATATTTATACGGCTTATAAAAAAAAAATATATTCCGCTGTTTTACGTATAAGTACGTAAGTATGTATGTATGTATGTACGGTAACGGCCTGTGCTAGGCGGGTCGTTACAGAGTTGGTATCAGAGCGGTTTCCTGCGACTAAATTTCACAGTCAGCCTGCCATCGCCTCCATCATTGTAAGTTAAAATTTTATTTTCATATGTTAATAATTATTATGCGAATGTGTATGATTAGATTTACGATTATGGATCCGGAGCCCGTAGAAGAGGACCGACGCGCGGTTTCAGCGTTCTACGAGTCACGGCCTCTACTATTCGATGGAACACCCCGGACGGTGGCATTATCGGTCTGGTTCTACGATCTGGAGATGATTTTCCTCCTTTGCCACATAGAGCCACATCTACATGTTTCATTGGCTAGTCGATGTTTGGCAGCCGATGCACGGTTATGGTGGATAACGATCGGCGAGGGGACGTTACCTGCTCGTACGTGGGCACACTTTCGTGTCTGCATGACTAACCGCTATGGACCGGTGCTGAACGATGGGATAGACGAGCATTATCGAGATCCCGAGATTTATCGGGATATGCAGCACGAGCGGTATTACATGATGATCGAAGACTGGCGAGCCTATCCACATGAGCCGATGGATCACTATTGTCGGAGATTCCAGGAGGCTATGTTGCCTCACATTCCGTTGGACATAACGCATTCAGGATTACAGTCTATAGTGATTCTGCGGGACGGACTACCTGCACAGATCCGTCAGCACACGCCCATACCGACGCAGATTATGACAGTGGCCCATATGATCGGGTACATTTTAGCTGCGGAGGTCATCGCACAGGATTTGCAGGCCGATGCTCACGTAGCAGAGCATGAGGTACCAGTCGATGACGCCGAGATGCCCGAGCCGGTTTACGAGCCGGAGCCGATATATGAGCCAGAGCCCGCTTATGAGCCCGACCCGGTCGACCAGGAGGATCCAATACCCGACCCGGTACAGGAGGCCGAGGATGATGGTTATGATGCTGATGAGGACATGGATGCTGATGCGCCCGAGTACCCTCCGATCATCGTCATATCTAGTGATGACGAGGACGATGACGAGGAGCCCGATCACGAGCCAGGATTCGGAGGATGGCTCGATGAGGATGATGACGAGACGGGCCAGTGTTAGTAGGATGGCCCGACGAGGGAGATAATTTTGAGGAGGATCCCGAGGAGATCCCAGACGATGACGGAGAGGACGACTCCGATATCTCCACCGTTACGGTAGCAGAGTTAGATTAGGCTCAGATCACGTGTATATGTATATGTTTTGAGACTGATGTACTAGCTTATTTTATTTGATATTAGGCTTGTACTTTGTACGATGGTAAAGTGGTAGACACTTCCATCTCAAAGTTTGACTTTGTATATGTATAAGATATGTAAATGTGATAATGTAAGTATGATATGTATGATGTAAAGAAAAGTAATTACAAGTTAAGTAAATATGATGTACTTTTTGTGAGTTTACAAAAAGACAGTTTACAAGAAAAATATATGAAATAGCAAGTTATGAATGATATGATATGAATGTTTATGATACGATATGATAAATATATTATATTATGATATGACAATATTGTGATATAATATGTTAAGATATGAATGCAAAGAAAGGATATTAATGGTTAGTAATATCTTTTCTTATGATTTAAATAGGAATTTAAAAATGGTTCGCACGCGAAAAGCTGCACCAGTAAACCCACTTGCGCCAGATCTAGCAACCGTTGTAGCGAATTTACAACGACAGTTGCTGAGCAGCAACAAGAGACAAACCAGCTGAGAGAGCAGCTAGCTCAGTTACACCAGAGACCCCAGGTCAACGAGGTTCCCTTACCCGCGGAGCAAGCACCTCCAGTGGCACCTCCAGTGCCCAACGTTCCGCGACATGCTGAGGTACCAGTAGCACCTGCTGGGGTACCGGCAGATCCACCTCCGGCAAGAGAGGATTTGTTATATGAGAGGTTTAGGCGGATGAAAGCGCCTGAATTTGAGGGAACAACAGACCCAATAGCCGCAGACAACTGGTTGATAGACATCCAAGTTATCCTAGACTTTATGCGGCTTACTGAACAGGAGAAAGTCTTATGTGCTTCTTTTGCTCTTAAGAAGGACGCGAGACACTGGTGGATAACCGTTCAGATGCGTAGGAACGTCATGGCAATGAGCTGGCAGGATTTTGTGACTGAGTTTCGTAGTATGTACTACAACAGAGAAGTCCTTGCCGCTCAACAGGACGAATTCACCAGCTTCAAGCAAGGGTCTATGACGGTGATGGAAGCCGTTAAGAAGTTCGAACAGCTAGCGCGCTTGTGCCCGGAGCTGGTACCGAACGAGACAGAGAAGGTTCGGAGAATGATGAAGATGTTCCGGACCGACATATCCAAGCAAGTTAGTGCAGAAGCAGCCCACCTACCCTGGTATCCGACTGCGTGAGCAGAGCAATACGAGCTGAATACTGGATCAACCAGGACAAAGAAGCAAGGGCGCAGTTTTACAAGGCCAAGAAGGAAGAAAAGGCCGTTACTAAGCAGACCCAGCCCCGTCAGAGTGCTGAGGCCAATCAGAAAGGTCAGAATAATAACCCTGCTCAAAGTTCCAAACAGTTTGGGAGGAACAAGAGAAAGGGAAATTTTTCTGGACAGGGCCAGCAACAAAATTTCCCTCAGAAGAGGAATAATAGAGGAAATGAGGGTAATAACTCTGACTACCCGGTATGTACAAAGTGCGGCAGAAAACATCCGGGCGTTTGCAGAATGGGGACTAATGAGTGCTATCTATGCGGAAAGGAGGGACATTTTGCGAAGAACTGCAATATGAATAAGCAAGGCCAGAACCCTCCGTACCAGAACAGGAACCCAAACAGTCAGCTTCATGCGGCCCAGACTAGACTAGAAGGACCTTCCATAGGCCAAGGAAGATTGGAAGCTCCTGAGCCTCAAGCCCGAATCTACGCCTATACAAGGGGAGATGCGGAAGCAGGCACTTCATATGTGGTGACAGGTCAGATCTCTATCACCACTTATGAAGCAATTGCCCTGTTTGATTCTGGTGCCACTCATTCATTTATATCTTGGAGTTCGCCCAGAAATTAGGAAGAGGTGTGGATAGATTAAGCCAACCTTTTAAAACCTCCTTGCCATCTGGAGAAGTTTTGTGGTCCAACTGTTGGATACGAAATACCTCCGTGATTATTTGTGGCAGAGAGCTGTACGTAGATCTCATCGCAATCAAGCTACAGGATTTTGATGTGATCTTGGGGATGGATTTTCTTGGGAAATACAACGCTAAGATCGACTGTCGGAAGCGTTGTGTGATTTTCAACCCATATGGCGAGGAAGAATTCAGCTTCTACGGACAACCTCGTAGCTCAGCAACCCGATTGGTTTCAGCTATGAAGGCGTGGAAAATGTTAGCTAATGGCTGTCAAGGGTATTTAGCTAACATGCTGGACAAGGAGCAAGAAGTGAAGTGGACACCGAAAGACGTACCCGTTATCAGGGAGTATGTGGATATCTTCCCAGAAGAGCTACCAGGGCTTCCGCCGGAACGCGAAATTTCATTCGAAATTGAGCTATTGCCCGGAGCTGCTCCAGTATCGAAGGCGCCTTATCGTATGGCACCTGCTGAACTTAGGGAACTCCAATTGCAGCTACAAGAACTGCTTGATAAGGGTTCATCCGACAGAGTTACTCTCCATGGGAGCACCTGTGTTATTCGTGAAGAAAAAGGATGGATCTCTACGTATGTGCATCGATTATCGCGAGCTGAACAAGATCACCATCAAAAACAAGTATCCTCTTCCAAGGATTGACGATTTGTTCGATCAACTCAGAGGAGCAAGAGTGTTTTCGAAAGTCGATCTACGATCTGGCTATCATCAGCTCAGAATCAGAGATTCAGATATTTCTAAGACGGCTTTTCGGACACGCTACGGACACTACGAATTTTTGGTTATGCCTTTTGGGTTAACCAATGCTCCAGCTGCTTTCATGGACCTGATGAACCGAGTGTTCAAGGAATATCTGGACAAGTTCGTCATTGTCTTCATCGACGATATCCTGATCTATTCAAGGTCCCGGAAGAACATGTGCAGCATTTAAGGATGGTGATGGAAATGTTACGACGACATCAGCTCTACGCAAAGTTCACAAAATGTGAATTTTGGCTCGAAAAGGTGCATTTCTTAGGCCACGTGGTGTCACAAGAAGGAATTCTGTGGACCCAGCCAAGGTAGAAGCAGTTAGCTTATGGTCAAGACCCACGAGCGTAACGGAAATAAGGAGTTTCCTCGGATTAGCCGGTTATTATCGCCGCTTTGTTGAAGGATTTTCTAAGATAGCAGCCCCTCTCACGACCCTTACGCGCAAAGGAAAGAAGTACGAATGGACTTCTAAATGCGAAGAGAATTTCCAAGAGCTTAAGAGGAAGCTGACAAGTGCGCCTGTTTTGATTATTCCAGATGTTGAAGCAGGAAATTTCGTGATCTACAGCGACGCTTCTAAGACGGGACTAGGAGCAGTCCTAATGCAGCAAGGTAAAGTGGTCGCGTATGCTTCTCGACAACTGAAGGATCACGAGAAGAATTACCCGACGCACGATCTAGAGCTCGCTGCGGTGGTGTTCGCATTGAAGATCTGGAGGCACTACCTGTATGGGAATAGATGTGAGATTTTCACCGATCACCAAAGTCTCAAATACATCTTTACCCAGAAGGAGCTCAATATGAGGCAGCGAAGATGGCTTGAACTCGTAAAGGACTACGACTGCGAGATCCTTTACATCCTGGCAAGGCGAACAAAGTAGCAGACGCCTTAAGCAGGAAGTCATCTGGCGTGCTGATGTCTTTGGTACTGCTGCCCAAGCCGCTTCAAAAGGAAATCTCTGACTTCAACCTTGAGATGATAACGGGAAAGTTATCCGCCTTAACCCTCCAGTCCAATTTAATGGAGTCCATCAAGAACCTTCAAGGAAAGGATTCTCTGTTGGTCAAGGCACAACTCTTTGGCGGGAGAAATAAGGAGTTTAGAACCTCTGCAGATGGCATGATCTACTTCAAAGAAAGGATCTGCATTCCTGATTTCAAGTTTTTGAAGGATCAGATACTAGCAGAGGCGCACATGACACCGTATTCAGTACATCCCGGAGCCTCTAAGATGTACAAGGATCTCCGAGAGAACTACTGGTGGCCAAATATGAAGAATCAGATAGCGAAGTTCGTGTCCAAATGCTTAACTTGTCAGAAAGTTAAGGCAGAACACCGACATCCTGGAGGAGAGTTGCAGAAATAGAGCTCCCGAATGGAAATGGGAGCAAATTACCATGGATTTTGTCGTGGGACTGCCAAGAACTCAAGTGGGAATGACACGATTTGGGTTATTGTCGACCGATTAACCAAATCTGCCCACTTTATCGCTATCAAAGCCACTTATTCAGTGGAGAAGTTGGCCGAAGTCTATGTATCCCAGGTAGTTCGACTGCATGGTGTACCAAATCGATCATCTCGGATCGAGACGGACGTTTCACTTCCCGATTTTGGGCAAGCGTACACAATGCTATGGGGTCGAAACTGAAGTTCAGTACGGCTTTTCACCCCAAACCGACGGTCAGTCAGAACGGACCATCCAGACACTAGAAGACATGATGAGATCATGCGTGCTGGATTTTCAAGGAAACTGGGATCAGAAGCTGTCTTTGATCGAATTTTCCTACAACAATAGTTATCATGCTTCGATTGGTATGGCTCCATTCGAAGCACTGTACGGAAAAAAATGTCGATCCCCTATTCACTGGCAAGAAGTTGGACAGAAGCAGCTTCAGACCACGGACTTCATCAGAAAGACTTCTGACGATATTAAGAAGATTAAACAAAGGCTTGACATAGCTTTCAGTCGTCAGAAAAGCTATGCGATAAACGAAGAAGGCCTTTGGAATTTCAGATCGGAGATGCGGTTTTCATCAAGATAGCTCCGATGAAAGGTGTAATGAGATTCGGAAAGAAAGGGAAGCTTAGTCCAAGGTATACTGGACCATTTGAAATCCTGGAAAGGGTTGGAAAAGTGGCCTATAAGCTTGCCCTGCCGCCGGAGTTAGCATCCATGCATAATGTCTTCCATGTATCGATGCTCAAGAAGTATGTGTCAGATCCTTCGCATATTCTCAGTCAAGAACCGGTAGAGGTTCAAACGACTTGACCTATGAAGAGAAGCCGGTACAAATCTTAGATCGAGAAGAGAAGGTTCTAAGAATAAGACAATTCCCATGGTAAGGTTTTATGGCGAAACCATAAAGTAGAAGAAGCCACCTGGGAATTAGAAAATGAAATGAGAAAGATCTACCCCAGCTTGTTCTAATTTTCGAGGACGAAAATCTTTAAGGAGGGTAGATTGTAATACCTGATTTTCTATGTCTGAACGATTCTATGTATAATTTACATTGAACCGTAAAGGCATTTATGGAAAAAGCCAGTTAAGGGTTTTTAATTATGTTTTGTGAGTTTTATGGTTATATAAGACTCAAACAGGATTATTAATTAAGAAAACAACCTTTTAAGTCAAAAGGAGCAATATGGCAAAATTTCTTGAAAAGTCAAACTTTGACCGAAAAACGTCACGGTTGACCAAAAAGTCAACTGTTGACCAAGAAAGTCAAAATTTGAC